>CAJQTU010000025.1:23-461988 GCA_906901685.1 Desoria tigrina | reverse complement strand
ATACATTCTTAACCCCGCTAGCGGGATCTTGATTTATATTCTTAACACCGCTAGCGGGGTCTTGATATACATTCTTAACCCCGGTACCGGGGTCTGATATACGTTCTTATCCCCGCTAGAGGGGTCTGGATATACATTCTTAACCCCGCTAGCGGGGTCTGGATATACATTCTTAACCCCGCTAGCGGGGTTTTGATATACGTTCTTAACCCCGCTAGCGGGGTCTGGATATACATTCTTAACCCCGCTAGCGGGGTCTTGATATACGTTCTTAACCCCGGTACCGGGGTCTGATATACGTTCTTAACCCCGGTACCGGGGTCTGATATACGTTCTCAACCCCGCGCCCCGCTAGCGGGGTCTCGATATACATTCTTAACCCCGCTAGCGGGGTCTGGATATACATTCATAACCCCGGTACCGGGGTCTGATATACGTTCTTAACGGCGCTAGCGGGGTCTTGATATACATTCTTAACCCCGCTAGCGGGGTCTGGATATACATTCTTAACCCCGCTAGCGGGGTCTTGATATACATTCTTAACCCCGCTAGCGGGGTCTGGATATACATTCATAACCCCGGTACCGGGGTCTGATATACGTTCTCAACCCCGCTAGCGGGGTCTTGATATACATTCTTAACCCCGCTAGCGGGGTCTGGATATACATTCTTAACCCCGCTAACGGGGTCTGGATGTACATTCATAACCCCGGTACCGGGGTCTGATATACGTTCTCAACCCCGCTAGCGGGGTCTTGATATACATTCTTAACCCCGCTAGCGGGGTCTGGATATACATTCTTAACCCCGCTAGCGGGGTCTGGATATACATTCTTAACCCCGCTAGCGGGGTCTGGATATACATTCTTAACCCCGCTAGCGGGGTCTTGATATACGTTCTTAGCCCCGCTAGCGGGGTCTGGATATACATTCTTAACCCCGCTAGCGGGGTCTAGATATACATTCTTAACCCCGCTAGCGGGGTCTAGATATACATTCTCAACCCCGGTACCTGGGTCTGGATATACATTCTTAACCCCGCTAGCGGGGTCTTGATATACGTTCTTAACCCCGCTAGCGGGGTCTGATATACGTTCTTAACCCCGCTAGCGGAGTCTGGATATACATTATTAACCCCGCTAGCGGGGCCTGGATATACATTCTTAACACCGATAGCCGGGTCTGGATATACATTTTTAACCCCGCTAGCGGGATCTTGATATACATTCTTAACCCCGCTAGCGTAGTCTTGATATACGTTCTTAACCCCGGTACCGGGGTCTGATATACGTTCTTAAACCCGCTAGCGGGGTGTTGATATACATTCTTAACCCCGCTAGCGGGGTCTGGATATACATTCTTAACCCCGCTAGCGGGGTCTTGATATACATTCTTAACCCCGCTAGCGGGGTCTGGATATACATTCATAACCCCGGTACCGGGGTCTGATATACGTTCTCAACCCCGCTAGCGGGGTCTTGATATACATTCTTAACCCCGCTAGCGGGGTCTGGATATACATTCTTAACCCCGCTAACGGGGTCTGGATGTACATTCATAACCCCGGTACCGGGGTCTGATATACGTTCTCAACCCCGCTAGCGGGGTCTTGATATACATTCTTAACCCCGCTAGCGGGGTCTGGATATACATTCTTAACCCGATAGCGGGGTCTGGATTTATATTCTTAACACCGCTAGCGGGGTCTGATATACGTTCTTAACCCCGGTACCGGGGTCTTGATATACCTTTATAACCCCGCTAGCGGGGTCTGGATATACATTCTTAACCCCGCTAGCGGGGTCTGGATATACATTCTTAACCCCACTAGCGGGGTCTTGATATACGTTCTTAACCCCGGTACCGGGGTCTTGATATACATTCTTAACCCCGCTAGCGGGGCCTGGATATACGTTCTCAACCCCGCTAGCGGGGTCTTGATATTCATTCTTAACCCCGCTAGCGGGGTCTGGATATACATTCTTAACCCCGGTAACGGGGTCTGATATACTTTCTTAACGGCGCTAGCGGGGTCTTGATATACATTCTTAACCCCGCTAGCGGGGTCTGGATATACATTCTTAACCCCGCTAGCGGGGTCTTGATATACATTCTTAACCCCGCTAGCGGGGTCTGGATATACATTCATAACCCCGGTACCGGGGTCTGATATACGTTCTCAACCCCGCTAGCGGGGTCTTGATATACATTCTTAACCCCGCTAGCGGGGTCTGGATATACATTCTTAACCCCGCTAACGGGGTCTGGATGTACATTCATAACCCCGGTACCGGGGTCTGATATACGTTCTCAACCCCGCTAGCGGGGTCTTGATATACATTCTTAACCCCGCTAGCGGGGTCTGGATATACATTCTTAACCCCGATAGCGGGGTCTGGATTTATATTCTTAACACCGCTAGCGGGGTCTGGATATACATTCTTAACCCCGGTACCGGGGTCTTGATATACCTTTATAACCCCGGTACCGGGGTCTGGATATACGTTCTTAACCCCGCTAGCGGGGTCTTGATATACATTCTTAACCCCGCTGGCGGGGCCTGGATATACTTTCTTAACCCCGCAAGCACGGTCTGGATATACATTCTTCACCCCGCTACCGGGGTCTGGATATACATTCTTAACCCCGGTACCGGCGTCTGATATACGTTCTTAACCCCGCTAGAGGGGTCTGGATATACATTATTAACCCCGCTAGCGGGGTCTGGATATACATTCTTAACCCTGCTAGCGGGGTCTGGATATACATTCTTAACCCCGCTAGCGGGGTCTGGATATAAATTATTAACACCGGTACCGGGGTCTTGATATACATTCATAAACCCGGTACCGGGGTCTGATATACGTTCTTAACCCCGCTAGCGGGGTCTGGATATACATTCTTAACTCCGCTAGCGGGGTCTGGATATACATTCTTAACCCCGCTAGCGGGGTCTGGTATACGTTCTCAACCCCGCTAGCGGGGTCTGGATATACATTCTTAACCCCGCTAGCGGGGTCTGGATATACATTCTTAACCCCGCTAGCGGGGTCTTGATATACGTTCTTAGCCCCGCTAGCGGCGTCTGGATATACATTCTTAACCCCGCTAGCGGGGTCTAGATATACATTCTTAACCCCGCTAGCGGGGTCTAGATATACATTCTCAACCCCGGTACCTGGGTCTGGATATACATTCTTAACCCCGCTAGCGGGGTCTTGATATACGTTCTTAACCCCGCTAGCGGGGTCTGATATACGTTCTTAACCCCGCTAGCGGAGTCTGGATATACATTATTAACCCCGCTAGCGGGGCCTGGATATACATTCTTAACACCGATAGCCGGGTCTGGATATACATTTTTAACCCCGCTAGCGGGATCTTGATATACATTCTTAACCCCGCTAGCGTAGTCTTGATATACGTTTTTAACCCCGGTACCGGGGTCTGATATACGTTCTTAAACCCGCTAGCGGGGTGTTGATATACATTCATAACCCCGGTACCGGGGTCTGATATACGTTCTTAACCCCGGTACCGGGGTCTTGATATACCTTTATAACCCCGCTAGCGGGGTCTGGATATACATTCTTAACCCCGCTAGCGGGGTCTGGATATACATTCTTAACCCCACTAGCGGGGTCTTGATATACGTTCTTAACCCCGGTACCGGGGTCTTGATATACATTCTTAACCCCGCTAGCGGGGCCTGGATATACGTTCTCAACCCCGCTAGCGGGGTCTTGATATACATTCTTAACCCCGCTAGCGGGGTCTGGATATACATTCTTAACCCCGGTAACGGGGTCTGATATACTTTCTTAACGGCGCTAGCGGGGTCTTGATATACATTCTTAACCCCGCTAGCGGGGTCTGGATATACATTCTTAACCCCGCTAGCGGGGTCTTGATATACATTCTTAACCCCGCTAGCGGGGTCTGGATATACATTCATAACCCCGGTACCGGGGTCTGATATACGTTCTCAACCCCGCTAGCGGGGTCTTGATATACATTCTTAACCCCGCTAGCGGGGTCTGGATATACATTCTTAACCCCGCTAACGGGGTCTGGATGTACATTCATAACCCCGGTACCGGGGTCTGATATACGTTCTCAACCCCGCTAGCGGGGTCTTGATATACATTCTTAACCCCGCTAGCGGGGTCTGGATATACATTCTTAACCCCGATAGCGGGGTCTGGATTTATATTCTTAACACCGCTAGCGGGGTCTGGATATACATTCTTAACCCCGGTACCGGGGTCTTGATATACCTTTATAACCCCGGTACCGGGGTCTGGATATACGTTCTTAACCCCGCTAGCGGGGTCTTGATATACATTCTTAACCCCGCTAGCGGGGCCTGGATATACTTTCTTAACCCCGCAAGCAGGATCTGGATATACATTCTTCACCCCGCTACCGAGGTCTGGATATACATTCTTAACCCCGGTACCGGCGTCTGATATACGTTCTTAACCCCGCTAGAGGGGTCTGGATATACATTCTTAACCCCGCTAGCGGGGTCTGGATATACATTCTTAACCCCGCTAGCGGGGTCTGGATATAAATTATTAACACCGGTACCGGGGTCTTGATATACATTCATAAACCCGGTACCGGGGTCTGATATACGTTCTTAACCCCGCTAGCGGGGTCTGGATATACATTCTTAACTCCGCTAGCGGGGTCTGGATATACATTCTTAACCCCGCTAGCGGGGTCTGGTATACGTTCTCAACCCCGCTAGCGGGGTCTGGATATACATTCTTAACCCCGCTAGCGGGGTCTGGATATACATTCTTAACCCCGCTAGCGGGGTCTTGATATACGTTCTTAGCCCCGCTAGCGGCGTCTGGATATACATTCTTAACCCCGCTAGCGGGGTCTAGATATACATTCTTAACCCCGCTAGCGGGGTCTAGATATACATTCTCAACCCCGGTACCTGGGTCTGGATATACATTCTTAACCCCGCTAGCGGGGTCTGGATATACATTCTTAACCCCGCTAGCGGGGTCTTGATATACATTCTTAACCCCGCTACCGGGGTCTGGATATACATTCATAACCCCGGTACCGGGGTCTGATATACGTTCTTAACGGCGCTAGCGGGGTCTTGATATACATTCTTAACCCCGCTAGCGGGGTCTGGATATACATTCTTAACCCCGCTAGCGGGGTCTTGATATACATTCTTAACCCCGCTAGCGGGGTCTGGATATACATTCATAACCCCGGTACCGGGGTCTGATATACGTTCTCAACCCCGCTAGCGGGGTCTTGATATACATTCTTAACCCCGCTAGCGGGGTCTGGATATACATTCTTAACCCCGCTAACGGGGTCTGGATGTACATTCATAACCCCGGTACCGGGGTCTGATATACGTTCTCAACCCCGCTAGCGGGGTCTTGATATACATTCTTAACCCCGCTAGCGGGGTCTGGATATACATTCTTAACCCCGCTAGCGGGGTCTGGATATACATTCTTAACCCCGCTAGCGGGGTCTGGTATACGTTCTCAACCCCGCTAGCGGGGTCTGGATATACATTCTTAACCCCGCTAGCGGGGTCTGGATATACATTCTTAACCCCGCTAGCGGGGTCTTGATATACGTTCTTAGCCCCGCTAGCGGGGTCTGGATATACATTCTTAACCCCGCTAGCGGGGTCTAGATATACATTCTTAACCCCGCTAGCGGGGTCTGGATATACATTCATAACCCCGGTACCGGGGTCTTATATACGTTCTTAACGGCGCTAGCGGGGTCTTGATATACATTCTTAACCCCGCTAGCGGGGTCTGGATATACATTCTTAACCCCGCTAGCGGGGTCTTGATATACATTCTTAACCCTGCTAGCGGGGTCTGGATATACATTCATAACCCCGGTACCGGGGTCTGATATACGTTCTCAACCCCGCTAGCGGGGTCTTGATATACATTCTTAACCCCGCTAGCGGGGTCTGGATATACATTCTTAACCCCGCTAACGGGGTCTGGATGTACATTCATAACCCCGCTAGCGGGGTCTGGATATACATTCTTAACCCCGCTAGCGGGGTCTGGATATACATTCATAACCCCGGTACCGGGGTCTGATATACGTTCTTAACGGCGCTAGCGGGGTCTTGATATACATTCTTAACCCCGCTAGCGGGGTCTGGATATACATTCTTAACCCCGCTAGCGGGGTCTTGATATACATTCTTAACCCCGCTAGCGGGGTCTGGATATACATTCATAACCCCGGTACCGGGGTCTGATATACGTTCTTAACGGCGCTAGCGGGGTCTTGATATACATTCTTAACCCCGCTAGCGGGGTCTGGATATACATTCATAACCCCGGTACCGGGGTCTGATATACGTTCTCAACCCCGCTAGCGGGGTCTTTATATACATTCTTAACCCCGCTAGCGGGGTCTGGATATACATTCTTAACCCCGCTAACGGGGTCTGGATGTACATTCATAACCCCGGTACCGGGGTCTGATATACGTTCTCAACCCCGATAGTGGGGTCTTGATATACATTCTTAACCCCGCTAGCGGGGTCTGGATATACATTCTTAACCCCGCTAGCGGGGTCTGGATATACATTCTTAACCCCGCTAGCGGGGTCTGGTATACGTTCTCAACCCCGCTAGCGGGGTCTGGATATACATTCTTAACCCCGCTAGCGGGGTCTGGATATACATTCTTAACCCCGCTAGCGGGGTCTTGATATACGTTCTTAGCCCCGCTAGCGGGGTCTGGATATACATTCTTAACCCCGCTAGCGGGGTCTAGATATACATTCTCAACCCCGGTACCTGGGTCTGGATATACATTCTTAACCCCGCTAGCGGGGTCTTGATATACGTTCTTAACCCCGCTAGCGGGGTCTGATATACGTTCTTAACCCCGCTAGCGGAGTCTGGATATACATTATTAACCCCGCTAGCGGGGCCTGGATATACATTCTTAACACCGATAGCCGGGTCTGGATATACATTTTTAACCCCGCTAGCGGGATCTTGATATACATTCTTAACCCCGCTAGCGTAGTCTTGATACGTTCTTAACCCCGGTACCGGGGTCTGATATACGTTCTTAAACCCGCTAGCGGGGTGTTGATATACATTCATAACCCCGGTACCGGGGTCTGATATACGTTCTTAACCCCGGTACCGGGGTCTTGATATACCTTTATAACCCCGCTAGCGGGGTCTGGATATACGTTCTTAACCCTGCTAGCGGGGTCTAGATATACATTCTTAACCCCGCTAGCGGGATCTTGATTTATATTCTTAACACCGCTAGCGGGGTCTTGATATACATTCTTAACCCCGGTACCGGGGTCTGATATACGTTCTTATCCCCGCTAGAGGGGTCTGGATATACATTCTTAACCCCGCTAGCGGGGTCTGGATATACATTCTTAACCCCGCTAGCGGGGTTTTGATATACGTTCTTAACCCCGCTAGCGGGGTCTGGATATACATTCTTAACCCCGCTAGCGGGGTCTTGATATACGTTCTTAACCCCGGTACCGGGGTCTGATATACGTTCTTAACCCCGGTACCGGGGTCTGATATACGTTCTCAACCCCGCTAGCGGGGTCTTGATATACATTCTTAACCCCGCTAGCGGGGTCTGGATATACATTCTTAACCCCGCTAGCGGGGTCTGGATATACATTCATAACCCCGGTACCGGGGTCTGATATACGTTCTTAACGGCGCTAGCGGGGTCTTGATATACATTCTTAACCCCGCTAGCGGGGTCTGGATATACATTCTTAACCCCGCTAGCGGGGTCTGGTATACGTTCTCAACCCCGCTAGCGGGGTCTGGATAAACATTCTTAACCCCGCTAGCGGGGTCTGGATATACATTCTTAACCCCGCTAGCGGGGCCTTGATATACGTTCTTAGCCCCGCTAGCGGGGTCTGGATATACATTCTTAACCCCGCTAGCGGGGTCTAGATATACATTCTTAACCCCGCTAGCGGGGTGTTGATATACATTCATAACCCCGGTACCGGGGTCTGATATACGTTCTTAACCCCGGTACCGGGGTCTTGATATACCTTTATAACCCCCCCCCCCCGCTAGCGGGGTCTGGATATACGTTCTTAACCCTGCTAGCGGGGTCTGGATATACATTCTTAACCCCGCTAGCGGGATCTTGATTTATATTCTTAACACCGCTAGCGGGGTCTTGATATACATTCTTAACCCCGGTACCGGGGTCTGATATACGTTCTTATCCCCGCTAGAGGGGTCTGGATATACATTCTTAACCCCGCTAGCGGGGTCTGGATATACATTCTTAACCCCGCTAGCGGGGTTTTGATATACGTTCTTAACCCCGCTAGCGGGGTCTGGATATACATTCTTAACCCCGCTAGCGGGGTCTTGATATACGTTCTTAACCCCGGTACCGGGGTCTGATATACGTTCTTAACCCCGGTACCGGGGTCTGATATACGTTCTCAACCCCGCGCCCCGCTAGCGGGGTCTCGATATACATTCTTAACCCCGCTAGCGGGGTCTGGATATACATTCATAACCCCGGTACCGGGGTCTGATATACGTTCTTAACGGCGCTAGCGGGGTCTTGATATACATTCTTAACCCCGCTAGCGGGGTCTGGATATACATTCTTAACCCCGCTAGCGGGGTCTTGATATACATTCTTAACCCCGCTAGCGGGGTCTGGATATACATTCATAACCCCGGTACCGGGGTCTGATATACGTTCTCAACCCCGCTAGCGGGGTCTTGATATACATTCTTAACCCCGCTAGCGGGGTCTGGATATACATTCTTAACCCCGCTAACGGGGTCTGGATGTACATTCATAACCCCGGTACCGGGGTCTGATATACGTTCTCAACCCCGCTAGCGGGGGTCTTGATATACATTCTTAACCCCGCTAGCGGGGTCTGGATATACATTCTTAACCCCGCTAGCGGGGTCTTGATATACATTCTTAACCCCGCTAGCGGGGTCTGGATATACATTCATAACCCCGGTACCGGGGTCTGATATACGTTCTCAACCCCGCTAGCGGGGTCTTGATATACATTCTTAACCCCGCTAGCGGGGTCTGGATATACATTCTTAACCCCGCTAACGGGGTCTGGATGTACATTCATAACCCCGGTACCGGAGTCTGATATACGTTCTCAACCCCGCTAGCGGGGTCTTGATATACATTCTTAACCCCGCTAGCGGGGTCTGGATATACATTCTTAACCCCGATAGCGGGGTCTGGATTTATATTCTTAACACCGCTAGCGGGGTCTGGATATACATTCTTAACCCCGGTACCGGGGTCTTGATATACCTTTATAACCCCGGTACCGGGGTCTGGATATACGTTCTTAACCCCGCTAGCGGGGTCTTGATATACATTCTTAACCCCGCTAGCGGGGCCTGGATATACTTTCTTAACCCCGCAAGCACGGTCTGGATATACATTCTTCACCCCGCTACCGGGGTCTGGATATACATTCTTAACCCCGGTACCGGCGTCTGATATACGTTCTTAACCCCGCTAGAGGGGTCTGGATATACATTCTTAACCCCGCTAGCGGGGTCTGGATATACATTCTTAACCCTGCTAGCGGGGTCTGGATATACATTCTTAACCCCGCTAGCGGGGTCTGGATATAAATTATTAACACCGGTACCGGGGTCTTGATATACATTCATAAACCCGGTACCGGGGTCTGATATACGTTCTTCACCCCGCTAGCGGGGTCTGGATATACATTCTTAACCCCGCTAGCGGGGTCTGGATATACATTCTTAACCCCGCTAGCGGGGTCTGGTATACGTTCTCAACCCCGCTAGCGGGGTCTGGATATACATTCTTAACCCCGCTAGCGGGGTCTGGATATACATTCTTAACCCCGCTAGCGGGGTCTTGATATACGTTCTTAGCCCCGCTAGCGGCGTCTGGATATACATTCTTAACCCCGCTAGCGGGGTCTAGATATACATTCTTAACCCCGCTAGCGGGGTCTAGATATACATTCTCAACCCCGGTACCTGGGTCTGGATATACATTCTTAACCCCGCTAGCGGGGTCTTGATATACGTTCTTAACCCCGCTAGCGGGGTCTGATATACGTTCTTAACCCCGCTAGCGGAGTCTGGATATACATTATTAACCCCGCTAGCGGGGCCTGGATATACATTCTTAACACCGATAGCCGGGTCTGGATATACATTTTTAACCCCGCTAGCGGGATCTTGATATACATTCTTAACCCCGCTAGCGTAGTCTTGATATACGTTTTTAACCCCGGTACCGGGGTCTGATATACGTTCTTAAACCCGCTAGCGGGGTGTTGATATACATTCATAACCCCGGTACCGGGGTCTGATATACGTTCTTAACCCCGGTACCGGGGTCTTGATATACCTTTATAACCCCGCTAGCGGGGTCTGGATATACATTCTTAACCCCGCTAGCGGGGTCTGGATATACATTCTTAACCCCACTAGCGGGGTCTTGATATACGTTCTTAACCCCGGTACCGGGGTCTTGATATACATTCTTAACCCCGCTAGCGGGGCCTGGATATACGTTCTCAACCCCGCTAGCGGGGTCTTGATATACATTCTTAACCCCGCTAGCGGGGTCTGGATATACATTCTTAACCCCGGTAACGGGGTCTGATATACTTTCTTAACGGCGCTAGCGGGGTCTTGATATACATTCTTAACCCCGCTAGCGGGGTCTGGATATACATTCTTAACCCCGCTAGCGGGGTCTTGATATACATTCTTAACCCCGCTAGCGGGGTCTGGATATACATTCATAACCCCGGTACCGGGGTCTGATATACGTTCTCAACCCCGCTAGCGGGGTCTTGATATACATTCTTAACCCCGCTAGCGGGGTCTGGATATACATTCTTAACCCCGCTAACGGGGTCTGGATGTACATTCATAACCCCGGTACCGGGGTCTGATATACGTTCTCAACCCCGCTAGCGGGGTCTTGATATACATTCTTAACCCCGCTAGCGGGGTCTGGATATACATTCTTAACCCCGATAGCGGGGTCTGGATTTATATTCTTAACACCGCTAGCGGGGTCTGGATATACATTCTTAACCCCGGTACCGGGGTCTTGATATACCTTTATAACCCCGGTACCGGGGTCTGGATATACGTTCTTAACCCCGCTAGCGGGGTCTTGATATACATTCTTAACCCCGCTAGCGGGGCCTGGATATACTTTCTTAACCCCGCAAGCAGGATCTGGATATACATTCTTCACCCCGCTACCGAGGTCTGGATATACATTCTTAACCCCGGTACCGGCGTCTGATATACGTTCTTAACCCCGCTAGAGGGGTCTGGATATACATTCTTAACCCCGCTAGCGGGGTCTGGATATACATTCTTAACCCCGCTAGCGGGGTCTGGATATAAATTATTAACACCGGTACCGGGGTCTTGATATACATTCATAAACCCGGTACCGGGGTCTGATATACGTTCTTAACCCCGCTAGCGGGGTCTGGATATACATTCTTAACTCCGCTAGCGGGGTCTGGATATACATTCTTAACCCCGCTAGCGGGGTCTGGTATACGTTCTCAACCCCGCTAGCGGGGTCTGGATATACATTCTTAACCCCGCTAGCGGGGTCTGGATATACATTCTTAACCCCGCTAGCGTGGTCTTGATATACGTTCTTAGCCCCGCTAGCGGCGTCTGGATATACATTCTTAACCCCGCTAGCGGGGTCTAGATATACATTCTTAACCCCGCTAGCGGGGTCTAGATATACATTCTCAACCCCGGTACCTGGGTCTGGATATACATTCTTAACCCCGCTAGCGGGGTCTTGATATACGTTCTTAACCCCGCTAGCGGGGTCTGATATACGTTCTTAACCCCGCTAGCGGAGTCTGGATATACATTATTAACCCCGCTAGCGGGGCCTGGATATACATTCTTAACACCGATAGCCGGGTCTGGATATACATTTTTAACCCCGCTAGCGGGATCTTGATATACATTCTTAACCCCGCTAGCGTAGTCTTGATATACGTTTTTAACCCCGGTACCGGGGTCTGATATACGTTCTTAAACCCGCTAGCGGGGTGTTGATATACATTCATAACCCCGGTACCGGGGTCTGATATACGTTCTTAACCCCGGTACCGGGGTCTTGATATACCTTTATAACCCCGCTAGCGGGGTCTGGATATACATTCTTAACCCCGCTAGCGGGGTCTGGATATACATTCTTAACCCCACTAGCGGGGTCTTGATATACGTTCTTAACCCCGGTACCGGGGTCTTGATATACATTCTTAACCCCGCTAGCGGGGCCTGGATATACGTTCTCAACCCCGCTAGCGGGGTCTTGATATACATTCTTAACCCCGCTAGCGGGGTCTGGATATACATTCTTAACCCCGGTAACGGGGTCTGATATACTTTCTTAACGGCGCTAGCGGGGTCTTGATATACATTCTTAACCCCGCTAGCGGGGTCTGGATATACATTCTTAACCCCGCTAGCGGGGTCTTGATATACATTCTTAACCCCGCTAGCGGGGTCTGGATATACATTCATAACCCCGGTACCGGGGTCTGATATACGTTCTCAACCCCGCTAGCGGGGTCTTGATATACATTCTTAACCCCGCTAGCGGGGTCTGGATATACATTCTTAACCCCGCTAACGGGGTCTGGATGTACATTCATAACCCCGGTACCGGGGTCTGATATACGTTCTCAACCCCGCTAGCGGGGTCTTGATATACATTCTTAACCCCGCTAGCGGGGTCTGGATATACATTCTTAACCCCGATAGCGGGGTCTGGATTTATATTCTTAACACCGTTAGCGGGGTCTGGATATACATTCTTAACCCCGGTACCGGGGTCTTGATATACCTTTATAACCCCGGTACCGGGGTCTGGATATACGTTCTTAACCCCGCTAGCGGGGTCTTGATATACATTCTTAACCCCGCAAGCGGGGCCTGGATATACTTTCTTAACCCCGCAAGCAGGGTCTGGATATACATTCTTCACCCCGCTACCGAGGTCTGGATATACATTCTTAACCCCGGTACCGGCGTCTGATATACGTTCTTAACCCCGCTAGAGGGGTCTGGATATACATTCTTAACCCCGCTAGCGGGGTCTGGATATACATTCTTAACCCTGCTAGCGGGGTCTGGATATACATTCTTAACCCCGCTAGCGGGGTCTTTATATAAATTATTAACACCGGTACCGGGGTCTTGATATACATTCATAAACCCGGTACCGGGGTCTGATATACGTTCTTAACCCCGGTACCGGGGTCTGATATACGTTCTTAACCCCGGTACCGGGGTTGTTCGCTCTGGACCTGCTTCTCGCGTACGAACTGGTCCAGGGAATCTACCTACCCGGTAGGTATTGAACCTTGCGTGTTTTTGGAGAATCCTTACTGCTCTTCTACTCTTGGGGTCACCAGATTGCTTAGAGTGGCAATCACACTTAAATGTCTAGTGATACACTATCACTTAAACTACAGTCTTTTCCGTAACTCTCAAACTTTCCCGTACAACGCAAATGTCTCAAACAGTCTAATCACGTAACGACTTCTCCGACGATGAACATGGGTCCGGGTAGAAACGGGATCTTGGAATCGAAGCAACTGTATTTACGATACGACCTTGCCTAATCCTCACCGAGAGTCCGAATTACCAAACGCTAATGCTTTACTAGATGACTTTTACGTGACTTTTTTCTCTTCCTCCAACATCGATGATTGATCTTCGACAATTCTTCGTGAGGAGTTTCCGTAGCCGTCATGGCCCTCCCAACAGTCTTAGGCACCTTCAAAGAACTGGCATCGATTCCGTTCCAAAGTTTTTCGCTTCCACAGCTTCTTCTGTTCCTCCCACAAGTTTGAAGTTTCCACGAGACATCGTTTTCTGTGTCACCCACACCAACCACCTGGATGCCTCTCTTGCTGAATTTTCTGCGGCGTCTAAGTCCCCTGCCACTTGATGGACTTCTGACTGTTTGTTTCTTCTGACTGTTTACCATTCGATACGACTTAAAACAACCACCCTTTGTCTCGCGGCTTTTTCTGACCCTCCCACCAGCTCGTCCTGAGTGGTTGAGAGGCCCCATTGTCTCGTCCAGTTTCTCATACCCCGTAGACTTCTCTCGTCCCGATGGTTGCAATTCTCTCAATTTGCCGAAGTCCAATCCGCACTCCCTGCTAGTGAGCGAGCCGATTCCGGACTTCTCCACAAACTCTTCCTTTTCTACAACTGCTACAGAACATACTTCCACGTCTAACACCGTAGACAGGCCGGTTTGACTATCGCTCTGCAAGACACTTTCACTCTGAGACTGTTCAGCAACGATACTCTGGCTACAGCCAGCATTTACCATCTGACCATCTTGTTGAGGTACCTCAACCACACGTTCTACTTTCGCTGTACTTAAGTCCGACATCTCCACTTTCACAACACAGTCAAGGCTACTCTTCTGTTCACAAATCGGCGGCTCAACAGAAACTTTCCGCCGCTCGTCAAGAATTACTATTTTGTAAAAAACAGCTCTTTCCTCGAGCCGTTTTCTCTGACCTACAATATCCTCTAGATCGTCTTCTACGTCAAGTTCATACCTTTTTAGTTGTCGAGACTGCTGCTTCAGTGAATTTTCCGCTTCTTCTAGGTCAGTCTTTCGTCTATAATCACCAGGATTTTGTTCCAATAATCCTTTATATCGTTGAACATCATCCCGCAAGCTCTCAATTACCTCCTTCATCTCTTTTTGCTTACGAAGGATTCGTTTATCGTGTTGGTTAAGTACGCTCATACCATCCGTCAAACCCTGCTCTACCTTTTGAATCTGGATCGAAGCTTCCCACGCCGATCGAGAACGAGTGGGCCTGAAAAGATCTCGGAATCGCGCAACTTCGTTAGGAACATTGAACTCTTGACTTGCAAGGTTTCCTATGTGACTATGGGAAAACATATTCAATTTTCTTCGCCGTGTGGGCGTTAGACTTTAACTTTCACAACTGGTCCTAAGCTAGGAAGCACCTCAACCTGGACTTGATTACGCTGCCATTTCTCCGACTGTCTCTTCTCCACCACCGATCACGTCGGGGTCACCAAAAATGTTCGATCACGACTCACTTCTCGCGTAAGAACTGGTCCAGAACGCAAATATCTTAAACAGTCTAATCACGCAACGACTTCTCCGACGATGAATATGGGTCCGGGTGGAAACGGGATCTTGGAATCGAAGCAACTGTATATACGATAAGACCTTGCCTAATCCTCACCGAGAGTCCGAATTACCAAACGCTAATGCTTTACTAGATGACTTTTACGTGACTGCTATTTGTATATATGCTCATACAAATCAATACTACTCCAACGCGACGATTGTTTAATATAATAAACGAAGACTTTATTACTCGAAAAATATGATAAAATTTCTAAGTAATCGCTATACTTTCTACTCACTCTATTGCTACGGTTATCAACAATCAACCGGACTCCACGCAGGCTCGACAAGAAGTGGTCCACTTGATCACACAAATTAACCTATTACAACAAATTCGATACATTACAATTTCACTCATATCCACTACTTCCAATTACAATTCCAACTTAATAATTACGCACAAGTTTCATTACATTACAATCTCACTTATAGTTACATATCATTCACCTGAACAATACACAAAATACAATTCCTAAATATTACAGATCCGAACCAAATCCGATCCGACAGATCTCTTTAACTTCTTACAACTATACTAGTTTTAACACAGATCCGACTCAAGTCCGATCTGTTGGATCTGACTCTTCTTACAACCAAAACCAAAACTGTTACAGATCCGATCCAGATCTGATCTCGTGGATTTGACTTTTCTTAGAACTACCAATAAAACTATCGCGGATCCAATTCAAGTCCGATCTCGTGGATGTGACTTTTCTTAAACCTAACACTTTCACTGTCACAGATCCAATCCAAGTTCGATCTCGTGGATCTGTATCTTCTTAGAACTAACTCCAAAACATTCGCAGATCCTATCCGAATCCAATCTGGTGGATCTGGAGGAATTTATAAATACCACTAAAACTGAGAAGGATCTGATCCAAATCCAATAAAACGGATCAGGCACTTTTATAATAGCTATATTTTCTACGAGATTTAACAGCTTATAATTTACGTATTACATCGAAAATTGTGTTATTGCATACTACTAAACTTCTTCTAGAATGATACATATTCTCAACAATATTGTCTAATGATAACCGCAAATTATCTTTCGCGGAGATGCAACAGGGGTCTTGATATACCTCTATAACCCCGGTACCGGGGTCTGGATATACTTTCTTAACCCCGCTAGCGGGGTCTTGATATGCATTCTTAACCCCGGTACCGGGGTCTCATATACGTTCTTAACCCCGCTAGAGGGGTCTGGATATACATTCTTAACCCCGCTAGAGGGATCTTGATATACATTCTCAACCCCGGTACCTGGGTCTTGATATACATTCATAACCCCGGTACCGGGGTCTGATATACGTTCTTAACCCCGGTACTGGGGTCTGATATACGTTCTTAACCCCGGTACCGGGGTCTTGATATACCTTTATAACCCCGGTACCGGGGTCTGGATATACGTTCTTAACCCCGCTAGCGGGGTCTTGATATACGTTCTTAACCCCGCTAGCGGGGTCTGGATATACTTTCTTAACCCCGCTAGCAGGGTCTGGATATACATTCTTCACCCCGCTAGCGGGGTCTGGATATACATTCTTAACCCCGCTAGCGGGATCTTGATTTATATTCTTAACACCGCTAGCGGGGTCTGGATATACATTCTTAACCCCGCTAGCGGGGTCTTGATATACATTCATAACCCCGGTACCGGGGTCTTGATATACCTTTACAACCCCGGTACCGGGGTCTGGATATACGTTCTTAACCCCGCTAGCGGGGTCTTGATATACTTTCTTATCCCCGCTAGCAGGGTCTGGATATACATTCTTCACCCCGCTAGCGGGGTCTGGATATACATTCTTAACCCCGGTACCGGGGTCTGATATACGTTCTTAACCCCGGTACCGGGGTCTTGATATACCTTTATAACCCCGGTACCGGGGTCTGGATATACGTTCTTAACCCCGCTAGCGGGGTCTGGATATACTTTCTTAACCCCGCTAGCAGGGTCTGGATATACATTCTTCACCCCGCTAGCGGGGTCTGGATATACATTCTCAACCCCGCTAGCGGGATCTTGATTTATATTCTTAACACCGCTAGCGGGGTCTGGATATACATTCTTAACCCCGCTAGCGGGGTCTGGATATACATTCTTAACCCCGCTAGTGGGGTCTTGATATACATTCATAACCCCGGTACTGGGGTCTTGATATACCTTTATAACCCCGGTACCGGGGTCTTGATATACCTTTATAACCCCGGTACCGGGGTCTGGATATACGTTCTTAACCCCGCTAGCGGGGTCTTGAAATACATTCTTAACCCCGCTAGCGGGGTCTTGATATACATTCTCAACCCCGGTACCTGGGTCTTGATATACATTCATAACCCCGGTACCGGGGTCTGATATACGTTCTTAACCCCGGTACCGGGGTCTTGATATATCTTTATAACCCCGGTACCGGGGTCTGGATATACGTTCTTAACCCCGCTAGCGGGGTCTTGATATACATTCTTAACCCCGCTAGCAGGGTCTGGATATACATTCTACACCCCGCTAGCGGGGTCTGGATATACATTCTTAACCCCGCTAGCGGGATCTTGATTTGTATTCTTAACACCGCTAGCGGGGTCTGGATATACATTCTTAACCCCGGTACCGGGGTCTTGATATACCTTTATAACCCCGGTACGGGGGTCTGGATATACGTTCTTAACCCCGCTAGCGGGGTCTTGATATACATTCTTAACCCCGCTAGCGGGGCCTGGATATACTTTCTTAACCCCGCAAGCAGGGTCTGGATATACATTCTTCACCCCGCTACCGGGGTCTGGATATACATTCTTAACCCCGGTACCGGCGTCTGATATACGTTCTTAACCCCGCTAGAGGGGTCTGGATATACATTCTTAACCCCGGTACCGGGGTCTTGATATACCTTTATAACCCCGGTACCGGGGTCTGGATATACGTTCTTAACCCCGCTAGCGGGGTCTTGATATACATTCTTAACCCCGCTAGCGGGGTCTGGATATACTTTCTTAACCCCGCTAGCAGGGTCTGGATATACATTCTTCACCCCGCTAGCGGGGTCTGGATATACATTCTTAACCCCGCTAGCGGGATCTTGATTTATATTCTTAACACCGCTAGCGGGGTCTGGATATACATTCTTAACCCCGCTAGCGGGGTCTTGATATACATTCATAACCCCGGTACCGGGGTCTTGATATACCTTTATAACCCCGGTACCGGGGTCTGGATATACGTTCTTAACCCCGCTAGCGGGGTCTTGATATACTTTCTTAACCCCGCTAGCAGGGTCTGGATATACATTCTTCACCCCGCTAGCGGGGTCTGGATATACATTCTTAACCCCGGTACCGGGGTCTGATATACGTTCTTAACCCCGGTACCGGGGTCTTGATATACCTTTATAACCCCGGTACCGGGGTCTGGATATACGTTCTTAACCCCGCTAGCGGGGTCTGGATATACTTTCTTAACCCCGCTAGCAGGGTCTGGATATACATTCTTCACCCCGCTAGCGGGGTCTGGATATACATTCTTAACCCCGCTAGCGGGATCTTGATTTATATTCTTAACACCGCTAGCGGGGTCTGGATATACATTCTTAACCCCGCTAGCGGGGTCTGGATATACATTCTTAACCCCGCTAGTGGGGTCTTGATATACATTCATAACCCCGGTACTGGGGTCTTGATATACCTTATAACCCCGGTACCGGGGTCTTGATATACCTTTATAACCCCGGTACCGGGGTCTGGATATACGTTCTTAACCCCGCTAGCGGGGTCTTGAAATACATTCTTAACCCCGCTAGCGGGGTCTGGATATACGTTCTTAACCCCGGTACCGGGGTCTGATATACGTTCTTAACCCCGCTAGAGGGGTCTGGATATACATTCTTAACCCCGCTAGCGGGGTCTGGATATACATTCTTAACCCTGCTAGCGGGGTCTTGATATACAATCTTAACCCCGCTAGCGGGGTCTGGATATACTTTCTTAACCCCGCTAGCAGGGTCTGGATATACATTCTTCACCCCGCTAGCGGGGTCTGGATATACATTCTTAACCCCGGTACCGGGGTCTGATATACGTTCTTAACCCCGCTAGCGGGGTCTTGATATACATTCTTAACCACGGTACCGGGGTCTCATATACGTTCTTAACCCCGCTAGAGGGGTCTGGATATACATTCTTAACCCCGCTAGAGGGATCTTGATATACATTCTCAACCCCGGTACCTGGGTCTTGATATACATTCATAACCCCGGTACCGGGGTCTGATATACGTTCTATAACCCCGGTACCGGGGTCTTGATATACCTTTACAACCCCGGTACCGGGGTCTGGATATACGTTCTTAACCCCGCTAGCGGGGTCTTGATATACTTTCTTAACCCCGCTAGCAGGGTCTGGATATACATTCTTCACCCCGCTAGCGGGGTCTGGATATACATTCTTAACCCCGGTACCGGGGTCTGATATACGTTCTTAACCCCGGTACCGGGGTCTTGATATACCTTTATAACCCCGGTACCGGGGTCTGGATATACGTTCTTAACCCCGCTAGCGGGGTCTGGATATACTTTCTTAACCCCGCTAGCAGGGTCTGGATATACATTCTTCACCCCGCTAGCGGGGTCTGGATATACATTCTTAACCCCGCTAGCGGGATCTTGATTTATATTCTTAACACCGCTAGCGGGGTCTGGATATACATTCTTAACCCCGCTAGTGGGGTCTTGATATACATTCATAACCCCGGTACTGGGGTCTTGATATACCTTTATAACCCCGGTACCGGGGTCTTGATATACCTTTATAACCCCGGTACCGGGGTCTGGATATACGTTCTTAACCCCGCTAGCGGGGTCTTGAAATACATTCTTAACCCCGCTAGCGGGGTCTGGATATACGTTCTTAACCCCGGTACCGGGGTCTGATATACGTTCTTAACCCCGCTAGAGGGGTCTGGATATACATTCTTAACCCCGCTAGCGGGGTCTGGATATACATTCTTAACCCTGCTAGCGGGGTCTTGATATACTTTCTTAACCCCGCTAGCAGGGTCTGGATATACATTCTTCACCCCGCTAGCGGGGTCTGGATATACATTCTTAACCCCGGTACCGGGGTCTGATATACGTTCTTAACCCCGCTAGCGGGGTCTTGATATACATTCTTAACCCCGCTAGCGGGGTCTGGATATACATTCTTAACCCCGCTAGCGGGGTCTGGATATACATTCTTAACACCGCTAGCGGGGTCTGGATATACATTCTTAACCCCGCTAGCGGGGTCTGGATATAAATTATTAACACCGGTACCGGGGTCTTGATATACATTCATAACACTGGTACCGGGGTCTTGATATAAATTCTTAACCCCGCTAGCGGGGTCTGGATATACATTCTTAACCCCGCTAGCGGGGTCTGGATATGCATTCTTAACCCCGCTAGCGGGGTCTGGATATACATTCATAACCCCGGTACCGGGGTCTGATATACGTTCTTAACGGCGCTAGCGGGGTTTGGATATACATTCTTAACCCCGCTACTGGGGTCTTAATATACATTCTTAACCCCGCTAGCGGGATCTTAATATACATTCTACACCCCGCTAGCGGGGTCTGGATATACATTCTTAACCCCGCTAGCGGGATCTTGATTTATATTCTTAACACCGCTAGCGGGGTCTGGATATACATTCTTAACCCCGGTACCGGGGTCTTGATATACTTTTATAACCCCGGTACCGGGGTCTGGATATACGTTCTTAACCCCGCTAGCGGGGTCTTGATATACATTCTTAACCCCGCTAGCGGGGTCTGGATATACATTCTTAACCCCGCTAGCGGGGTCTGGATATACATTCTTAACACCGCTAGCGGGGTCTGGATATACATTCTTAAACCCGCTAGCGGGGTCTGGATATAAATTATTAACACCGGTACCGGGGTCTTGATATACATTCATAACACCGGTACCGGGGTCTTGATATAAATTCTTAACCCCGCTAGCGGGGTCTGGATATACATTCTTAACCCCGCTAGCGGGGTCTGGATATGCATTCTTAACCCCGCTAGCGGGGTTTGGATATACATTCATAACCCCGGTACCGGGGTCTGATATACGTTCTTAACGGCGCTAGCGGGGTTTGGATATACATTCTTAACCCCGCTACTGGGGTCTTAATATACATTCTTAACCCCGCTAGCGGGATCTTAATATACATTCTTAACCCCGCTAGCGGGGTCTGATATACGTTCTTAACCCCGCTAGCGGAGTCTTGATATACATTCTTAACCCCGCTAGCGGGGTCTGGATATTCATTCTTAACCCCGGTACCGGGGTCTGATATACGTTCTTAACCCCGCTAGAGGGGTCTGGATATACATTCTTAACCCCGCTAGCGGGGTCTGGATATACATTCTTAACCCTGCTAGCGGAGTCTGGATATACATTCTTAACCCCGCTAGCGGGGTCTGGATATAAATTATTAACACCGGTACCGGGGTCTTGATATACATTCATAACACCGGTACCGGGGTCTTGATATAAATTCTTAACCCCGCTAGCGGGGTCTGGATATACATTCTTAACCCCGCTAGCGGGGTCTGGATATACATTCTTAACCCCGCTAGCGGGGTCTGGATATACATTCATAACCCCGGTACCGGGGTCTGATATACGTTCTTAACCCCGCTAGCGGAGTCTGGATATACATTCTTAACCCCGCTAGCCGGGTCTGGATATACATTTGTAACCCCGCTAGCGAGATCTTGATATACATTCTTAACCCCGCTAGCGTAGTCTTGATATACGTTCTTAACCCCGGTACCGGGGTCTGATATACGTTCTTAAACCCGCTAGCGGGGTCTTGATATACATTCTTAACCCCGCTAGCGGGGTCTGGATATACATTCTTAACCCCGCTAGCGGGGTCTGGATATACATTCTTAACCCCGCTAGCGGGGTCTGGATATAAATTATTAACACCGGTACCGGGGTCTTGATATAAATTCTTAACCCCGCTAGCGGGGTCTGGATATACATTCTTAACCCCGCTAGCGGGGTCTTGGTATACATTCATAACCCCGGTACCGGGGTCTGATATACGTTCTTAACGGCGCTAGCGGGGTTTGGATATACATTCTTAACCCCGCTACTGGGGTCTTAATATACATTCTTAACCCCGCTAGCGGGATCTTAATATACATTCTTAACCCCGCTAGAGGGGTCTGGATATACATTCTTAACCCCGCTAGCGGGGTCTGGATATACATTCTTAACCCTGCTAGCGGAGTCTGGATATACATTCTTAACCCCGCTAGCGGGGTCTGGATATAAATTATTAACACCGGTACCGGGGTCTTGATATACATTCATAACACCGGTACCGGGGTCTTGATATAAATTCTTAACCCCGCTAGCGGGGTCTGGATATACATTCTTAACCCCGCTAGCGGGGTCTGGATATACATTCTTAACCCCGCTAGCGGGGTCTGGATATACATTCATAACCCCGGTACCGATTTAAATTTGTAGAAATAAATCTTAAAAATTGACACCGTCAACTTTCATCAACAATTTGATTTATTTGGCAACCAGGTTTCGATGATTTTCATCTTCTTCAGGCCAATTTCAAACTAAATAATTACAAGTAATCAATAGATTATTATTATAATGACTACAATATGATATAATATAATGGTACAAATACAAAAGTTAAAAATGAAGTTGCGAGCTGCAGATCAGCTAAATTACCTCGGTTGAATACAGTATTTGTAAGAGTAATGATGGATATATAATAATATATGGAAATATACGATTCGTAGATACGCTTTCAACCCTACAAAATTGATAGAACACTTAGTAAATTATCACAGTACATTTTACAATGATTAATTATAAATATGCAATTAAGACTTACAGTTTTATAAATATTTAAGAATACAATATTTTTAAAATGGGTCGGAGAATACAAATACATTTGTTTAAAAAAACTCGACTGACTCTGTTCCAAGTGAACAGTAGAATAATATTCCAGAAATTCTTGTTATCGTCTCGTAGCTTCGTTTCGTGGTTTACATATGGATATAATAATAATAATAGCCTCCGGCTATGAAGACCCAATATAATATAATGAATTGAATGGACAGTGTAAGGACAGAGTAATAGACATTTATGATATATTTTTTTTTTTAAAATCAGGGAGCAGAACGGCTCAAGTTTTGTGTTTTACAGTAATTGTTTATTCAGATTTCAAATAAATACATATAGATAAATATAAATAACTACCTGGGGACTTAATATTTAACCGTAATAATGTTGATTTAAGTTAAATCGTGCCTAACATTCCAAAGATAATGATTCATAATTTAAGTGATCTTAATAGAGAATTTGGAATTTTGAACACTACTCGAATCTCAAAGTCTAAGGCCAAACTTTTAACCTCTTCATCAGAGCAAGTTAATATAGCGGATTGAAAGGTTTCTCTGATAATTTTGTTAAACCCAAATATGTTTTTATGAAATGAGACAACAATGAAGATTTTGTTCGAAGGAATTGTATTGTTATCTTGGGTTAAAGGAATTGTGTATTGAGATAAAATTTCAGGAAAGTTTACTCTAAGGTGGCCTATTACAAGTCTTGTCTTTGGGGTTAGCAGGGATTCTCTCTTAATATTGTTTAATTTAATTTTACACTCATCTAATAAGGGCTGAGGATAACTTCTATTGGCAAATTTAAGAAACATTAATCTCAACTCATCATCTCGATCTTTAGGATTGGAGCATGATCGAATTATTCTTAATCCACAAGAATAAGGGAGGGATTTTAGTAAATGTTTTGGATGATTAGATTTAAAATGAAGATATTCGTGTTTAGAAATAGGTTTTTTGTAGAGAGATGTAGAAATGGTATTATCAGATTCCAATGTGATTTTTAGGTCTAAAAAATTGATTGTAGAGTAACTGAATTCGTGTGTGAATTCCAAATATTTATGTTTAAAAGTGTCTTCAATCCAAGTTTTTAAATCTGAGATATTGCTTAAATCCACAATACATATAATATCGTCTAGGAATCTTGCTTTAAAGACCATTTCGGTTTTCCAAATATTTTTCAGTGTATTCCCTACTGTTATATTTGCTATTGACACACTTGAACTGTTTCCCATTTGGATACCACGATTTTGAAAAAAATATTCATTTTTAAATTTTAAATAACTAAAGTCAAGACTTAAATGCATTAGTTTTAAAATATCTTTAGTATCGATGTCAAAAGGTAATTGTAAGAATGGTTTAAAATTTGTAAATGTTTCTGCACAGAATTTTTTGCAATCTGAAATTAGTAATTCTAAGTACAGAGATTTTATATCTACTGTAATAAACGCATATTTTTTAATCGGGTCCAATTTGATATTATTTAGAAGGATTAAAAGATGAGTGGAATCAATTATAACATCAGATATAAAAGTGATAAGTGGCTGAAGGAAAAGATCTAAAGCCATGCTCACACATTTATTAATAGTCCCTGTAGTGCTTGAGATAGGTCTGCCTTTTGGGAAAATCTCGAAAGCCTTATGTACTTTCGGTAATATGTAAAAATTTGCAGGGAGGTATTCGAGAGGATATAACTTTTTGAGTTTCAGTTTTTCAGGCATGAAATCAGAATAGTAATTAAGTGTGGAAATAAAAGTCTCCATTGCATAGTTATAGTGAGATTCTGTCGAGGGAGCATATACTTTTTCGTCGGATAATTGAGAATGAATTTCCCTATCATAGTCTTCCTGTTTCATAATACACAATCCGGCATTCTTATCTGAAGGTGTTATGATTATTTCATTAATTTTACAGAAATGCCGTAAATTAAGAATAAGTTGAAAGTTAATGTCATTTGTACAACTTAGATTCTTAGATATGGCATTATTAAGATATCTAAATACATTTTTGGGCTTAAATAAGCTTTTTTCAAAATCAGAATGTATTTTGGGTTTCAAACGACTATTTTGTTTACGCATAATATTGATTAATCTGTCGTAATCTGTAAATTCCTTTGCGTCTCCTTCTAGTTTAAAGTGAATTGCCCAACCAAGTTTTCTAAAGCCTTCTCTGATATCGGACTGTAGTTTTATAAGATTAGGAGGCTGTGGAAATGAAAATTTTGGGCCAAGAGCTAACGTAGCTAAGATAGGTTTCGGAATTGTGAGATTAGGAACAAGATTGTGTACTGTGTTTGGAGTGTTTTGAACAAATTTAAAAAGTGAAAAAAGTGCGTTATTGTCAGCTTTAGACACAGGATGTTTAACATTAAAATGATTTTTCATATTTGTAAATCTACGAGTTTTAGTTTGATCTGCAGCAGTGTGTTAATTCAATAAATCTGCTTTACATATGTTTGTGGTCGGTTTATTCGATTTTGGGTTTGAAAAGGGATTGGATTCTTGAACCTGAGGACGTGGATTCATTGAAGTCTGATCTCCCCTATTAAAAGTGTTGGGTGGATAATTTCGTCGACCTCTGTTATTGTTAAAACTAGGATTAAAATCTTCATTGTGATTTCCCTGTCGGGTTGAATTTTGGTAATTGTTTCTATTATTGAAACCTCTTCCTCTAAAGTGGGTTCTAAAATTATTAAAATTAGACTTACGTCTATTTTCAAACGAGCCATGAAACAGCCTAGGACGGGACAAGGTTTGCCTCTTAGAACCTTGTGAGATTAAAGAATTATTCACGATTTTATCGTATTCCTCATTAACTGACTTTAAATCGAATTGAAATTTATCATTATCTATGGAATGTAGAAGGTTTAACCCCGCTAGCGGGGTCTTGATATACATTCTTAACCCCGCTAGCGGGGTCTGGATATACATTCTTAACCCCGCTAGCGGGGTCTGGATATACATTCTTAACACCGCTAGCGGGGTCTGGATATACATTCTTAACCCCGCTAGCGGGGTCTGGATATAAATTATTAACACCGGTACCGGGGTCTTGATATACATTCATAACACCGGTACCGGGGTCTTGATATAAATTCTTAACCCCGCTAGCGGGGTCTGGATATACATTCTTAACCCCGCTAGCGGGGTCTGGATATGCATTCTTAACCCCGCTAGCGGGGTTTGGATATACATTCATAACCCCGGTACCGGGGTCTGATATACGTTCTTAACGGCGCTAGCGGGGTTTGGATATACATTCTTAACCCCGCTACTGGGGTCTTAATATACATTCTTAACCCCGCTAGCGGGATCTTAATATACATTCTTAACCCCGCTAGCGGGGTCTGATATACGTTCTTAACCCCGCTAGCGGAGTCTTGATATACATTCTTAACCCCGCTAGCGGGGTCTGGATATTCATTCTTAACACCGCCAGCGGGGTCTGGATATACATTCTTAACCCCGCTAGCGGGATCTTAATATACAATCTTAACCCCGCTAGAGGGATCTTGATATACATTCTCAACCCCGGTACCTGGGCCTTGATATACATTCATAACCCCGGTACCGGGGTCTGATATACGTTCTTAACCCCGGTGCCGGGGTCTGATATACGTTCTTAACCCCGGTACCGGGGTCTTGATATATCTTTATAACCCCGGTACCGGGGTCTGGATATACGTTCTTAACCCCGCTAGCGGGGTCTTGATATACATTCTTAACCCCGCTAGCAGGGTCTGGATATACATTCTACACCCCGCTAGCGGGGTCTGGATATACATTCTTAACCCCGCTAGCGGGATCTTGATTTTTATTCTTAACACCGCTAGCGGGGTCTGGATATACATTCTTAACCCCGGTACCGGGGTCTTGATATACCTTTATAACCCCGGTACCGGGGTCTGGATATACGTTCTTAACCCCGCTAGCGGGGTCTGGATATACATTCTTAACCCCGCTAGCGGGGTCTGGATATACATTCATAACCCCGGTACCGGGGTCTGATATACGTTCTTAACCCCGCTAGCGGAGTCTGGATATACATTCTTAACCCCGCTAGCCGGGTCTGGATATACATTTGTAACCCCGCTAGCGAGATCTTGATATACATTCTTAACCCCGCTAGCGTAGTCTTGATATACGTTCTTAACCCCGGTACCGGGGTCTGATATACGTTCTTAAACCCGCTAGCGGGGTCTTGATATACATTCTTAACCCCGCTAGCGGGGTCTGGATATACATTCTTAACCCCGCTAGCGGGGTCTGGATATACATTCTTAACCCCGCTAGCGGGGTCTGGATATAAATTATTAACACCGGTACCGGGGTCTTGATATAAATTCTTAACCCCGCTAGCGGGGTCTGGATATACATTCTTAACCCCGCTAGCGGGGTCTGGATATACATTCATAACCCCGGTACCGGGGTCTGATATACGTTCTTAACGGCGCTAGCGGGGTTTGGATATACATTCTTAACCCCGCTACTGGGGTCTTAATATACATTCTTAACCCCGCTAGCGGGATCTTAATATACATTCTTAACCCCGCTAGCGGGGTCTGATATACGTTCTTAACCCCGCTAGCGGAGTCTGGATATACATTCTTAACCCCGCTAGCGGGGTCTGGATATACATTCTTAACCCCGCTAGCGGGGTCTGGATATACATTCTTAACACCGGTACCGGGGTCTGATATACGTTCTTAAACCCGCTAGCGGGGTCTTGATATACATTCTTAACCCCGCTAGCGGGGTCTGGATATACATTCTTAACCCCGCTAGCGGGGTCTGGATATACATTCTTAACACCGCTAGCGGGGTCTGGATATACATTCTTAACCCCGCTAGCGGGGTCTGGATTTACATTCTTAACACCGCTAGCGGGGTCTGGATATACATTCTTAACCCCGCTAGCGGGGTCTGGATATAAATTATTAACACCGGTACCGGGGTCTGGATATACATTCTTAACACCGGTACCGGGGTCTGATATACGTTCTTAAACCCGCTAGCGGGGTCTTGATATACATTCTTAACCCCGCTAGCGGGGTCTGGATATACATTCTTAACCCCGCTAGCGGGGTCTGGATATACATTCTTAACCCCGCTAGCGGGGTCTGGATATACATTCTTAACCCCGCTAGCGGGGTCTGGATATGCATTCTTAACCCCGCTAGCGGGGTTTGGATATACATTCATAACCCCGGTACCGGGGTCTGATATACGTTCTTAACGGCGCTAGCGGGGTTTGGATATACATTCTTAACCCCGCTACTGGGGTCTTAATATACATTCTTAACCCCGCTAGCGGGATCTTAATATACATTCTTAACCCCGCTAGCGGGGTCTGATATACGTTCTTAACCCCGCTAGCGGAGTCTTGATATACATTCTTAACCCCGCTAGCGGGGTCTGGATATTCATTCTTAACACCGCCAGCGGGGTCTGGATATACATTCTTAACCCCGCTAGCGGGATCTTAATATACAATCTTAACCCCGCTAGAGGGATCTTGATATACATTCTCAACCCCGGTACCTGGGCCTTGATATACATTCATAACCCCGGTACCGGGGTCTGATATACGTTCTTAACCCCGGTGCCGGGGTCTGATATACGTTCTTAACCCCGGTACCGGGGTCTTGATATATCTTTATAACCCCGGTACCGGGGTCTGGATATACGTTCTTAACCCCGCTAGCGGGGTCTTGATATACATTCTTAACCCCGCTAGCAGGGTCTGGATATACATTCTACACCCCGCTAGCGGGGTCTGGATATACATTCTTAACCCCGCTAGCGGGATCTTGATTTTTATTCTTAACACCGCTAGCGGGGTCTGGATATACATTCTTAACCCCGGTACCGGGGTCTTGATATACCTTTATAACCCCGGTACCGGGGTCTGGATATACGTTCTTAACCCCGCTAGCGGGGTCTTGATATACATTCTTAACCCCGCTAGCGGGGCCTGGATATACTTTCTTAACCCCGCTAGCAGGGTCTGGATATACATTCTTCACCCAGCTAGCGGGGTCTGGATATACATTCTTAACCCCGGTACCGGGGTCTGATATACGTTCTTAACCCCGCTAGAGGGGTCTGGATATACATTCTTAACCCCGCTAGCAGGGTCTGGATATACATTCTTAACCCTGCTAGCGGGGTCTGGATATACATTCTTAACCCCGTTAGCGGGGTCTGGATATAAATTATTAACACCGGTACCGGGGTCTTGATATACATTCATAACACCGGTACCGGGGTCTTGATATAAATTCTTAACCCCGCTAGCGGGGTCTGGATATACATTCTTAACCCCGCTAGCGGGGTCTGGATATACATTCTTAACCCCGCTAGCGGGGTCTGGATATACATTCATAACCCCGGTACCGGGGTCTGATATACGTTCTTAACCCCGCTAGCGGAGTCTGGATATACATTCTTAACCCCGCTAGCGGGGTCTAGATATATATTCTTAACACCGCTAGCCGGGTCTGGATATACATTTTTAAACCCCGCTAGCGAGATCTTGATATACATTCTTAACCCCGCTAGCGTAGTCTTGATATACGTTCTTAACCCCGGTACCGGGGTCTGATATACGTTCTTAAACCCGCTAGCGGGGTCTTGATATACATTCTTAACCCCGCTGGCGGGGTCTGGATATACATTCTTAACCCCGCTAGCGGGGTCTGGATATACATTCTTAACCCCGCTAGCGGGGTCTGGATATAAATTATTAACACCGGTACCGGGGTCTTGATATACATTCATAACACCGGTACCGGGGTCTTGATATAAATTCTTAACCCCGCTAGCGGGGTCTGGATATACATTCTTAACCCCGCTAGCGGGGTCTGGATATACATTCATAACCCCGGTACCGGGGTCTGATATACGTTCTTAACGGCGCTAGCGGGGTTTGGATATACATTCTTAACCCCGCTACTGGGGTCTTAATATACATTCTTAACCCCGCTAGCGGGATCTTAATATACATTCTTAACCCCGCTAGCGGGGTCTGATATACGTTCTTAACCCCGCTAGCGGAGTCTGGATATACATTCTTAACCCCGCTAGCGGGGTCTGGATATTCATTCTTAACACCGCCAGCGGGGTCTGATATACGTTCTTAAACCCGCTAGCGGGGTCTTGATATACATTCTTAACCCCGGTACCGGGGTCTGATATACGTTCTTAACCCCGCTAGAGGGGTCTGGATATACATTCTTAACCCCGCTAGCGGGGTCTGGATATACATACTTAACCCCGCTAGCGTGATCTTGATATACATTCTTAACCCCGCTAGCGGGGTCTGGATATACATACTTAACCCCGCTAGCGTGATCTTGATATACATTCTTAACCCCGCTAGCGGGGTCTTGATATACGTTCTTAACCCCGGTACCGGGGTCTGATATACGTTCTTAACCCCGCTAGCGGGGTCTTGATATACATTTTTAACCCCGCTAGCGGGGTCTTGATATACATTTTTAACCCCGCTAGCGGGGTCTTGATATACGTTCTTCCAACGTGTTGGACACATTGTATATATACACGCACGTGTTGGACACGTTGTATATATACACGTACGTGTTGGGCACGTTGTATATATACACGTACGTGTTGGACACGTTGTATATATACACGTACGTGTTGGACACATTGTATATATATATACACGTACGTGTTGGACACGCTGTATATATACACGTACGTGTTGGACACGTTGTATATATACACGTACGTGTTGGACACGTTGTATATATACACGTACGTGTTGGACACGTTGTATATATACACGTACGTGTTGGACACGTTGTATATATACACGTACGTGTTGGACACGTTGTATATATACACGTACGTGTTGGACACGTTGTATATATACACGTACGTGTTGGACACGTTGTATATATACACGTACGTGTTGGACACGTTGTATATATACACATACGTGTTGGACACGTTGTATATATACACGTACGTGTTGGACACGTTGTATATATACACATACGTGTTGGACACGTTGTATATATACACGTACGTGTTGGACACGTTGTATATATACACGTACGTGTTGGACACGTTGTATATATACACGTACGTGTTGGACACGTTGTATATATACACGTACGTGTAGGACAGGTTGTATATATACACGTACGTGTAGGACAGGTTGTATATATACACGTACGTGTTGGACACGTTGTATATATACACGTACGTGTTGGACACGTTGTATATATACACGTACGTGTTGAACAAGCTGTATATATACACGTACGTGTTGGACACGCTGTATATATACACGTACGTGTTGAACAAGCTGTATATATACACGTACGTGTTGGACACGCTGTATATATACACGTACGTGTTGGACACGTTGTATATATACACGTACGTGTTGGACACGTTGTATATATACACGTACGTGTTGGACACGTTGTATATATACACGTACGTGTTGAACAAGCTGTATATATACACGTACGTGTTGGACACGCTGTATATATACACGTACGTGTTGGACACGCTGTATATATACACGTACGTGTTGGACACGCTGTATATATACACGTACGTGTTGGACACGTTGTATATATACACGTACGTGTTGGACACGTTGTATATATACACGTACGTGTTGGACACATTGTATATATGCACGTACGTGTTGGACACGTTGTATATATACACGTACGTGTTGGACACATTGTATATATACACGCACGTGTTGGACACGTTGTATATATACACGTACGTGTTGGACACGTTGTATATATACACGTACGTGTTGGACACGTTGTATATATACACGTACGTGTTGGACACGTTGTATATATACACGTACGTGTTGGACACGTTGTATATATACACGTACGTGTTGGACACGTTGTATATATACACGTACGTGTTGGACACGTTGTATATATACACGTACGTGTTGGACACGCTGTATATATACACGTACGTGTTGGACACGTTGTATATATACACGTACGTGTTGGACACGTTGTATATATACACGTACGTGTTGGACACGTTGTATATATACACGTACGTGTTGGACACGTTGTATATATACACGTACGTGTTGAACAAGCTGTATATATACACGTACGTGTTGGACACGCTGTATATATACACGTACGTGTTGGACACGTTGTATATATACACGTACGTGTTGGACACGTTGTATATATACACGTACGTGTTGGACACGTTGTATATATACACGTACGTGTTGGACACGTTGTATATATACACGTACGTGTTGGACACGTTGTATATATACACGTACGTGTTGGACACGCTGTATATATACACGTACGTGTTGGACGCGTTGTATATATACACGTACGTGTTGGACACGTTGTATATATACACGTACGTGTCCAACACGTTGTATATATACACGTACGTGTTGGACACGTTGTATATATACACGTACGTGTTGGACACGTTGTATATATACACGTACGTGTTGGACACGTTGTATATATACACGTACGTGTTGGACACGCTGTATATATACACGTACGTGTTGGACACGTTGTATATATACACGTACGTGTTGGACACGTTGTATATATACACGTACGTGTTGGACACGTTGTATATATACACGTACGTGTTGGACACGTTGTATATATACACGTACGTGTTGGACACGTTGTATATATACACGTACGTGTTGGACACGCTGTATATATACACGTACGTGTTGGACGCGTTGTATATATACACGTACGTGTTGGACACGTTGTATATATACACGTACGTGTCCAACACGTTGTATATATACACGTACGTGTTGGACACGTTGTATATATACACGTACGTGTTGGACACGTTGTATATATACACGTACGTGTTGGACACGTTGTATATATACACGTACGTGTTGGACACGTTGTATATATACACGTACGTGTTGGACACGTTGTATATATACACGTACGTGTTGGACACGCTGTATATATACACGTACGTGTTGGACACGTTGTATATATACACGTACGTGTTGGACACGCTGTATATATACACGTACGTGTTGGACACGTTGTATATATACACGTACGTGTTGGACACGTTGTATATATACACGTACGTGTTGGACACGTTGTATATATACACGTACGTGTTGGACACGTTGTATATGTACACGTACGTGTTGGACACGTTGTATATATACACGTACGTGTAGGACAGGTTGTATATATACACGTACGTGTTGGACACGTTGTATATATACACGTACGTGTTGAACAAGCTGTATATATACACGTACGTGTTGGACACGCTGTATATATACACGTACGTGTTGAACAAGCTGTATATATACACGTACGTGTTGGACACGCTGTATATATACACGTACGTGTTGGACACGTTGTATATATACACGAACGTGTTGGACACGTTGTATATATACACGTACGTGTTGGACACGTTGTATATATACACGTACGTGTTGAACAAGCTGTATATATACACGTACGTGTTGGACACGCTGTATATATACACGTACGTGTTGAACAAGCTGTATATATACACGTACGTGTTGGACACGCTGTATATATACACGTACGTGTTGGACACGCTGTATATATACACGTACGTGTTGGACACGCTGTATATATACACGTACGTGTTGGACACGTTGTATATATACACGTACGTGTTGGACACGTTGTATATATACACGTACGTGTTGGACACATTGTATATATGCACGTACGTGTTGGACACGTTGTATATATACACGTACGTGTTGGACACATTGTATATATACACGCACGTGTTGGACACGTTGTATATATACACGTACGTGTTGGACACGTTGTATATATACACGTACGTGTTGGACACGTTGTATATATACACGTACGTGTTGGACACGTTGTATATATACACGTACGTGTTGGACACGTTGTATATATACACGTACGTGTTGGACACGTTGTATATATACACGTACGTGTTGGACACGTTGTATATATACACGTACGTGTTGGACACGCTGTATATATACACGTACGTGTTGGACACGTTGTATATATACACGTACGTGTTGGACACGTTGTATATATACACGTACGTGTTGGACACGTTGTATATATACACGTACGTGTTGGACACGTTGTATATATACACGTACGTGTTGAACAAGCTGTATATATACACGTACGTGTTGAACAAGCTGTATATATACACGTACGTGTTGGACACGCTGTATATATACACGTACGTGTTGGACACGTTGTATATATACACGTACGTGTTGGACACGTTGTATATATACACGTACGTGTTGGACACGTTGTATATATACACGTACGTGTTGGACACGTTGTATATATACAGGTACGTGTTGGACACGTTGTATATATACACGTACGTGTTGGACACGTTGTATATATACACGTACGTGTTGGACACGCTGTATATATACACGTACGTGTTGGACACGTTGTATATATACACGTACGTGTTGGACACGTTGTATATATACACGTACGTGTTGGACACGTTGTATATATACACGTACGTGTTGGACACGTTGTATATATACACGTACGTGTTGAACAAGCTGTATATATACACGTACGTGTTGGACACGCTGTATATATACACGTACGTGTTGGACACGTTGTATATATACACGTACGTGTTGGACACGTTGTATATATACACGTACGTGTTGGACACGTTGTATATATACACTTACGTGTTGGACACGTTGTATATATACACGTACGTGTTGGACACGTTGTATATATACACGTACGTGTTGGACACGCTGTATATATACACGTACGTGTTGGACGCGTTGTATATATACACGTACGTGTTGGACACGTTGTATATATACACGTACGTGTCCAACACGTTGTATATATACACGTACGTGTTGGACACGTTGTATATATACACGTACGTGTTGGACACGTTGTATATATACACGTACGTGTTGGACACGTTGTATATATACACGTACGTGTTGGACACGCTGTATATATACACGTACGTGTTGGACACGTTGTATATATACACGTACGTGTTGGACACGTTGTATATATACACGTACGTGTTGGACACGTTGTATATATACACGTACGTGTTGGACACGTTGTATATATACACGTACGTGTTGGACACGTTGTATATATACACGTACGTGTTGGACACGCTGTATATATACACGTACGTGTTGGACGCGTTGTATATATACACGTACGTGTTGGACACGTTGTATATATACACGTACGTGTCCAACACGTTGTATATATACACGTACGTGTTGGACACGTTGTATATATACACGTACGTGTCCAACACGTTGTATATATACACGTACGTGTTGGACACGTTGTATATATACACGTACGTGTTGGACACGTTGTATATATACACGTACGTGTTGGACACGTTGTATATATACACGTACGTGTTGGACACGCTGTATATATACACGTACGTGTTGGACACGTTGTATATATACACGTACGTGTTGGACACGCTGAATATATACACGTACGTGTTGGACACGTTGTATATATACACGTACCTGTTGGACACGTTGTATATATACACGTACGTGTTGGACACGTTGTATATATAGACGTACGTGTAGGACAGGTTGTATATATACACGTACGTGTTGGACACGTTGTATATATACACGTACGTGTTGAACAAGCTGTATATATACACGTACGTGTTGGACACGCTGTATATATACACGTACGTGTTGAACAAGCTGTATATATACACGTACGTGTTGGACACGCTGTATATATACACGTACGTGTTGGACACGTTGTATATATACACGTACGTGTTGGACACGTTGTATATATACACGTACGTGTTGGACACGTTGTATATATACACGTACGTGTTGAACAAGCTGTATATATACACGTACGTGTTGGACACGCTGTATATATACACGTACGTGTTGGACACGCTGTATATATACACGTACGTGTTGGACACGCTGTATATATACACGTACGTGTTGGACACGTTGTATATATACACGTACGTGTTGGACACGTTGTATATATACACGTACGTGTTGGACACATTGTATATATGCACGTACGTGTTGGACACGTTGTATATATACACGTACGTGTTGGACACATTGTATATATACACGCACGTGTTGGACACGTTGTATATATACACGTACGTGTTGGACACGTTGTATATATACAAGTACGTGTTGGACACGTTGTATATATACACGTACGTGTTGGACACGTTGTATATATACACGTACGTGTTGGACACGTTGTATATATACACGTACGTGTTGGACACGTTGTATATATACACGTACGTGTCCAACACGTTGTATATATACACGTACGTGTTGGACACGTTGTATATATACACGTACGTGTTGGACACGTTGTATATATACACGTACGTGTTGGACACGTTGTATATATACACGTACGTGTTGGACACGTTGTATATATACACGTACGTGTTGGACACGTTGTATATATACACGTACGTGTTGGACACGTTGTATATATACACGTACGTGTTGGACACGCTGTATATATACACGTACGTGTTGGACACGTTGTATATATACACGTACGTGTTGGACACGCTGTATATATACACGTACGTGTTGGACACGTTGTATATATACACGTACGTGTTGGACACGTTGTATATATACACGTACGTGTTGGACACGTTGTATATATACACGTACGTGTTGGACACGTTGTATATATACACGTACGTGTTGGACACGTTGTATATATACACGTACGTGTAGGACAGGTTGTATATATACACGTACGTGTTGGACACGTTGTATATATACACGTACGTGTTGAACAAGCTGTATATATACACGTACGTGTTGGACACGCTGTATATATACACGTACGTGTTGAACAAGCTGTATATATACACGTACGTGTTGGACACGCTGTATATATACACGTACGTGTTGGACACGTTGTATATATACACGTACGTGTTGGACACGTTGTATATATACACGTACGTGTTGGACACGTTGTATATATACACGTACGTGTTGAGCAAGCTGTATATATACACGTACGTGTTGGACACGCTGTATATATACACGTACGTGTTGGACACGCTGTATATATACACGTACGTGTTGGACACGCTGTATATATACACGTACGTGTTGGACACGTTGTATATATACACGTACGTGTTGGACACGTTGTATATATACACGTACGTGTTGGACACATTGTATATATGCACGTACGTGTTGGACACGTTGTATATATACACGTACGTGTTGGACACATTGTATATATACACGCACGTGTTGGACACGTTGTATATATACACGTACGTGTTGGACACGTTGTATATATACACGTACGTGTTGGACACGTTGTATATATACACGTACGTGTTGGACACGTTGTATATATACACGTACGTGTTGGACACGTTGTATATATACACGTACGTGTTGGACACGTTGTATATATACACGTACGTGTTGGACACGCTGTATATATACACGTACGTGTTGGACACGTTGTATATATACACGTACGTGTTGGACACGTTGTATATATACACGTACGTGTTGGACACGTTGTATATATACACGTACGTGTTGGACACGTTGTATATATACACGTACGTGTTGAACAAGCTGTATATATACACGTACGTGTTGGACACGCTGTATATATACACGTACGTGTTGGACACGTTGTATATATACACGTACGTGTTGGACACGTTGTATATATACACGTACGTGTTGGACACGTTGTATATATACACGTACGTGTTGGACACGTTGTATATATACACGTACGTGTTGGACACGTTGTATATATACACGTACGTGTTGGACACGCTGTATATATACACGTACGTGTTGGACGCGTTGTATATATACACGTACGTGTTGGACACGTTGTATATATACACGTACGTGTCCAACACGTTGTATATATACACGTACGTGTTGGACACGTTGTATATATACACGTACGTGTTGGACACGTTGTATATATACACGTACGTGTTGGACACGTTGTATATATACACGTACGTGTTGGACACGTTGTATATATACACGTACGTGTTGGACACGCTGTATATATACACGTACGTGTTGGACACGTTGTATATATACACGTACGTGTTGGACACGTTGTATATATACACGTACGTGTTGGACACGTTGTATATATACACGTACGTGTTGGACACGTTGTATATATACACGTACGTGTTGGACACGTTGTATATATACACGTACGTGTTGGACACGCTGTATATATACACGTACGTGTTGGACGCGTTGTATATATACACGTACGTGTTGGACACGTTGTATATATACACGTACGTGTCCAACACGTTGTATATATACACGTACGTGTTGGACACGTTGTATATATACACGTACGTGTTGGACACGTTGTATATATACACGTACGTGTTGGACACGTTGTATATATACACGTACGTGTTGGACACGTTGTATATATACACGTACGTGTTGGACACGTTGTATATATACACGTACGTGTTGGACACGCTGTATATATACACGTACGTGTTGGACACGTTGTATATATACACGTACGTGTTGGACACGCTGTATATATACACGTACGTGTTGGACACGTTGTATATATACACGTACCTGTTGGACACGTTGTATATATACACGTACGTGTTGGACACGCTGTATATATACACGTACGTGTTGGACACGTTGTATATATACACGTACGTGTTGGACACGCTGTATATATACACGTACGTGTTGGACACGTTGTATATATACACGTACGTGTTGGACACGTTGTATATATACACGTACGTGTTGGACACGTTGTATATATACACGTACGTGTTGGACACGTTGTATATATACACGTACGTGTTGGACACGTTGTATATATACACGTACGTGTTGGACACGTTGTATATATACACGTACGTGTTGGACACGTTGTATATATACACGTACGTGTTGGACACGTTGTATATATACACGTACGTGTTGGACACGCTGTATATATACACGTACGTGTTGGACGCGTTGTATATATACACGTACGTGTTGGACACGTTGTATATATACACGTACGTGTCCAACACGTTGTATATATACACGTACGTGTTGGACACGTTGTATATATACACGTACGTGTTGGACACGTTGTATATATACACGTACGTGTTGGACACGTTGTATATATACACGTACGTGTTGGACACGTTGTATATATACACGTACGTGTTGGACACGCTGTATATATACACGTACGTGTTGGACACGTTGTATATATACACGTACGTGTTGGACACGTTGTATATATACACGTACGTGTTGGACACGTTGTATATATACACGTACGTGTTGGACACGTTGTATATATACACGTACGTGTTGGACACGTTGTATATATACACGTACGTGTTGGACACGCTGTATATATACACGTACGTGTTGGACGCGTTGTATATATACACGTACGTGTTGGACACGTTGTATATATACACGTACGTGTCCAACACGTTGTATATATACACGTACGTGTTGGACACGTTGTATATATACACGTACGTGTTGGACACGTTGTATATATACACGTACGTGTTGGACACGTTGTATATATACACGTACGTGTTGGACACGTTGTATATATACACGTACGTGTTGGACACGTTGTATATATACACGTACGTGTTGGACACGCTGTATATATACACGTACGTGTTGGACACGTTGTATATATACACGTACGTGTTGGACACGCTGTATATATACACGTACGTGTTGGACACGTTGTATATATACACGTACGTGTTGGACACGCTGTATATATACACGTACGTGTTGGACACGTTGTATATATACACGTACCTGTTGGACACGTTGTATATATACACGTACGTGTTGGACACGTTGTATATATAGACGTACGTGTAGGACAGGTTGTATATATACACGTACGTGTTGGACACGTTGTATATATACACGTACGTGTTGAACAAGCTGTATATATACACGTACGTGTTGGACACGCTGTATATATACACGTACGTGTTGAACAAGCTGTATATATACACGTACGTGTTGGACACGCTGTATATATACACGTACGTGTTGGACACGTTGTATATATACACGTACGTGTTGGACACGTTGTATATATACACGTACGTGTTGGACACGTTGTATATATACACGTACGTGTTGAACAAGCTGTATATATACACGTACGTGTTGGACACGCTGTATATATACACGTACGTGTTGGACACGCTGTATATATACACGTACGTGTTGGACACGCTGTATATATACACGTACGTGTTGGACACGTTGTATATATACACGTACGTGTTGGACACGTTGTATAAATACACGTACGTGTTGGACACATTGTATATATGCACGTACGTGTTGGACACGTTGTATATATACACGTACGTGTTGGACACATTGTATATATACACGCACGTGTTGGACACGTTGTATATATACACGTACGTGTTGGACACGTTGTATATATACACGTACGTGTTGGACACGTTGTATATATACACGTACGTGTTGGACACGTTGTATATATACACGTACGTGTTGGACACGTTGTATATATACACGTACGTGTTGGACACGTTGTATATATACACGTACGTGTTGGACACGTTGTATATATACACGTACGTGTTGGACACGCTGTATATATACACGTACGTGTTGGACACGTTGTATATATACACGTACGTGTTGGACACGTTGTATATATACACGTACGTGTTGGACACGTTGTATATATACACGTACGTGTTGGACACGTTGTATATATACACGTACGTGTTGGACACGTTGTATATATACACGTACGTGTTGAACAAGCTGTATATATACACGTACGTGTTGGACACGTTGTATATATACACGTACGTGTTGAACAAGCTGTATATATACACGTACGTGTTGGACACGCTGTATATATACACGTACGTGTTGAACAAGCTGTATATATACACGTACGTGTTGGACACGCTGTATATATACACGTACGTGTTGGACACGTTGTATATATACACGTACGTGTTGGACACGTTGTATATATACACGTACGTGTTGGACACGTTGTATATATACACGTACGTGTTGAACAAGCTGTATATATACACGTACGTGTTGGACACGCTGTATATATACACGTACGTGTTGGACACGCTGTATATATACACGTACGTGTTGGACACGTTGTATATATAGACGTACGTGTAGGACAGGTTGTATATATACACGTACGTGTTGGACACGTTGTATATATACACGTACGTGTTGAACAAGCTGTATATATACACGTACGTGTTGGACACGCTGTATATATACACGTACGTGTTGAAAAAGCTGTATATATACACGTACGTGTTGGACACGCTGTATATATACACGTACGTGTTGGACACGTTGTATATATACACGTACGTGTTGGACACGTTGTATATATACACGTACGTGTTGGACACGTTGTATATATACACGTACGTGTTGAACAAGCTGTATATATACACGTACGTGTTGGACACGTTGTATATATACACGTACGTGTTGGACACGCTGTATATATACACGTACGTGTTGGACACGTTGTATATATACACGTACGTGTTGGACACGTTGTATATATACACATACGTGTTGGACACGTTGTATATATACACGTACGTGTTGGACACGCTGTATATATACACGTACGTGTTGGACGCGTTGTATATATACACGTACGTGTTGGACACGTTGTATATATACACGTACGTGTTGGACACGTTGTATATATACACGTACGTGTTGAACAAGCTGTATATATACACGTACGTGTTGGACACGCTGTATATATACACGTACGTGTTGGACACGCTGTATATATACACGTACGTGTTGGACACGCTGTATATATACACGTACGTGTTGGACACGTTGTATATATATACGTACGTGTTGGACACGTTGTATATATACACGTACGTGTTGGACACATTGTATATATGCACGTACGTGTTGGACACGTTGTATATATACACGTACGTGTTGGACACGTTGTATATATACACGTACGTGTTGGACACGTTGTATATATACACGTACGTGTTGGACACGTTGTATATATACACGTACGTGTTGGACACGTTGTATATATACACGAACGTGTTGGACACGTTGTATATATACACGTACGTGTTGGACACGTTGTATATATACACGTACGTGTTGGACACGCTGTATATATACACGTACGTGTTGGACACGTTGTATATATACACGTACGTGTTGGACACGTTGTATATATACACGTACGTGTTGGACACATTGTATATATGCACGTACGTGTTGGACACGTTGTATATATACACGTACGTGTTGGACACATTGTATATATACACGTACGTGTTGGACACGTTGTATATATACACGTACGTGTTGGACACGCTGTATATATACACGTACGTGTTGGACACGTTGTATATATACACGTACGTGTTGGACACGTTGTATATATACACGTACGTGTTGGACACGTTGTATATATACACGTACGTGTTGGACACGTTGTATATATACACGTACGTGTTGGACACGCTGTATATATACACGTACGTGTTGGACACGTTGTATATATACACGTACGTGTTGGACACGTTGTATATATACACGTACGTGTTGGACACGTTGTATATATACACGTACGTGTTGAACAAGCTGTATATATACACGTACGTGTTGGACACGCTGTATATATACACGTACGTGTTGGACACGCTGTATATATACACGTACGTGTTGGACACGCTGTATATATACACGTACGTGTTGGACACGTTGTATATATACACGTACGTGTTGGACACGTTGTATATATACACGTACGTGTTGGACACATTGTATATATGCACGTACGTGTTGGACACGTTGTATATATACACGTACGTGTTGGACACATTGTATATATACACGCACGTGTTGGACACGTTGTATATATACACGTACGTGTTGGACACGTTGTATATATACACGTACGTGTTGGACACGTTGTATATATACACGAACGTGTTGGACACGTTGTATATATACACGTACGTGTTGGACACGTTGTATATATACGTACGTGTTGGACACGTTGTATATATACACGTACGTGTTGGACACGTTGTATATATACACGTACGTGTTGGACACGTTGTATATATACACGTACGTGTTGGACAGGTTGTATATATTCACGTACGTGTTGGACACGTTGTATATATACACGTACGTGTTGGACACGTTGTATATATACACGTACGTGTTGGACACGTTGTATATATACACGTACGTGTTGAACAAGCTGTATATATACACGTACGTGTTGGACACGCTGTATATATACACGTACGTGTTGGACACGCTGTATATATACACGTACGTGTTGGACACGTTGTATATATACACGTACGTGTTGGACACGTTGTATATATACACGTACGTGTTGGACACGTTGTATATATACACGTACGTGTTGGACACGTTGTATATATACACGAACGTGTTGGACACGTTGTATATATACACGTACGTGTTGGACACGTTGTATATATACACGTACGTGTTGGACACGTTGTATATATACACGTACGTGTTGGACACGTTGTATATATACACGTACGTGTTGGACAGGTTGTATATATTCACGTACGTGTTGGACACGTTGTATATATACACGTACGTGTTGGACACGTTGTATATATACACGTACGTGTTGAACAAGCTGTATATATACACGTACGTGTTGGACACGCTGTATATATACACGTACGTGTTGGACACGTTGTATATATACACGTACGTGTTGGACACGTTGTATATATACACGTACGTGTTGGACACATTGTATATATACACGTACGTGTTGGACACGTTGTATATATACACGTACGTGTTGAACAAGCTGTATATATACACGTACGTGTTGGACACGCTGTATATATACACGTACGTGTTGGACACGTTGTATATATACACGTACGTGTTGGACACGTTGTATATATACACGTACGTGTTGGACACGTTGTATATATACACGTACGTGTTGAACAAGCTGTATATATACACGTACGTGTTGGACACGCTGTATATATACACGTACGTGTTGGACACGCTGTATATATACACGTACGTGTTGGACACGCTGTATATATACACGTACGTGTTGGACACGTTGTATATATACACGTACGTGTTGGACACGTTGTATATATACACGTACGTGTTGGACACATTGTATATATGCACGTACGTGTTGGACACGTTGTATATATACACGTACGTGTTGGACACATTGTATATATACACGTACGTGTTGGACACGTTGTATATATACACGTACGTGTTGGACACGTTGTATATATACACGTACGTGTTGGACACGTTGTATATATACACGTACGTGTTGGACACGTTGTATATATACACGTACGTGTTGGACACGTTGTATATATACACGTACGTGTTGGACACGTTGTATATATACACGTACGTGTTGGACACGTTGTATATATACACGTACGTGTTGAACAAGCTGTATATATACACGTACGTGTTGGACACGCTGTATATATACACGTACGTGTTGGACACGTTGTATATATACACGTACGTGTTGGACACGTTGTATATATACACGTACGTGTTGGACACGTTGTATATATACACGTACGTGTTGAACAAGCTGTATATATACACGTACGTGTTGGACACGCTGTATATATACACGTACGTGTTGGACACGCTGTATATATACACGTACGTGTTGGACACGCTGTATATATACACGTACGTGTTGGACACGTTGTATATATACACGTACGTGTTGGACACGTTGTATATATACACGTACGTGTTGGACACATTGTATATATGCACGTACGTGTTGGACACGTTGTATATATACACGAACGTGTTGGACACGTTGTATATATACACGTACGTGTTGGACACGTTGTATATATACGTACGTGTTGGACACGTTGTATATATACACGTACGTGTTGGACACGTTGTATATATACACGTACGTGTTGGACACGTTGTATATATACACGTACGTGTTGGACAGGTTGTATATATTCACGTACGTGTTGGACACGTTGTATATATACACGTACGTGTTGGACACGTTGTATATATACACGTACGTGTTGAACAAGCTGTATATATACACGTACGTGTTGGACACGCTGTATATATACACGTACGTGTTGGACACGCTGTATATATACACGTACGTGTTGGACACGTTGTATATATACACGTACGTGTTGGACACGTTGTATATATACACGTACGTGTTGGACACGTTGTATATATACACGTACGTGTTGGACAGGTTGTATATATTCACGTACGTGTTGGACACGTTGTATATATACACGTACGTGTTGGACACGTTGTATATATACACGTACGTGTTGGACACGTTGTATATATACACGTACGTGTTGGACAGGTTGTATATATACACGTACGTGTTGGACACGTTGTATATATACACGTACGTGTTGGACAGGTTGTATATATTCACGTACGTGTTGGACACGTTGTATATATACACGTACGTGTTGGACACGTTGTATATATACACGTACGTGTTGAACAAGCTGTATATATACACGTACGTGTTGGACACGCTGTATATATACACGTACGTGTTGGACACGCTGTACATATACACGTACGTGTTGGACACGTTGTATATATACACGTACGTGTTGGACACGTTGTATATATACACGTACGTGTTGGACACGTTGTATATATACACGTACGTGTTGGACAGGTTGTATATATTCACGTACGTGTTGGACACGTTGTATATATACACGTACGTGTTGGACACGTTGTATATATACACGTACGTGTTGGACACGTTGTATATATACACGTACGTGTTGAACAAGCTGTATATATACACGTACGTGTTGGACACGCTGTATATATACACGTACGTGTTGGACACGCTGTATATATACACGTACGTGTTGGACACGTTGTATATATACACGTACGTGTTGGACACGTTGTATATATACACGTACGTGTTGGACACGTTGTATATATACACGTACGTGTTGGACACGTTGTATATATACACGTACGTGTTGGACACGTTGTATATATACACGTACGTGTTGGACACGTTGTATATATACACGTACGTGTTGGACACGTTGTATATATACACGTACGTGTTGGACACGTTGTATATATACGTACGTGTTGGACACGTTGTATATATACACGTACGTGTTGGACACGTTGTATATATACACGTACGTGTTGGACACGTTGTATATATACACGTACGTGTTGGACAGGTTGTATATATTCACGTACGTGTTGGACACGTTGTATATATACACGTACGTGTTGGACACGTTGTATATATACACGTACGTGTTGGACACGTTGTATATATACACGTACGTGTTGAACAAGCTGTATATATACACGTACGTGTTGGACACGCTGTATATATACACGTACGTGTTGGACACGCTGTATATATACACGTACGTGTTGGACACGTTGTATATATACACGTACGTGTTGGACACGTTGTATATATACACGTACGTGTTGGACACGTTGTATATATACACGTACGTGTTGAACAAGCTGTATATATACACGTACGTGTTGGACACGCTGTATATATACACGTACGTGTTGGACACGTTGTATATATACACGTACGTGTTGGACACGTTGTATATATACACGTACGTGTTGGACACATTGTATATATACACGTACGTGTTGGACACGTTGTATATATACACGTACGTGTTGAACAAGCTGTATATATACACGTACGTGTTGGACACGCTGTATATATACACGTACGTGTTGGACACGTTGTATATATACACGTACGTGTTGGACACGTTGTATATATACACGTACGTGTTGGACACGTTGTATATATACACGTACGTGTTGAACAAGCTGTATATATACACGTACGTGTTGGACACGCTGTATATATACACGTACGTGTTGGACACGCTGTATATATACACGTACGTGTTGGACACGCTGTATATATACACGTACGTGTTGGACACGTTGTATATATACACGTACGTGTTGGACACGTTGTATATATACACGTACGTGTTGGACACATTGTATATATGCACGTACGTGTTGGACACGTTGTATATATACACGTACGTGTTGGACACATTGTATATATACACGTACGTGTTGGACACGTTGTATATATACACGTACGTGTTGGACACGTTGTATATATACACGTACGTGTTGGACACGTTGTATATATACACGTACGTGTTGGACACGTTGTATATATACACGTACGTGTTGGACACGTTGTATATATACACGTACGTGTTGGACACGTTGTATATATACACGTACGTGTTGAACAAGCTGTATATATACACGTACGTGTTGGACACGCTGTATATATACACGTACGTGTTGGACACGTTGTATATATACACGTACGTGTTGGACACGTTGTATATATACACGTACGTGTTGGACACGTTGTATATATACACGTACGTGTTGAACAAGCTGTATATATACACGTACGTGTTGGACACGCTGTATATATACACGTACGTGTTGGACACGCTGTATATATACACGTACGTGTTGGACACGCTGTATATATACACGTACGTGTTGGACACGCTGTATATATACACGTACGTGTTGGACACGTTGTATATATACACGTACGTGTTGGACACGTTGTATATATACACGTACGTGTTGGACACATTGTATATATGCACGTACGTGTTGGACACGTTGTATATATACACGAACGTGTTGGACACGTTGTATATATACACGTACGTGTTGGACACGTTGTATATATACGTACGTGTTGGACACGTTGTATATATACACGTACGTGTTGGACACGTTGTATATATACACGTACGTGTTGGACACGTTGTATATATACACGTACGTGTTGGACAGGTTGTATATATTCACGTACGTGTTGGACACGTTGTATATATACACGTACGTGTTGGACACGTTGTATATATACACGTACGTGTTGAACAAGCTGTATATATACACGTACGTGTTGGACACGCTGTATATATACACGTACGTGTTGGACACGCTGTATATATACACGTACGTGTTGGACACGTTGTATATATACACGTACGTGTTGGACACGTTGTATATATACACGTACGTGTTGGACACGTTTTATATATACACGTACGTGTTGGACAGGTTGTATATATTCACGTACGTGTTGGACACGTTGTATATATACACGTACGTGTTGGACACGTTGTATATATACACGTACGTGTTGGACACGTTGTATATATACACGTACGTGTTGGACAGGTTGTATATATACACGTACGTGTTGGACACGTTGTATATATACACGTACGTGTTGGACAGGTTGTATATATTCACGTACGTGTTGGACACGTTGTATATATACACGTACGTGTTGGACACGTTGTATATATACACGTACGTGTTGAACAAGCTGTATATATACACGTACGTGTTGGACACGCTGTATATATACACGTACGTGTTGGACACGCTGTATATATACACGTACGTGTTGGACACGTTGTATATATACACGTACGTGTTGGACACGTTGTATATATACACGTACGTGTTGGACACGTTGTATATATACACGTACGTGTTGGACAGGTTGTATATATTCACGTACGTGTTGGACACGTTGTATATATACACGTACGTGTTGGACACGTTGTATATATACACGTACGTGTTGGACACGTTGTATATATACACGTACGTGTTGAACAAGCTGTATATATACACGTACGTGTTGGACACGCTGTATATATACACGTACGTGTTGGACACGCTGTATATATACACGTACGTGTTGGACACGTTGTATATATACACGTACGTGTTGGACACGTTGTATATATACACGTACGTGTTGGACACGTTGTATATATACACGTACGTGTTGGACACGTTGTATATATACACGTACGTGTTGGACACGTTGTATATATACACGTACGTGTTGGACACGTTGTATATATACACGTACGTGTTGGACACGTTGTATAAATACATACACGTACGTTTTGGACACGTTGTATATATACACGTACGTGTTGGACACGTTGTATATATATATACACGTACGTGTTGGACACGTTGTATATATACACGTACGTGTTGGACACGTTGTATATATACACGTACGTGTTGGACACGTTGTATATATATATACACGTACGTGTTGGACACGTTGTATATATATATACACGTACGTGTTGGACACGTTGTATATATACACGTACGTGTTGGACACGTTGTATATATACACGTACGTGTTGGACACGTTGTATATATACACGTACGTGTTGGACACGTTGTATATATTCACGTACGTGTTGGACACGTTGTATATATACACGTACGTGTTGGACACGTTGTATATATACACGTACGTGTTGAACAAGCTGTATATATACACGTACGTGTTGGACACGCTGTATATATACACGTACGTGTTGGACACGCTGTATATATACACGTACGTGTTGGACACGTTGTATATATACACGTACGTGTTGGACACGTTGTATATATACACGTACGTGTTGGACACGTTGTATATATACACGTACGTGTTGGACAGGTTGTATATATTCACGTACGTGTTGGACACGTTGTATATATACACGTACGTGTTGGACACGTTGTATATATACACGTACGTGTTGGACAGGTTGTATATATACACGTACGTGTTGGACACGTTGTATATATACACGTACGTGTTGGACAGGTTGTATATATTCACGTACGTGTTGGACACGTTGTATATATACACGTACGTGTTGGACACGTTGTATATATACACGTACGTGTTGAACAAGCTGTATATATACACGTACGTGTTGGACACGCTGTATATATACACGTACGTGTTGGACACGCTGTATATATACACGTACGTGTTGGACACGTTGTATATATACACGTACGTGTTGGACACGTTGTATATATACACGTACGTGTTGGACACGTTGTATATATACACGTACGTGTTGGACAGGTTGTATATATTCACGTACGTGTTGGACACGTTGTATATATACACGTACGTGTTGGACACGTTGTATATATACACGTACGTGTTGGACACGTTGTATATATACACGTACGTGTTGAACAAGCTGTATATATACACGTACGTGTTGGACACGCTGTATATATACACGTACGTGTTGGACACGCTGTATATATACACGTACGTGTTGGACACGTTGTATATATACACGTACGTGTTGGACACGTTGTATATATACACGTACGTGTTGGACACGTTGTATATATACACGTACGTGTTGGACACGTTGTATATATACACGTACGTGTTGGACACGTTGTATATATACACCTACGTGTTGGACACGTTGTATAAATACATACACGTACGTTTTGGACACGTTGTATATATACACGTACGTGTTGGACACGTTGTATATATATATACACGTACGTGTTGGACACGTTGTATATATACACGTACGTGTTGGACACGTTGTATATATACACGTACGTGTTGGACACGTTGTATATATATATACACGTACGTGTTGGACACGTTGTATATATATATACACGTACGTGTTGGACACGTTGTATATATACACGTACGTGTTGGACACGTTGTATATATACACGTACGTGTTGGACACGTTGTATATATACACGTACGTGTTGGACACGTTGTATATATACACGTGTTGGACACGTTGTATATATACACGTACGTGTTGGACACGTTGTATATATACACGTACGTGTTGGACACGTTGTATATATATATACACGTACGTGTTGGACACGTTGTATATATACACGTACGTGTTGGACACGTTGTATATATACACGTACGTGTTGGACACGTTGTATATATACACGTACTTGTTGGACACGTTGTATATATACACGTGTTGGACACGTTGTATATATACACGTACGTGTTGGACACGTTGTATATATACACGTACGTGTTGGACACGTTGTATATATATACACGTACGTGTTGGACACGTTGTATATATACACGTACGTGTTGGACACGTTGTAAATATACACGTACGTGTTGGACACGTTGTATATATACACGTACGTGTTGGACACGTTGTATATATACACGTACGTGTTGGACACGTTGTATAAATACATACACGTACGTTTTGGACACGTTGTATATATACACGTACGTGTTGGACACGTTGTATATATATATACACGTACGTGTTGGACACGTTGTATATATACACGTACGTGTTGGACACGTTGTATATATACACGTACGTGTTGGACACGTTGTATATATACACGTACGTGTTGGACACGTTGTATATATACACGTACGTGTTGGACACGTTGTATATATACACGTACGTGTTGGACACGTTGTATATATACACGTACGTGTTGGACACGTTGTATATATACACGTACGTGTTGGACACGTTGTATATATACACGTGTTGGACACGTTGTATATATACACGTACGTGTTGGACACGTTGTATATATACACGTACGTGTTGGACACGTTGTATATATACACGTATGTGTTGGACACGTTGTATATATACACGTACGTGTTGGACACGTTGTATATATACACGTGTTGGACACGTTGTATATATACACGTACGTGTTGGACACGTTGTATATATACACGTACGTGTTGGACACGTTGTATATATATACACGTACGTGTTGGACACGTTGTATATATACACGTACGTGTTGGACCCGTTGTATATATACACGTACGTGTTGGACACGTTGTATATATACACGTACGTGTTGGACACGTTGTATATATACACGTACGTGTTGGACACGTTGTATATATACACGTACGTGTTGGACACGTTGTATAAATACATACACGTACGTTTTGGACACGTTGTATATATACACGTACGTGTTGGACACGTTGTATATATATATACACGTACGTGTTGGACACGTTGTATATAAACACGTACGTGTTGGACACGTTGTATAAATACATACACGTACGTTTTGGACACGATGTATATATACACGTACGTGTTGGACACGTTGTATATATACACGTACGTGTTGGACACGTTGTATATATACACGTACGTGTTGGACACGTTGTATATATACCCGTACGTGTTGGACACGTTGTATATATACACGTACGTGTTGGACACGTTGTATATATACACGTACGTGTTGGACACGTTGTATAAATACATACACGTACGTTTTGGACACGTTGTATATATACACGTACGTGTTGGACACGTTGTATATATATATACACGTACGTGTTGGACACGTTGTATATATACACGTACGTGTTGGACACGTTGTATATATACACGTACGTGTTGGACACGTTGTATATATATATACACGTACGTGTTGGACACGTTGTATATATATATACACGTACGTGTTGGACACGTTGTATATATACACGTACGTGTTGGACACGTTGTATATATACACGTACGTGTTGGACACGTTGTATATATACACGTACGTGTTGGACACGTTGTATATATACACGTGTTGGACACGTTGTATATATACACGTACGTGTTGGACACGTTGTATATATACACGTACGTGTTGGACACGTTGTATATATATACACGTACGTGTTGGACACGTTGTATATATACACGTACGTGTTGGACACGTTGTATATATACACGTACGTGTTGGACACGTTGTATATATACACGTACGTGTTGGACACGTTGTATATATATACACGTACGTGTTGGACACGTTGTATATATACACGTACGTGTTGGACACGTTGTATATATACACGTACGTGTTGGACACGTTGTATATATACACGTACGTGTTGGACACGTTGTATATATACACGTACGTGTTGGACACGTTGTATATAAACACGTACGTGTTGGACACGTTGTATATATACACGAACGTGTTGGACACGTTGTATAAATACATACACGTACGTTTTGGACACGTTGTATATATACACGTACGTGTTGGACACGTTGTATATATACACGTACGTGTTGGACACGTTGTATATATACACGTACGTGTTGGACACGTTGTATATATACCCGTACGTGTTGGACACGTTGTATATATACACGTACGTGTTGGACACGTTGTATATATACACGTACGTGTTGGACACGTTGTATAAATACATACACGTACGTTTTGGACACGTTGTATATATACACGTACGTGTTGGACACGTTGTATATATATATACACGTACGTGTTGGACACGTTGTATATATACACGTACGTGTTGGACACGTTGTATATATACACGTACGTGTTGGACACGTTGTATATATATATACACGTTCGTGTTGGACACGTTGTATATATATATACACGTACGTGTTGGACACGTTGTATATATACACGTACGTGTTGGACACGTTGTATATATACACGTGTTGGACACGTTGTATATATACACGTACGTGTTGGACACGTTGTATATATACACGTACGTGTTGGACACGTTGTATATATATACACGTACGTGTTGGACACGTTGTATATATACACGTACGTGTTGGACACGTTGTATATATACACGTACGTGTTGGACACGTTGTATATATATATATACACGTACGTGTTGGACACGTTGTATATATACACGTACGTGTTGGACACGTTGTATATATACACGTACGTGTTGGACACGTTGTATATATACACGTACGTGTTGGACACGTTGTATATATACACGTACGTGTTGGACACGTTGTATATATACACGTACGTGTTGGACACGTTGTATATATACACGTACGTGTTGGACACGTTGTATATATACACGTACGTGTTGGACACGTTGTATATATACACGGACGTGTTGGACACGTTGTATATATACACGTACGTGTTGGACACGTTGTATATATACACGTACGTGTTGGACACGTTGTATATATACACGTACGTGTTGGACACGTTGTATATATACACGTACGTGTTGGACACGTTGTATATATACACGTACGTGTTGGACACGTTGTATATATACACGTACGTGTTGGACACGTTGTATATATATATACACGTACGTGTTGGACACGTTGTATATATATATACACGTACGTGTTGGACACGTTGTATATATACACGTACGTGTTGGACACGTTGTATATATACACGTACGTGTTGGACACGTTGTATATATACACGTACGTGTTGGACACGTTGTATATATACACGTGTTGGACACGTTGTATATATACACGTACGTGTTGGACACGTTGTATATATACACGTACGTGTTGGACACGTTGTATATATATACACGTACGTGTTGGACACGTTGTATATATACACGTACGTGTTGGACACGTTGTATATATACACGTACGTGTTGGACACGTTGTATATATACACGTACGTGTTGGACACGTTGTATATATATATACACGTTCGTGTTGGACACGTTGTATATATATATACACGTACGTGTTGGACACGTTGTATATATACACGTACGTGTTGGACACGTTGTATATATACACGTGTTGGACACGTTGTATATATACACGTACGTGTTGGACACGTTGTATATATACACGTACGTGTTGGACACGTTGTATATATATACACGTACGTGTTGGACACGTTGTATATATACACGTACGTGTTGGACACGTTGTATATATACACGTACGTGTTGGACACGTTGTATATATATATATATACACGTACGTGTTGGACACGTTGTATATATACACGTACGTGTTGGACACGTTGTATATATACACGTACGTGTTGGACACGTTGTATATATACACGTACGTGTTGGACACGTTGTATATATACACGTACGTGTTGGACACGTTGTATATATACACGTACGTGTTGGACACGTTGTATATATACACGTACGTGTTGGACACGTTGTATATATACACGTACGTGTTGGACACGTTGTATATATACACGGACGTGTTGGACACGTTGTATATATACACGTACGTGTTGGACACGTTGTATATATACACGTACGTGTTGGACACGTTGTATATATACACGTACGTGTTGGACACGTTGTATATATACACGTACGTGTTGGACACGTTGTATATATACACGTACGTGTTGGACACGTTGTATATATACACGTACGTGTTGGACACGTTGTATATATATATACACGTACGTGTTGGACACGTTGTATATATATATACACGTACGTGTTGGACACGTTGTATATATACACGTACGTGTTGGACACGTTGTATATATACACGTACGTGTTGGACACGTTGTATATATACACGTACGTGTTGGACACGTTGTATATATACACGTGTTGGACACGTTGTATATATACACGTACGTGTTGGACACGTTGTATATATACACGTACGTGTTGGACACGTTGTATATATATACACGTACGTGTTGGACACGTTGTATATATACACGTACGTGTTGGACACGTTGTATATATACACGTACGTGTTGGACACGTTGTATATATACACGTACGTGTTGGACACGTTGTATATATATACACGTACGTGTTGGACACGTTGTATATATACACGTACGTGTTGGACACGTTGTATATATACACGTACGTGTTGGACACGTTGTATATATACACGTACGTGTTGGACACGTTGTATATAAACACGTACGTGTTGGACACGTTGTATATATACACGAACGTGTTGGACACGTTGTATAAATACATACACGTACGTTTTGGACACGTTGTATATATACACGTACGTGTTGGACACGTTGTATATATACACGTACGTGTTGGACACGTTGTATATATACACGTACGTGTTGGACACGTTGTATATATACACGTACGTGTTGGACACGTTGTATATATACCCGTACGTGTTGGACACGTTGTATATATACACGTACGTGTTGGACACGTTGTATATATACACGTACGTGTTGGACACGTTGTATAAATACATACACGTACGTTTTGGACACGTTGTATATATACACGTACGTGTTGGACACGTTGTATATATATATACACGTACGTGTTGGACACGTTGTATATATACACGTACGTGTTGGACACGTTGTATATATACACGTACGTGTTGGACACGTTGTATATATATATACACGTTCGTGTTGGACACGTTGTATATATATATACACGTACGTGTTGGACACGTTGTATATATACACGTACGTGTTGGACACGTTGTATATATACACGTACGTGTTGGACACGTTGTATATATACACGTACGTGTTGGACACGTTGTATATATACACGTGTTGGACACGTTGTATATATACACGTACGTGTTGGACACGTTGTATATATACACGTACGTGTTGGACACGTTGTATATATATACACGTACGTGTTGGACACGTTGTATATATACACGTACGTGTTGGACACGTTGTATATATACACGTACGTGTTGGACACGTTGTATATATATATATACACGTACGTGTTGGACACGTTGTATATATACACGTACGTGTTGGACACGTTGTATATATACACGTACGTGTTGGACACGTTGTATATATACACGTACGTGTTGGACACGTTGTATATATACACGTACGTGTTGGACACGTTGTATATATACACGTACGTGTTGGACACGTTGTATATATACACGTACGTGTTGGACACGTTGTATATATACACGTACGTGTTGGACACGTTGTATATATACACGGACGTGTTGGACACGTTGTATATATACACGTACGTGTTGGACACGTTGTATATATACACGTACGTGTTGGACACGTTGTATATATACACGTACGTGTTGGACACGTTGTATATATACACGTACGTGTTGGACACGTTGTATATATACACGTACGTGTTGGACACGTTGTATATATACACGTACGTGTTGGACACGTTGTATATATACACGTGTTGGACACGTTGTATATATACACGTACGTGTTGGACACGTTGTATATATACACGTACGTGTTGGACACGTTGTATATATACACGTACGTGTTGGACACGTTGTATAAATACATACACGTACGTTTTGGACACGTTGTATATATACACGTACGTGTTGGACACGTTGTATATATACACGTACGTGTTGGACACGTTGTATATATACACGTACGTGTTGGACACGTTGTATATATACCCGTACGTGTTGGACACGTTGTATATATACACGTACGTGTTGGACACGTTGTATATATACACGTACGTGTTGGACACGTTGTATAAATACATACACGTACGTTTTGGACACGTTGTATATATACACGTACGTGTTGGACACGTTGTATATATATATACACGTACGTGTTGGACACGTTGTATATATACACGTACGTGTTGGACACGTTGTATATATACACGTACGTGTTGGACACGTTGTATATATATATACACGTTCGTGTTGGACACGTTGTATATATATATACACGTACGTGTTGGACACGTTGTATATATACACGTACGTGTTGGACACGTTGTATATATACACGTACGTGTTGGACACGTTGTATATATACACGTACGTGTTGGACACGTTGTATATATACACGTGTTGGACACGTTGTATATATACACGTACGTGTTGGACACGTTGTATATATACACGTACGTGTTGGACACGTTGTATATATATACACGTACGTGTTGGACACGTTGTATATATACACGTACGTGTTGGACACGTTGTATATATACACGTACGTGTTGGACACGTTGTATATATATATATACACGTACGTGTTGGACACGTTGTATATATACACGTACGTGTTGGACACGTTGTATATATACACGTACGTGTTGGACACGTTGTATATATACACGTACGTGTTGGACACGTTGTATATATACACGTACGTGTTGGACACGTTGTATATATACACGTACGTGTTGGACACGTTGTATATATACACGTACGTGTTGGACACGTTGTATATATACACGTACGTGTTGGACACGTTGTATATATACACGTACGTGTTGGACACGTTGTATATATACACGGACGTGTTGGACACGTTGTATATATACACGTACGTGTTGGACACGTTGTATATATACACGTACGTGTTGGACACGTTGTATATATACACGGACGTGTTGGACACGTTGTATATATACACGTACGTGTTGGACACGTTGTATATATACACGTACGTGTTGGACACGTTGTATATATACACGTACGTGTTGGACACGTTGTATATATACACGTACGTGTTGGACACGTTGTATATATACACGTACGTGTTGGACACGTTGTATATATACACGTACGTGTTGGACACGTTGTATATATACACGTACGTGTTGGACACGTTGTATATATACACGTACGTGTTGGACACGTTGTATATATACACGTACGTGTTGGACACGTTGTATATATACACGTACGTGTTGGACACGTTGTATATATACACGTACGTGTTGGACACGTTGTATATATACACGTACGTGTTGGACACGTTGTATATATACACGTACGTGTTGGACACGTTGTATATATACACGTACGTGTTGGACACGTTGTATATATACACGTACGTGTTGGACACGTTGTATATATACACGTACGTGTTGGACACGTTGTATATATACACGTACGTGTTGGACACGTTGTATATATACACGTACGTGTTGGACACGTTGTATATATACACGTGTTGGACACGTTGTATATATACACGTACGTGTTGGACACGTTGTATATATACACGTACGTGTTGGACACGTTGTATATATATACACGTACGTGTTGGACATGTTGTATATATACACGTACGTGTTGGACACGTTGTATATATACACGTACGTGTTGGACACGTTGTATATATATACACGTACGTGTTGGACACGTTGTATATATACACGTACGTGTTGGACACGCTGTATATATACACGTACGTGTTGGACACGTTGTATATTAAAGAATTAAAAGCGAGAACTAAGTACTTAGTTCGAGAATTAAACGCGAGAACTAAGTACCGAGTTCGAGAATTAAACGCGAGAACTAAGTACCTAGTTCGAGAATTAAACGCGAGAACTAAGTACCTAGTTCGAGAATTAAAAGCGAGAACTAAGTACCGAGTTCGAGATTTAAACGCAAGAACTCAGTACCGAGTTCGAGAATTAAACGCGAGATCTCAGTACCGAGTCCGAGAATTAAACGCGAGAACTATGTACCTAGTTCGAGAATTAAACGCGAGATCTCAGTACCGAGTTCGAGAATTAAACGCGAGAACTAAGTACCTAGTTCGAGAATTAAAAGCGAGAACTAAGTACCTAGTTCGAGAATTAAACGCAAGAACTCAGTACCTAGTTCAAGAATTAAACGCGAGAACTCAGTACCGAGTTCGAGAATTAAACGCGAGAACTAAGTACCTAGTTCGAGAATTAAACGCGAGAACTAAGTACCTAGTTCGAGAATTAAAAGCGAGAACAAAGTACCTAGTTCGAGAATTAAACCCGAGAACTAAGTACCGAGTTCGAGAATTAAACGCGAGAACTAAGTACCTAGTTCGAGAATTAAACGCGAGAACTAAGTACCTAGTTCGAGAATTAAAAGCGAGAACTAAGTACCGAGTTCGAGAATTAAACGCAAGAACTCAGTACCGAGTTCGAGAATTAAACGCGAGATCTCAGTACCGAGTCCGAGAATTAAACGCGAGAACTCATTATCGAGTTCGAGAATTAAACGCGAGAAGTAAGTACCTAGTTCGAGAATTAAACGCGAGAACTAAGTACCTAGTTCGAGAATTAAAAGCGAGAACTAAGTACCGAGTTCGAGAATTAAACGCAAGAACTCAGTACCGAGTTCGAGAATTAAACGCGAGATCTCAGTACCGAGTCCGAGAATTAAACGCGAGAACTCATTATCGAGTTCGAGAATTAAACGCGAGAAGTAAGTACCTAGTTCGAGAATTAAACGCGAGAACTATGTACCTAGTTCGAGAATTAAACGCGAGATCTCAGTACCGAGTTCGAGAAAATAAACGCGAGAACTAAGTACCTAGTTCGAGAATTAAAAGCGAGAACTAAGTACCTAGTTCGAGAATTAAACGCAAGAACTCCGTACCTAGTTCGAGAATTAAACGCGAGAACTCAGTACCGAGTTCGAGAATTAAACGCGAGATCTCAGTACCGAGTTCGAGAATTAAACGCGAGAACTAAAGAACTAAGTACCTAGTTCGAGAATTAAAAGCGAGAACTAAGTACCTAGTTCGAGAATTAAAAGCGAGAACTAAGTACCTTAATCGAGAATTAAAAGCGAGAACTAAGTACCTAGTTCGAGAATTAAACGCGAGATCTCAGTACCGAGCTCGAGAATTACAAGCGAGAACTAAGTACCTAGTTTGAGAATTAAACGCGAGATCTCAGTACCGAGTTCGAGAATTAAACGCGAGAACTAAGTACCTAGTTCGAAAATTAAACGCGAGAACTCAGTACCGAGTTCGAGAATTAAACGCGAGATCTCAGTACCGAGTCCGAGAATTAAACGCGAGAACTCAGTACCTAGTTCGAGAATTAAACGCGAGAACTAGGTACCTAGTTCGAGAATTAAAAGCGAGAACTAAGTACCTAGTTCGAGAATTAAACGCGAGAACTAAGTACCGAGTTCGAGAATTAAACGCGAGAACTAAGTACCTAGTTCGAGAATTAAACGCGAGAACTAAGTACCTAGTTCGAGAATTAAAAGCGAGAACTAAGTACCGAGTTCGAGAATTAAACGCAAGAACTCAGTACCGAGTTCGAGAATTAAACGCGAGATCTCAGTACCGAGTCCGAGAATTAAACGCGAGAACTCAGTATCGAGTTCGAGAATTAAACGCGAGAAGTAATTACCTAGTTCGAGAATTAAACGCGAGAACTATGTACCTAGTTCGAGAATTAAACGCGAGATCTCAGTACCGAGTTCGAGAATTAAACGCGAGAACTAAGTACCTAGTTCGAGAATTAAAAGCGAGAACTAAGTACCTAGTTCGAGAATTAAACGCAAGAACTCAGTACCTAGTTCGAGAATTAAACGCGAGAACTCAGTACCGAGTTCGAGAATTAAACGCGAGAACTAAGTACCTAGTTCGAGAATTAAACGCGAGAACTAAGTACCTAGTTCGAGAATTAAAAGCGAGAACTAAGTACCTAGATCGAGAATTAAAAGCGAGAACTAAGTACCTAGTTCGAGAATTAAACGCGAGAACTAAGTACCGAGTTCGAGAATTAAACGCGAGAACTAAGTACCTAGTTCGAGAATTAAACGCGAGAACTAAGTACCTAGTTCGAGAATTAAAAGCGAGAACTAAGTACCGAGTTCGAGAATTAAACGCAAGAACTCAGTACCGAGTTCGAGAATTAAACGCGAGATCTCAGTACCGAGTCCGAGAATTAAACGCGAGAACTCATTATCGAGTTCGAGAATTAAACGCGAGAAGTAAGTACCTAGTTCGAGAATTAAATGCGAGAACTATGTACCTAGTTCGAGAATTAAACGCGAGATCTCAGTACCGAGTTCGAGAATTAAACGCGAGAATTAAGTACCTAGTTCGAGAATTAAAAGCGAGAACTAAGTACCTAGTTCGAGAATTAAACGCTAGAACTCAGTACCTAGTTCGAGAATTAAACGCGAGAACTCAGTACCGAGTTCGAGAATTAAACGCGAGAACTAAGTACCTAGTTCGAGAATTAAACGCGAGAACTAAGTACCTAGTTCGAGAATTAAAAGCGAGAACTAAGTACCTAGATCGAGAATTAAAAGCGAGAACTAAGTACCTAGTTCGAGAATTAAACGCGAGAACTAAGTACCGAGTTCGAGAATTAAACGCGAGAACTAAGTACCTAGTTCGAGAATTAAACGCGAGAACTAAGTACCTAGTTCGAGAATTAAAAGCGAGAACTAAGTACCGAGTTCGAGAATTAAACGCAAGAACTAAGTACCTAGATCGAGAATTAAACGCGAGATCTCAGTACCGAGCTCGAGAATTACAAGCGAGAACTAAGTACCTAGTTTGAGAATTAAAAGCGAGAACTAAGTACCTAGATCGAGAATTAAAACCGAGAACTAAGTACCTAGTTCGAGAATTAAACGCGAGAACTAAGTACCGAGTTCGAGAATTAAACGCGAGAACTAAGTACCTAGTTCGAGAATTAAAAGCGAGAACTAAGTACCGAGTTCGAGAATTAAACGCAAGAACTCAGTACCGAGTTCGAGAATTAAACGCGAGATCTCAGTACCGAGTCCGAGAATTAAACGCGAGAACTCATTATCGAGTTCGAGAATTAAACGCGAGAAGTAAGTACCTAGTTCGAGAATTAAATGCGAGAACTATGTACCTAGTTCGAGAATTAAACGCGAGATCTCAGTACCGAGTTCGAGAATTAAACGCGAGAATTAAGTACCTAGTTCGAGAATTAAAAGCGAGAACTAAGTACCGAGTTCGAGAATTAAACGCGAGATCTCAGTACCGAGTCCGAGAATTAAACGCGAGAACTCAGTACCGAGTTCGAGAATTAAACGCGAGATCTAAGTACCTAGTTCGAGAATTAAACGCGAGAACTAGGTACCTAGTTCGAGAATTAAAAGCGAGAACTAAGTACCTAGTTCGAGAATTAAACGCGAGAACTAAGTACCGAGTTCGAGAATTAAACGCGAGAACTAAGTACCTAGTTCGAGAATTAAACGCGAGAACTAAGTACCTAGTTCGAGAATTAAAAGCGAGAACTAAGTACCGAGTTCGAGAATTAAACGCAAGAACTCAGTACCGAGTTCGAGAATTAAACGCGAGATCTCAGTACCGAGTCCGAGAATTAAACGCGAGAACTCAGTATCGAGTTCGAGAATTAAACGCGAGAAGTAATTACCTAGTTCGAGAATTAAACGCGAGAACTATGTACCTAGTTCGAGAATTAAACGCGAGATCTCAGTACCGAGTTCGAGAATTAAACGCGAGAACTAAGTACCTAGTTCGAGAATTAAAAGCGAGAACTAAGTACCTAGTTCGAGAATTAAACGCAAGAACTCAGTACCTAGTTCGAGAATTAAACGCGAGAACTCAGTACCGAGTTCGAGAATTAAACGCGAGAACTAAGTACCTAGTTCGAGAATTAAACGCGAGAACTAAGTACCTAGTTCGAGAATTAAAAGCGAGAACTAAGTACCTAGATCGAGAATTAAAAGCGAGAACTAAGTACCTAGTTCGAGAATTAAACGCGAGAACTAAGTACCGAGTTCGAGAATTAAACGCGAGAACTAAGTACCTAGTTCGAGAATTAAACGCGAGAACTTAGTACCTAGTTCGAGAATTAAAAGCGAGAACTAAGTACCGAGTTCGAGAATTAAACGCAAGAACTCAGTACCGAGTTCGAGAATTAAACGCGAGATCTCAGTACCGAGTCCGAGAATTAAACGCGAGAACTCATTATCGAGTTCGAGAATTAAACGCGAGAAGTAAGTACCTAGTTCGAGAATTAAACGCGAGAACTATGTACCTAGTTCGAGAATTAAACGCGAGATCTCAGTACCGAGTTCGAGAATTAAACGCGAGATCTCAGTACCGAGTTCGAGAATTAAACGCGAGAATTAAGTACCTAGTTCGAGAATTAAAAGCGAGAACTAAGTACCTAGTTCGAGAATTAAACGCTAGAACTCAGTACCTAGTTCGAGAATTAAACGCGAGAACTCAGTACCGAGTTCGAGAATTAAACGCGAGAACTAAGTACCTAGTTCGAGAATTAAACGCGAGAACTAAGTACCTAGTTCGAGAATTAAAAGCGAGAACTAAGTACCTAGATCGAGAATTAAAAGCGAGAACTAAGTACCTAGTTCGAGAATTAAACGCGAGAACTAAGTACCGAGTTCGAGAATTAAACGCGAGAACTCAGTATCGAGTTCGAGAATTAAACGCGAGAAGTAATTACCTAGTTCGAGAATTAAACGCGAGAACTATGTACCTAGTTCGAGAATTAAACGCGAGATCTCAGTATCGAGTTCGAGAATTAAACGCGAGAAGTAATTACCTAGTTCGAGAATTAAACGCGAGAACTATGTACCTAGTTCGAGAATTAAACGCGAGATCTCAGTACCGAGTTCGAGAATTAAACGCGAGAACTAAGTACCTAGTTCGAGAATTAAAAGCGAGAACTAAGTACCTAGTTCGAGAATTAAACGCGAGAACTAAGTACCTAGTTCGAGAATTAAACGCGAGAACTCAGTACCGAGTTCGAGAATTAAACGCGAGAACTAAGTACCTAGTTCGAGAATTAAACGCGAGAACTAAGTACCTAGTTCGAGAATTAAAAGCGAGAACTAAGTACCTAGTTCGAGAATTAAAAGCGAGAACTAAGTACCTAGTTCGAGAATTAAACGCGAGAACTATGTACCTAGTTCGAGAATTAAACGCGAGAACTAAGTACCTAGTTCGAGAATTAAAAGCGAGAACTAAGTACCGAGTTCGAGAATTAAACGCAAGAACTCAGTACCGAGTTCGAGAATTAAACGCGAGATCTCAGTACCGAGTCCGAGAATTAAACGCGAGAACTCATTATCGAGTTCGAGAATTAAACGCGAGAAGTAAGTACCTAGTTCGAGAATTAAACGCGAGAACTATGTACCTAGTTCGAGAATTAAACGCGAGATCTCAGTACCGAGTTCGAGAATTAAACGCGAGAACTAAGTACCTAGTTCGAGAATTAAACGCGAGAACTAAGTACCTAGTTCGAGAATTAAACGCGAGAACTAAGTACCTAGTTCGAGAATTAAAAGCGAGAACTAAGTACCTAGATCGAGAATTAAAAGCGAGAACTAAGTACCTAGTTCGAGAATTAAACGCGAGATCTCAGTACCGAGTTCGAGAATTAAACGCGAGAACTAAAGAACTAAGTACCTAGTTCGAGAATTAAAAGCGAGAACTCAGTATCGAGTTCGAGAATTAAACGCGAGAACTAAGTACCTAGTTCGAGAATTAAAAGCGAGAACTAAGTACCTAGTTCGAGAATTAAACGCAAGAACTCAGTACCTAGTTCGAGAATTAAACGCGAGAACTAAGTACCTAGTTCGAGAATTAAACGCGAGATCTCAGTACCGAGTTCGAGAATTAAACGCGAGAACTAAAGAACTAAGTACCTAGTTCGAGAATTAAAAGCGAGATCTCAGTTCCGAGTTCGAGAATTAAACGCGAGAACTAAGTACCTAGTTCGAGAATTAAAAGCGAGAACTAAGTACCTAGTTCGAGAATTAAACGCAAGAACTCAGTACCTAGTTCGAGAATTAAACGCGAGAACTCAGTACCGAGTTCGAGAATTAAACGCGAGAACTAAGTACCTAGTTCGAGAATTAAACGCGAGAACTAAGTACCTAGTTCGAGAATTAAAAGAGAGAACTAAGTACCTAGATCGAGAATTAAAAGCGAGAACTAAGTACCTAGTTCGAGAATTAAACGCGAGAACTAAGTACCGAGTTCGAGAATTAAACGCGAGAACTAAGTACCTAGTTCGAGAATTAAACGCGAGAACTAAGTACCTAGTTCGAGAATTAAAAGCGAGAACTAAGTACCGAGTTCGAGAATTAAACGCAAGAACTCAGTACCGAGTTCGAGAATTAAACGCGAGATCTCAGTACCGAGTCCGAGAATTAAACGCGAGAACTCATTATCGAGTTCGAGAATTAAACGCAAGAAGTAAGTACCTAGTTCGAGAATTAAACGCGAGAACTATGTACCTAGTTCGAGAATTAAACGCGAGATCTCAGTACCGAGTTCGAGAATTAAACGCGAGAATTAAGTACCTAGTTCGAGAATTAAAAGCGAGAACTAAGTACCTAGTTCAAAAATTAAACGCTAGAACTCAGTACCTAGTTCGAGAATTAAACGCGAGAACTCAGTACCGAGTTCGAGAATTAAACGCGAGAACTAAGTACCTAGTTCGAGAATTAAACGCGAGAACTAAGTACCTAGTTCGAGAATTAAAAGCGAGAACTAAGTACCTAGATCGAGAATTAAAAGCGAGAACTAAGTACCTAGTTCGAGAATTAAACGCGAGAACTAAGTACCGAGTTCGAGAATTAAACGCGAGAACTAAGTACCTAGTTCGAGAATTAAACGCGAGAACTAAGTACCTAGTTCGAGAATTAAAAGCGAGAACTAAGTACCGAGTTCGAGAATTAAACGCAAGAACTAAGTACCTAGATCGAGAATTAAACGCGAGATCTCAGTACCGAGCTCGAGAATTACAAGCGAGAACTAAGTACCTAGTTTGAGAATTAAACGCGAGATCTCAGTACCGAGTTCGAGAATTAAACGCGAGAACTAAGTACCTAGTTCGAGAATTAAACGCGAGAACTAAGTACCTAGTTCGAAAATTAAACGCGAGAACTCAGTACCGAGTTCGAGAATTAAACGCGAGATCTCAGTACCGAGTCCGAGAATTAAACGCGAGAACTCAGTACCGAGTTCGAGAATTAAACGCGAGATCTAAGTACCTAGTTCGAGAATTAAACGCGAGAACTAGGTACCTAGTTCGAGAATTAAAAGCGAGAACTAAGTACCTAGTTCGAGAATTAAACGCGAGAACTAAGTACCGAGTTCGAGAATTAAACGCGAGAACTAAGTACCTAGTTCGAGAATTAAACGCGAGAACTAAGTACCTAGTTCGAGAATTAAAAGCGAGAACTAAGTACCGAGTTCGAGAATTAAACGCAAGAACTCAGTACCGAGTTCGAGAATTAAACGCGAGATCTCAGTACCGAGTCCGAGAATTAAACGCGAGAACTCAGTATCGAGTTCGAGAATTAAACGCGAGAAGTAAGTACCTAGTTCGAGAATTAAACGCGAGAACTATGTACCTAGTTCGAGAATTAAACGCGAGATCTCAGTACCGAGTTCGAGAATTAAACGCGAGAACTAAGTACCTAGTTCGAGAATTAAAAGCGAGAACTAAGTACCTAGTTCGAGAATTAAACGCAAGAACTCAGTACCTAGTTCGAGAATTAAACGCGAGAACTCAGTACCGAGTTCGAGAATTAAACGCGAGAACTAAGTACCTAGTTCGAGAATTAAACGCGAGAACTAAGTACCTAGTTCGAGAATTAAAAGCGAGAACTAAGTACCTAGATCGAGAATTAAAAGCGAGAACTAAGTACCTAGTTCGAGAATTAAACGCGAGAACTAAGTACCGAGTTCGAGAATTAAACGCGAGAACTAAGTACCTAGTTCGAGAATTAAACGCGAGAACTAAGTACCTAGTTCGAGAATTAAAAGCGAGAACTAAGTACCGAGTTCGAGAATTAAACGCAAGAACTCAGTACCGAGTTCGAGAATTAAACGCGAGATCTCAGTACCGAGTCCGAGAATTAAACGCGAGAACTCATTATCGAGTTCGAGAATTAAACGCGAGAAGTAAGTACCTAGTTCGAGAATTAAACGCGAGAACTATGTACCTAGTTCGAGAATTAAACGCGAGATCTCAGTACCGAGTTCGAGAATTAAACGCGAGAACTAAGTACCTAGTTCGAGAATTAAAAGCGAGAACTAAGTACCTAGTTCGAGAATTAAACGCTAGAACTCAGTACCTAGTTCGAGAATTAAACGCGAGAACTCAGTACCGAGTTCGAGAATTAAACGCGAGAACTAAGTACCTAGTTCGAGAATTAAACGCGAGAACTAAGTACCTAGTTCGAGAATTAAAAGCGAGAACTAAGTACCTAGATCGAGAATTAAAAGCGAGAACTAAGTACCTAGTTCGAGAATTAAACGCGAGAACTAAGTACCGAGTTCGAGAATTAAACGCGAGAACTAAGTACCTAGTTCGAGAATTAAACGCGAGAACTAAGTACCTAGTTCGAGAATTAAAAGCGAGAACTAAGTACCGAGTTCGAGCATTAAACGCAAGAACTAAGTACCTAGATCGAGAATTAAACGCGAGATCTCAGTACCGAGCTCGAGAATTAAAAGCGAGATCTCAGTACCGAGTTCGAGAATTCAACGCGAGAACTCAGTACCCAGTTCAAGAATTAAACGCGAGAACTAAGTACCTAGTTCGAGAAGTAAAAGCGAGAACTAAGTACCTAGATCGAGAATTAAAAGCGAGAACTAAGTACCGAGTTGGAGAATTAAACGCGAGATCTCAGTACCGAGTCCGAGAATTAAACGCGAGAACTCAGTATCGAGTTCGAGAATTAAACGCGAGAAGTAAGTACCTAGTTCGAGAATTAAACGCGAGAACTATGTACCTAGTTCGAGAATTAAACGCGAGATCTCAGTACCGAGTTCGAGAATTAAACGCGAGAACTAAGTACCTAGTTCGAGAATTAAAAGCGAGAACTAAGTACCTAGTTCGAGAATTAAACGCAAGAACTCAGTACCTAGTTCGAGAATTAAACGCGAGAACTCAGTACCGAGTTCGAGAATTAAACGCGAGAACTAAGTACCTAGTTCGAGAATTAAACGCGAGAACTAAGTACCTAGTTCGAGAATTAAAAGCGAGAACTAAGTACCTAGATCGAGAATTAAAAGCGAGAACTAAGTACCTAGTTCGAGAATTAAACGCGAGAACTAAGTACCGAGTTCGAGAATTAAACGCGAGAACTAAGTACCTAGTTCGAGAATTAAACGCGAGAACTAAGTACCTAGTTCGAGAATTAAAAGCGAGAACTAAGTACCGAGTTCGAGAATTAAACGCAAGAACTCAGTACCGAGTTCGAGAATTAAACGCGAGATCTCAGTACCGAGTCCGAGAATTAAACGCGAGAACTCATTATCGAGTTCGAGAATTAAACGCGAGAAGTAAGTACCTAGTTCGAGAATTAAACGCGAGAACTATGTACCTAGTTCGAGAATTAAACGCGAGATCTCAGTACCGAGTTCGAGAATTAAACGCGAGAACTAAGTACCTAGTTCGAGAATTAAAAGCGAGAACTAAGTACCTAGTTCGAGAATTAAACGCTAGAACTCAGTACCTAGTTCGAGAATTAAACGCGAGAACTCAGTACCGAGTTCGAGAATTAAACGCGAGAACTAAGTACCTAGTTCGAGAATTAAACGCGAGAACTAAGTACCTAGTTCGAGAATTAAAAGCGAGAACTAAGTACCTAGATCGAGAATTAAAAGCGAGAACTAAGTACCTAGTTCGAGAATTAAACGCGAGAACTAAGTACCGAGTTCGAGAATTAAACGCGAGAACTAAGTACCTAGTTCGAGAATTAAACGCGAGAACTAAGTACCTAGTTCGAGAATTAAAAGCGAGAACTAAGTACCGAGTTCGAGCATTAAACGCAAGAACTAAGTACCTAGATCGAGAATTAAACGCGAGATCTCAGTACCGAGCTCGAGAATTAAAAGCGAGATCTCAGTACCGAGTTCGAGAATTCAACGCGAGAACTCAGTACCCAGTTCAAGAATTAAACGCGAGAACTAAGTACCTAGTTCGAGAAGTAAAAGCGAGAACTAAGTACCTAGATCGAGAATTAAAAGCGAGAACTAAGTACCGAGTTGGAGAATTAAACGCGAGAACTAAGTACCTAGTTCGAGAATTAAACGCGAGAACTAAGTACCTAGTTCGAGAATTAAAAGCGAGAACTAAGTACCGAGTTCGAGAATTAAACGCAAGAACTCAGTACCGAGTTCGAGAATTAAAATCGAGATCTCAGTACCGAGTCCGAGAATTAAACGCGAGAAGTAAGTACCTAGTTCGAGAATTAAACGCGAGAACTATGTACCTAGTTCGAGAATTAAACGCGAGATCTCAGTACCGAGTTCGAGAATTAAACGCGAGAACTAAGTACCTAGTTCGAGAATTAAAAGCGAGAACTAAGTACCTAGTTCGAGAATTAAACGCAAGAACTCAGTACCTAGTTCGAGAATTAAACGCGAGAACTCAGTACCGAGTTCGAGAATTAAACGCGAGAACTAAGTACCTAGTTCGAGAATTAAACGCGAGAACTAAGTACCTAGTTCGAGAATTAAAAGCGAGAACTAAGTACCTAGATCGAGAATTAAAAGCGAGAACTAAGTACCTAGTTCGAGAATTAAACGCGAGAACTAAGTACCGAGTTCGAGAATTAAACGCGAGAACTAAGTACCTAGTTCGAGAATTAAACGCGAGAACTAAGTACCTAGTTCGAGAATTAAAAGCGAGAACTAAGTACCGAGTTCGAGAATTAAACGCAAGAACTCAGTACCGAGTTCGAGAATTAAACGCGAGATCTCAGTACCGAGTCCGAGAATTAAACGCGAGAACTCATTATCGAGTTCGAGAATTAAACGCGAGAAGTAAGTACCTAGTTCGAGAATTAAACGCGAGAACTATGTACCTAGTTCGAGAATTAAACGCGAGATCTCAGTACCGAGTTCGAGAATTAAACGCGAGAACTAAGTACCTAGTTCGAGAATTAAAAGCGAGAACTAAGTACCTAGTTCGAGAATTAAACGCTAGAACTCAGTACCTAGTTCGAGAATTAAACGCGAGAACTCAGTACCGAGTTCGAGAATTAAACGCGAGAACTAAGTACCTAGTTCGAGAATTAAACGCGAGAACTAAGTACCTAGTTCGAGAATTAAAAGCGAGAACTAAGTACCTAGATCGAGAATTAAAAGCGAGAACTAAGTACCTAGTTCGAGAATTAAACGCGAGAACTAAGTACCGAGTTCGAGAATAAACCCGAGAACTAAGTACCTAGTTCGAGAATTAAACGCGAGAACTAAGTACCTAGTTCGAGAATTAAAAGCGAGAACTAAGTACCGAGTTCGAGCATTAAACGCAAGAACTAAGTACCTAGATCGAGAATTAAACGCGAGATCTCAGTACCGAGCTCGAGAATTAAAAGCGAGATCTCAGTACCGAGTTCGAGAATTCAACGCGAGAACTCAGTACCCAGTTCAAGAATTAAACGCGAGAACTAAGTACCTAGTTCGAGAAGTAAAAGCGAGAACTAAGTACCTAGATCGAGAATTAAAAGCGAGAACTAAGTACCGAGTTGGAGAATTAAACGCGAGAACTAAGTACCTAGTTCGAGAATTAAACGCGAGAACTAAGTACCTAGTTCGAGAATTAAAAGCGAGAACTAAGTACCGAGTTCGAGAATTAAACGCAAGAACTCAGTACCGAGTTCGAGAATTAAAATCGAGATCTCAGTACCGAGTCCGAGAATTAAACGCGAGAACTAAGTACCTAGTTCGAGAATTAAACGCGAGAACTAAGTACCGAGTTCGAGAATTAAACGCGAGAACTAAGTACCTAGTTCGAGAATTAAACGCGAGAACTAAGTACCTAGTTCGAGAATTAAAAGCGAGAACTAAGTACCGAGTTCGAGAATTAAACGCAAGAACTCAGTACCGAGTTCGAGAATTAAACGCGAGATCTCAGTACCGAGTCCGAGAATTAAACGCGAGAACTCAATATCGAGTTCGAGAATTAAACGCGAGAAGTAAGTACCTAGTTCGAGAATTAAACGCGAGAACAATGTACCTAGTTCGAGAATTAAACGCGAGATCTCAGTACCGAGTTCGAGAATTAAACGCGAGAACTAAGTACCTAGTTCGAGAATTAAAAGCGAGAACTAAGTACCTAGTTCGAGAATTAAACGCAAGAACTCAGTACCTAGTTCGAGAATTAAACGCGAGAACTCAGTACCGAGTTCGAGAATTAAACGCGAGATCTCAGTACCGAGTTCGAGAATTAAACGCGACAACTAAAGAACTAAGTACCTAGTTCGAGAATTAAAAGCGAGAACTAAGTACCTAGTTCGAGAATTAAAAGCGAGAAATAAGTACCTAGATCGAGAATTAAAAGCGAGAACTAAGTACCTAGTTCGAGAATTAAACGCGAGATCTCAGTACCGAGTTCGAGAAAATAAACGCGAGAACTAAGTACCTAGTTCGAGAATTAAAAGCGAGAACTAAGTACCGAGTTCGAGAATTAAACGCAAGAACTAAGTACCTAGATCGAGAATTAAACGCGAGATCTCAGTACCGAGCTCGGGAATTAAAAGCGAGATCTCAGTACCGAGTTCGAGGATTCAACGCGAGAACTCAGTACCCAGTTCAAGAATTAAACGCGAGAACTAAGTACCTAGTTCGAGAAGTAAAAGCGAGAACTAAGTACCTAGATCGAGAATTAAAAGCGAGAACTAAGTACCGAGTTCGAGAATTAAACGCGAGAACTAAGTACCTAGTTCGAGAATTAAACGCGAGAACTAAGTACCTAGTTCGAGAATTAAAAGCAAGAACTAAGTACCGAGTTCGAGAATTAAACGCAAGAACTCAGTACCGAGTTCGAGAATTAAAATCGAGATCTCAGTACCGAGTCCGAGAATTAAACGCGAGAACTAAGTACCTAGTTCGAGAATTAAACGCGAGAACTAAGTACCGAGTTCGAGAATTAAACGCGAGAACTAAGTACCTAGTTCGAGAATTAAACGCGAGAACTAAGTACCTAGTTCGAGAATTAAAAGCGAGAACTAAGTACCGAGTTCGAGAATTAAACGCAAGAACTCAGTACCGAGTTCGAGAATTAAACGCGAGATCTCAGTACCGAGTCCGAGAATTAAACGCGAGAACTCATTATCGAGTTCGAGAATTAAACGCGAGAAGTAAGTACCTAGTTCGAGAATTAAACGCGAGAACTATGTACCTAGTTCGAGAATTAAACGCGAGATCTCAGTACCGAGTTCGAGAATTAAACGCGAGAACTAAGTACCTAGTTCGAGAATTAAAAGCGAGAACTAAGTACCTAGTTCGAGAATTAAACGCGAGAACTCAGTACCGAGTTCGAGAATTAAACGCGAGATCTCAGTACCGAGTTCGAGAATTAAACGCGACAACTAAAGAACTAAGTACCTAGTTCGAGAATTAAAAGCGAGAACTAAGTACCTAGTTCGAGAATTAAAAGCGAGAACTAAGTACCTAGATCGAGAATTAAAAGCGAGAACTAAGTACCTAGTTCGAGAATTAAACGCGAGATCTCAGTACCGAGTTTGAGAAAATAAACGCGAGAACTAAGTACCTAGTTCGAGAATTAAAAGCGAGAACTAAGTACCTAGTTCGAGAATTAAACGCAAAACTCAGTACCTAGTTCGAGAATTAAACGCGAGAACTCAGTACCGAGTTCGAGAATTAAACGCGAGATCTCAGTACCGAGTTCGAGAATTAAATGCGAGAACTAAAGAACTAAGTACCTAGTTCGAGAATTAAAAGCGAGAACTAAGTACCTAGTTCGAGAATTAAAAGCGAGAACTAAGTACCTTAATCGAGAATTAAAAGCGAGAACTAAGTACCTAGTTCGAGAATTAAACGCGAGATCTCAGTACCGAGCTCGAGAATTACAAGCGAGAACTAAAGAACTAAGTACCTAGTTCGAGAATTAAAATTGAGAACTAAGTACCTAGTTCGAGAATTAAAAGCGAGAACTAAGTACCTTAATCGAGAATTAAAAGCGAGAACTAAGTACCTAGTTCGAGAATTAAACGCGAGATCTCAGTACCGAGCTCGAGAATTACAAGCGAGAACTAAGTACCTAGTTTGAGAATTAAACGCGAGATCTCAGTACCGAGTTCGAGAATTAAACGCGAGAACTAAGTACCTAGTTCGAGAATTAAACGCGAGAACTAAGTACCGAGTTCGAGAATTAAACGCGAGAACTAAGTACCTAGTTCGAGAATTAAACGCGAGAACTAAGTACCTAGTTCGAGAATTAAACGCAAAACTCAGTACCTAGTTCGAGAATTAAACGCGAGAACTCAGTACCGAGTTCGAGAATTAAACGCGAGATCTCAGTACCGAGTTCGAGAATTAAACGCGAGAACTAAAGAACTAAGTACCTAGTTCGAGAATTAAAAGCGAGAACTAAGTACCTAGTTCGAGAATTAAAAGCGAGAACTAAGTACCTTAATCGAGAATTAAAAGCGAGAACTAAGTACCTAGTTCGAGAATTAAACGCGAGATCTCAGTACCGAGCTCGAGAATTACAAGCGAGAACTAAGTACCTAGTTTGAGAATTAAACGCGAGATCTCAGTACCGAGTTCGAGAATTAAACGCGAGAACTAAGTACCTAGTTCGAGAATTAAACGCGAGAACTAAGTACCTAGTTCGAGAATTAAAAGCGAGAACTAAGTACCTAGATCGAGAATTAAACGCAAGAACTCAGTACCGAGTTCGAGAATTAAAATCGAGATCTCAGTACCGAGTCCGAGAATTAAACGCGAGAACTAAGTACCTAGTTCGAGAATTAAACGCGAGAATTAAGTACCGAGTTCGAGAATTAAACGCGAGAACTAAGTACCTAGTTCGAGAATTAAACGCGAGAACTAAGTACCTAGTTCGAGAATTAAAAGCGAGAACTAAGTACCGAGTTCGAGAATTAAACGCAAGAACTCAGTACCGAGTTCGAGAATTAAACGCGAGATCTCAGTACCGAGTCCGAGAATTAAACGCGAGAACTCAATATCGAGTTCGAGAATTAAACGCGAGAACTAAGTACCTAGTTCGAGAAGTAAAAGCGAGAACTAAGTACCTAGATCGAGAATTAAAAGCGAGAACTAAGTACCGAGTTGGAGAATTAAACGCGAGAACTAAGTACCTAGTTCGAGAATTAAACGCGAGAACTAAGTACCTAGTTCGAGAATTAAAAGCGAGAACTAAGTACCTAGATCGAGAATTAAACGCAAGAACTCAGTACCGAGTTCGAGAATTAAAATCGAGATCTCAGTACCGAGTCCGAGAATTAAACGCGAGAACTAAGTACCTAGTTCGAGAATTAAACGCGAGAACTAAGTACCGAGTTCGAGAATTAAACGCGAGAACTAAGTACCTAGTTCGAGAATTAAACGCGAGAACTAAGTACCGAGTTCGAGAATTAAACGCGAGAACTAAGTACCTAGTTCGAGAATTAAACGCGAGAACTAAGTACCTAGTTCGAGAATTAAAAGCGAGAACTAAGTACCGAGTTCGAGAATTAAACGCAAGAACTCAGTACCGAGTTCGAGAATTAAACGCGAGATCTCAGTACCGAGTCCGAGAATTAAACGCGAGAACTCATTATCGAGTTCGAGAATTAAACGCGAGAAGTAAGTACCTAGTTCGAGAATTAAACGCGAGAACTATGTACCTAGTTCGAGAATTAAACGCGAGATCTCAGTACCGAGTTCGAGAATTAAACGCGAGAACTAAGTACCTAGTTCGAGAATTAAAAGCGAGAACTAAGTACCTAGTTCGAGAATTAAACGCGAGAACTCAGTACCGAGTTCGAGAATTAAACGCGAGATCTCAGTACCGAGTTCGAGAATTAAACGCGACAACTAAAGAACTAAGTACCTAGTTCGAGAATTAAAAGCGAGAACTAAGTACCTAGTTCGAGAATTAAAAGCGAGAACTAAGTACCTAGATCGAGAATTAAAAGCGAGAACTAAGTACCTAGTTCGAGAATTAAACGCGAGATCTCAGTACCGAGTTTGAGAAAATAAACGCGAGAACTAAGTACCTAGTTCGAGAATTAAAAGCGAGAACTAAGTACCTAGTTCGAGAATTAAACGCAAAACTCAGTACCTAGTTCGAGAATTAAACGCGAGAACTCAGTACCGAGTTCGAGAATTAAACGCGAGATCTCAGTACCGAGTTCGAGAATTAAATGCGAGAACTAAAGAACTAAGTACCTAGTTCGAGAATTAAAAGCGAGAACTAAGTACCTAGTTCGAGAATTAAAAGCGAGAACTAAGTACCTTAATCGAGAATTAAAAGCGAGAACTAAGTACCTAGTTCGAGAATTAAACGCGAGATCTCAGTACCGAGCTCGAGAATTACAAGCGAGAACTAAAGAACTAAGTACCTAGTTCGAGAATTAAAATTGAGAACTAAGTACCTAGTTCGAGAATTAAAAGCGAGAACTAAGTACCTTAATCGAGAATTAAAAGCGAGAACTAAGTACCTAGTTCGAGAATTAAACGCGAGATCTCAGTACCGAGCTCGAGAATTACAAGCGAGAACTAAGTACCTAGTTTGAGAATTAAACGCGAGATCTCAGTACCGAGTTCGAGAATTAAACGCGAGAACTAAGTACCTAGTTCGAGAATTAAACGCGAGAACTAAGTACCGAGTTCGAGAATTAAACGCGAGAACTAAGTACCTAGTTCGAGAATTAAACGCGAGAACTAAGTACCTAGTTCGAGAATTAAACGCAAAACTCAGTACCTAGTTCGAGAATTAAACGCGAGAACTCAGTACCGAGTTCGAGAATTAAACGCGAGATCTCAGTACCGAGTTCGAGAATTAAACGCGAGAACTAAAGAACTAAGTACCTAGTTCGAGAATTAAAAGCGAGAACTAAGTACCTAGTTCGAGAATTAAAAGCGAGAACTAAGTACCTTAATCGAGAATTAAAAGCGAGAACTAAGTACCTAGTTCGAGAATTAAACGCGAGATCTCAGTACCGAGCTCGAGAATTACAAGCGAGAACTAAGTACCTAGTTTGAGAATTAAACGCGAGATCTCAGTACCGAGTTCGAGAATTAAACGCGAGAACTAAGTACCTAGTTCGAGAATTAAACGCGAGAACTAAGTACCTAGTTCGAGAATTAAAAGCGAGAACTAAGTACCTAGATCGAGAATTAAAAGCGAGAACTAAGTACCTAGTTCGAGAATTAAACGCGAGAACTAAGTACCGAGTTCGAGAATTAAACGCGAGAACTAAGTACCTAGTTCGAGAATTAAACGCGAGAACTAAGTACCTAGTTCGAGAATTAAAAGCGAGAACTAAGTACCGAGTTCGAGAATTAAACGCAAGAACTCAGTACCGAGTTCGAGAATTAAACGCGAGATCTCAGTACCGAGTCCGAGAATTAAACGCGAGAACTCATTATCGAGTTCGAGAATTAAACGCGAGAAGTAAGTACCTAGTTCGAGAATTAAACGCGAGAACTATGTACCTAGTTCGAGAATTAAACGCGAGATCTCAGTACCGAGTTCGAGAATTAAACGCGAGAACTAAGTACCTAGTTCGAGAATTAAAAGCGAGAACTAAGTACCTAGTTCGAGAATTAAACGCAAGAACTCAGTACCTAGTTCGAGAATTAAACGCGAGAACTCAGTACCGAGTTCGAGAATTAAACGCGAGAACTAAGTACCTAGTTCGAGAATTAAACGCGAGAACTAAGTACCTAGTTCGAGAATTAAAAGCGAGAACTAAGTACCTAGATCGAGAATTAAAAGCGAGAACTAAGTACCTAGTTCGAGAATTAAACGCGAGAACTAAGTACCGAGTTCGAGAATTAAACGCGAGAACTAAGTACCTAGTTCGAGAATTAAACGCGAGAACTAAGTACCTAGTTCGAGAATTAAAAGCGAGAACTAAGTACCGAGTTCGAGAATTAAACGCAAGAACTAAGTACCTAGATCGAGAATTAAACGCGAGATCTCAGTACCGAGCTCGAGAATTAAAAGCGAGATCTCAGTACCGAGTTCGAGAATTCAACGCGAGAACTCAGTACCCAGTTCAAGAATTAAACGCGAGAACTAAGTACCTAGTTCGAGAAGTAAAAGCGAGAACTAAGTACCTAGATCGAGAATTAAAAGCGAGAACTAAGTACCGAGTTCGAGAATTAAACGCGAGAACTAAGTACCTAGTTCGAGAATTAAACGCGAGAACTAAGTACCTAGTTCGAGAATTCAAAGCGAGAACTAAGTACCGAGTTCGAGAATTAAACGCAAGAACTCAGTACCGAGTTCGAGAATTAAAATCGAGATCTCAGTACCGAGTCCGAGAATTAAACGCGAGAACTAAGTACCTAGTTCGAGAATTAAACGCAAGAACTAAGTACCGAGTTCGAGAATTAAACGCGAGAACTAAGCACCTAGTTCGAGAATTAAACGCGAGAACTAAGTACCTAGTTCGAGAATTAAAAGCGAGAACTAAGTACCGAGTTCGAGAATTAAACGCAAGAACTCAGTACCGAGTTCGAGAATTAAACGCGAGATCTCAGTACCTAGCTCGAGAATTAAACGCGAGAACTATGTACCTAGTTCGAGAATTAAACGCGAGATCTCAGTACCGAGTTCGAGAATTAAACGCGAGAACTAAGTACCTAGTTCGAGAATTAAAAGCGAGAACTAAGTACCTAGTTCGAGAATTAAACGCAAGAACTCAGTACCTAGTTCGAGAATTAAACGCGAGAACTCAGTACCGAGTTCGAGAATTAAACGCGAGATCTCAGTACCGAGTTCGAGAATTAAACGCGAGAACTAAAGAACTAAGTACCTAGTTCGAGAATTAAAAGCGAGAACTAAGTACCTAGTTCGAGAATTAAAAGCGAGAACTAAGTACCTAGATCGAGAATTAAAAGCGAGAACTAAGTACCTAGTTCGAGAATTAAACGCGAGAACTAAGTACCTAGTTCGAAAATTAAACGCGAGAACTCAGTACCGAGTTCTAGAATTAAACGCGAGATCTCAGTACCGAGTCCGAGAATTAAACGCGAGAACTCAGTACCGAGTTCGAGAATTAAACGCGAGATCTAAGTACCTAGTTCGAGAATTAAACGCGAGAACTAGGTACCTAGTTCGAGAATTAAACGCGAGAACTAAGTACCTAGTTCGAGAATTAAAAGCGAGAACTAAGTACCTAGTTCGAGAATTAAACGCGAGCACTAAGTACCTAGTTCGAGAATTAAACGCGAGAACTCAGTATCGAGTTCGAGAATTAAACGCGAGAAGTAAGTACCTAGTTCGAGAATTAAACGCGAGAACTAGGTACCTAGTTCGAGAATTAAACGCGAGAACTAAGTACCTAGTTTGAGAATTAAAAGTGAGAACTAAGTACCTAGTTCGAGAATTAAACGCGAGAACTATGTACCTAGTCCGAGAATTAAACGCGAGAACTCAGTATCGAGTTCGAGAATTAAACGCGAGAAGTAAGTACCTAGTTCGAGAATTAAACGCGAGAACTATGTACCTAGTTCGAGAATTAAACGCGAGATCTCAGTACCGAGTTCGAGAAATAAACGCGAGAATTAAGTACCTAGTTCGAGAATTAAAAGCGAGAACTAAGTAGCTAGTTCGAGAATTAAACGCAAGAACTCAGTACCTAGTTCGAGAATTAAACGCGAGACCTCAGTACCGAGTTCGAGAATTAAACGCGAGAACTAAGTACCTAGTTCGAGAATTAAAAGCGAGAACTAAGTACCTAGATCGAGAATTAAACGCGAGATCTCAGTACCGAGCTCGAGAATTAAAAGCGAGATCTCAGTACCGAGTTCGAGAATTCAACGCGAGAACTCAGTACCCAGTTCAAGAATTAAACGCGAGAACTAAGTACCTAGTTCGAGAAGTAAAAGCGAGAACTAAGTACCTAGATCGAGAATTAAAAGCGAGAACTAAGTACCGAGTTCGAGAATTAAACGCGAGAACTAAGTACCTAGTTCGAGAATTAAACGCGAGAACTAAGTACCTAGTTCGAGAATTAAACGCGAGATCTCAGTACCGAGCTCGAGAATTACAAGCGAGAACTAAGTACCTAGTTTGAGAATTAAACGCGAGATCTCAGTACCGAGTTCGAGAATTAAACGCGAGAACTAAGTACCTAGTTCGAGAATTAAACGCGAGAACTAAGTACCGAGTTCGAGAATTAAACGCGAGAACTAAGTACCTAGTTCGAGAATTAAACGCGAGAACTAAGTACCTAGTTCGAGAATTAAACGCAAAACTCAGTACCTAGTTCGAGAATTAAACGCGAGAACTCAGTACCGAGTTCGAGAATTAAACGCGAGATCTCAGTACCGAGTTCGAGAATTAAACGCGAGAACTAAAGAACTAAGTACCTAGTTCGAGAATTAAAAGCGAGAACTAAGTACCTAGTTCGAGAATTAAAAGCGAGAACTAAGTACCTTAATCGAGAATTAAAAGCGAGAACTAAGTACCTAGTTCGAGAATTAAACGCGAGATCTCAGTACCGAGCTCGAGAATTACAAGCGAGAACTAAGTACCTAGTTTGAGAATTAAACGCGAGATCTCAGTACCGAGTTCGAGAATTAAACGCGAGAACTAAGTACCTAGTTCGAGAATTAAACGCGAGAACTAAGTACCTAGTTCGAGAATTAAAAGCGAGAACTAAGTACCTAGATCGAGAATTAAAAGCGAGAACTAAGTACCTAGTTCGAGAATTAAACGCGAGAACTAAGTACCGAGTTCGAGAATTAAACGCGAGAACTAAGTACCTAGTTCGAGAATTAAACGCGAGAACTAAGTACCTAGTTCGAGAATTAAAAGCGAGAACTAAGTACCGAGTTCGAGAATTAAACGCAAGAACTCAGTACCGAGTTCGAGAATTAAACGCGAGATCTCAGTACCGAGTCCGAGAATTAAACGCGAGAACTCATTATCGAGTTCGAGAATTAAACGCGAGAAGTAAGTACCTAGTTCGAGAATTAAACGCGAGAACTATGTACCTAGTTCGAGAATTAAACGCGAGATCTCAGTACCGAGTTCGAGAATTAAATGCGAGAACTAAGTACCTAGTTCGAGAATTAAAAGCGAGAACTAAGTACCTAGTTCGAGAATTAAACGCAAGAACTCAGTACCTAGTTCGAGAATTAAACGCGAGAACTCAGTACCGAGTTCGAGAATTAAACGCGAGAACTAAGTACCTAGTTCGAGAATTAAACGCGAGAACTAAGTACCTAGTTCGAGAATTAAAAGCGAGAACTAAGTACCTAGATCGAGAATTAAAAGCGAGAACTAAGTACCTAGTTCGAGAATTAAACGCGAGAACTAAGTACCGAGTTCGAGAATTAAACGCGAGAACTAAGTACCTAGTTCGAGAATTAAACGCGAGAACTAAGTACCTAGTTCGAGAATTAAAAGCGAGAACTAAGTACCGAGTTCGAGAATTAAACGCAAGAACTAAGTACCTAGATCGAGAATTAAACGCGAGATCTCAGTACCGAGCTCGAGAATTAAAAGCGAGATCTCAGTACCGAGTTCGAGAATTCAACGCGAGAACTCAGTACCCAGTTCAAGAATTAAACGCGAGAACTAAGTACCTAGTTCGAGAAGTAAAAGCGAGAACTAAGTACCTAGATCGAGAATTAAAAGCGAGAACTAAGTACCGAGTTCGAGAATTAAACGCGAGAACTAAGTACCTAGTTCGAGAATTAAACGCGAGAACTAAGTACCTAGTTCGAGAATTCAAAGCGAGAACTAAGTACCGAGTTCGAGAATTAAACGCAAGAACTCAGTACCGAGTTCGAGAATTAAAATCGAGATCTCAGTACCGAGTCCGAGAATTAAACGCGAGAACTAAGTACCTAGTTCGAGAATTAAACGCAAGAACTAAGTACCGAGTTCGAGAATTAAACGCGAGAACTAAGTACCTAGTTCGAGAATTAAACGCGAGAACTAAGTACCTAGTTCGAGAATTAAAAGCGAGAACTAAGTACCGAGTTCGAGAATTAAACGCAAGAACTCAGTACCGAGTTCGAGAATTAAACGCGAGATCTCAGTACCGAGTCCGAGAATTAAACGCGAGAACTCATTATCGAGTTCGAGAATTAAACGCGAGAAGTAAGTACCTAGCTCGAGAATTAAACGCGAGAACTATGTACCTAGTTCGAGAATTAAACGCGAGATCTCAGTACCGAGTTCGAGAATTAAACGCGAGAACTAAGTACCTAGTTCGAGAATTAAAAGCGAGAACTAAGTACCTAGTTCGAGAATTAAACGCAAGAACTCAGTACCTAGTTCGAGAATTAAACGCGAGAACTCAGTACCGAGTTCGAGAATTAAACGCGAGATCTCACTACCGAGTTCGAGAATTAAACGCGAGAACTAAAGAACTAAGTACCTAGTTCGAGAATTAAAAGCGAGAACTAAGTACCTAGTTCGAGAATTAAAAGCGAGAACTAAGTACCTAGATCGAGAATTAAAAGCGAGAACTAAGTACCTAGTTCGAGAATTAAACGCGAGAACTAAGTACCTAGTTCGAAAATTAAACGCGAGAACTCAGTACCGAGTTCTAGAATTAAACGCGAGATCTCAGTACCGAGTCCGAGAATTAAACGCGAGAACTCAGTACCGAGTTCGAGAATTAAACGCGAGATCTAAGTACCTAGTTCGAGAATTAAACGCGAGAACTAGGTACCTAGTTCCAGAATTAAACGCGAGAACTAAGTACCTAGTTCGAGAATTAAAAGCGAGAACTAAGTACCTAGTTCGAGAATTAAACGCGAGCACTAAGTACCTAGTTCGAGAATTAAACGCGAGAACTCAGTATCGAGTTCGAGAATTAAACGCGAGAAGTAAGTACCTAGTTCGAGAATTAAACGCGAGAACTAGGTACCTAGTTCGAGAATTAAACGCGAGAACTAAGTACCTAGTTTGAGAATTAAAAGTGAGAACTAAGTACCTAGTTCGAGAATTAAACGCGAGAACTATGTACCTAGTCCGAGAATTAAACGCGAGAACTCAGTATCGAGTTCGAGAATTAAACGCGAGAAGTAAGTACCTAGTTCGAGAATTAAACGCGAGAACTATGTACCTAGTTCGAGAATTAAACGCGAGATCTCAGTACCGAGTTCGAGAAATAAACGCGAGAACTAAGTACCTAGTTCGAGAATTAAAAGCGAGAACTAAGTAGCTAGTTCGAGAATTAAACGCAAGAACTCAGTACCTAGTTCGAGAATTAAACGCGAGACCTCAGTACCGAGTTCGAGAATTAAACGCGAGAACTAAGTACCTAGTTCGAGAATTAAAAGCGAGAACTAAGTACCTAGATCGAGAATTAAACGCGAGATCTCAGTACCGAGCTCGAGAATTAAAAGCGAGATCTCAGTACCGAGTTCGAGAATTCAACGCGAGAACTCAGTACCCAGTTCAAGAATTAAACGCGAGAACTAAGTACCTAGTTCGAGAAGTAAAAGCGAGAACTAAGTACCTAGATCGAGAATTAAAAGCGAGAACTAAGTACCGAGTTCGAGAATTAAACGCGAGAACTAAGTACCTAGTTCGAGAATTAAACGCGAGAACTAAGTACCTAGTTCGAGAATTAAAAGCGAGAACTAAGTACCGAGTTCGAGAATTAAACGCAAGAACTCAGTACCGAGTTCGAGAATTAAAATCGAGATCTCAGTACCGAGTCCGAGAATTAAACGCGAGAACTAAGTACCTAGTTCGAGAATTAAACGCGAGAACTAAGTACCGAGTTCGAGAATTAAACGCGAGAACTAAGTACCTAGTTCGAGAATTAAACGCGAGAACTAAGTACCTAGTTCGAGAATTAAAAGCGAGAACTAAGTACCTAGTTCGAGAATTAAAAGCGAGAACTATGTACCTAGTTCGAGAATTAAACGCGAGATCTCAGTACCGAGTTCGAGAATTAAACGCGAGAACTAAGTACCTAGTTCGAGAATTAAAAGCGAGAACTAAGTACCTAGTTCGAGAATTAAACGCAAGAACTCAGTACCTAGTTCGAGAATTAAACGCGAGACCTCAGTACCGAGTTCGAGAATTAAACGCGAGAACTAAGTACCTAGTTCGAGAATTAAATGCGAGAACTAAGTACCTAGTTCGAGAATTAAACGCGAGAACTAAGTACCGAGTTCGAGAATTAAACGCGAGAACTAAGTACCTAGTTCGAGAATTAAACGCGAGAACTAAGTACCTAGTTCGAGAATTAAAAGCGAGAACTAAGTACCGAGTTCGAGAATTAAACGCAAGAACTCAGTACAGAGTTCGAGAATTAAACGCGAGATCTCAGTACCGAGTCCGAGAATTAAACGCGAGAACTCAGTATCGAGTTCGAGAATTAAACGCGAGAAGTAAGTACCTAGTTCGAGAATTAAACGCGAGAACTATGTACCTAGTTCGAGAATTAAAAGCGAGAACTAAGTACCTAGATCGAGAATTAAAAGCGAGAACTAAGTACCTAGTTCGAGAATTAAACGCGAGAACTAAGTACCGAGTTCGAGAATTAAACGCGAGAACTAAGTACCTAGTTCGAGAATTAAACGCGAGATCTCAGTACCTAGTTCGAGAATTAAACGCGAGAACTAAGTACCTAGTTCGAGAATTAAAAGCGAGAACTATGTACCTAGTTCGAGAATTAAACGCGAGATCTCAGTACCGAGTTCGAGAATTAAACGCGAGAACTAAGTACCTAGTTCGAGAATTAAAAGCGAGAACTATGTACCTAGTTCGAGAATTAAACGCGAGATCTCAGTACCGAGTTCGAGAATTAAACGCGAGAACTAAGTACCTAGTTCGAGAATTAAAAGCGAGAACTAAGTACCTAGTTCGAGAATTAAACGCGAGATCTCAGTACCGAGTCCGAGAATTAAACGCGAGAACTCAGTATCGAGTTCGAGAATTAAACGCGAGAAGTAAGTACCTAGTTCGAGAATTAAACGAGAGAACTATGTACCTAGTTCGAGAATTAAACGCGAGATCTCAGTACCGAGTTCGAGAATTAAACGCGAGAACTAAGTACCTGGTTCGAGAATTAAAAGCGAGAACTAAGTACCTAGTTCGAGAATTAAACGCAAGAACTCAGTACCGAGTTCGAGAATTAAACGCGAGAACTAAGTACCTAGTTCGAGAATTAAAAGCGAGAACTATGTACCTAGTTCGAGAATTAAACGCGAGATCTCAGTACCGAGTTCGAGAATTAAACGCGAGAACTAAGTACCTAGTTCGAGAATTAAAAGCGAGAACTAAGTACCTAGTTCGAGAATTAAACGCGAGATCTCAGTACCGAGTCCGAGAATTAAACGCGAGAACTCAGTATCGAGTTCGAGAATTAAACGCGAGAAGTAAGTACCTAGTTCGAGAATTAAACGAGAGAACTATGTACCTAGTTCGAGAATTAAACGCGAGATCTCAGTACCGAGTTCGAGAATTAAACGCGAGAACTAAGTACCTGGTTCGAGAATTAAAAGCGAGAACTAAGTACCTAGTTCGAGAATTAAACGCAAGAACTCAGTACCTAGTTCGAGAATTAAACGCGAGAACTAAGTACCTAGTTCGAGAATTAAAAGCGAGAACTAAGTACCGAGTTCGAGAATTAAACGCAAGAACTCAGTACCGAGTTCGAGAATTAAACGCGAGATCTCAGTACCGAGTCCGAGAATTAAAAGCGAGAACTATGTACCTAGTTCGAGAATTAAACGCGAGATCTCAGTACCGAGTTCGAGAATTAAACGCGAGAACTAAGTACCTAGTTCGAGAATTAAAAGCGAGAACTAAGTACCGAGTTCGAGAATTAAACGCGAGAACTAAGTACCTAGTTCGAGAATTAAACGCGAGAACTAAGTACCTAGTTCGAGAATTAAAAGCGAGAACTAAGTACCTAGTTCGAGAATTAAACGCGAGAACTATGTACCTAGTTCGAGAATTAAACGCGAGATCTCAGTACCGAGTTCGAGAATTAAAATCGAGATCTCAGTACCGAGTCCGAGAATTAAACGCGAGAACTAAGTACCTAGTTCGAGAATTAAACGCGAGAACTAAGTACCGAGTTCGAGAATTAAACGCGAGAACTAAGTACCTAGTTCGAGAATTAAACGCGAGAACTAAGTACCTAGTTCGAGAATTAAAAGCGAGAACTATGTACCTAGTTCGAGAATTAAACGCGAGATCTCAGTACCGAGTTCGAGAATTAAACGCGAGAACTAAGTACCTAGTTCGAGAATTAAAAGCGAGAACTAAGTACCTAGTTCGAGAATTAAACGCAAGAACTCAGTACCTAGTTCGAGAATTAAACGCGAGACCTCAGTACCGAGTTCGAGAATTAAACGCGAGAACTAAGTACCTAGTTCGAGAATTAAATGCGAGAACTAAGTACCTAGTTCGAGAATTAAACGCGAGAACTAAGTACCGAGTTCGAGAATTAAACGCGAGAACTAAGTACCTAGTTCGAGAATTAAACGCGAGAACTAAGTACCTAGTTCGAGAATTAAAAGCGAGAACTAAGTACCGAGTTCGAGAATTAAACGCAAGAACTCAGTACAGAGTTCGAGAATTAAACGCGAGATCTCAGTACCGAGTCCGAGAATTAAACGCGAGAACTCAGTATCGAGTTCGAGAATTAAACGCGAGAAGTAAGTACCTAGTTCGAGAATTAAACGCGAGAACTATGTACCTAGTTCGAGAATTAAAAGCGAGAACTAAGTACCTAGATCGAGAATTAAAAGCGAGAACTAAGTACCTAGTTCGAGAATTAAACGCGAGAACTAAGTACCGAGTTCGAGAATTAAACGCGAGAACTAAGTACCTAGTTCGAGAATTAAACGCGAGAACTAAGTACCTAGTTCGAGAATTAAAAGCGAGAACTAAGTACCGAGTTCGAGAATTAAACGCAAGAACTCAGTACCGAGTTCGAGAATTAAACGCGAGATCTCAGTACCGAGTCCGAGAATTAAACGCGAGAACTCAGTATCGAGTTCGAGAATTAAACGCGAGAAGTAAGTACCTAGTTCGAGAATTAAACGAGAGAACTATGTACCTAGTTCGAGAATTAAACGCGAGATCTCAGTACCGAGTTCGAGAATTAAACGCGAGAACTAAGTACCTGGTTCGAGAATTAAAAGCGAGAACTAAGTACCTAGTTCGAGAATTAAACGCAAGAACTCAGTACCTAGTTCGAGAATTAAACGCGAGAACTAAGTACCTAGTTCGAGAATTAAAAGCGAGAACTAAGTACCGAGTTCGAGAATTAAACGCAAGAACTCAGTACCGAGTTCGAGAATTAAACGCGAGATCTCAGTACCGAGTCCGAGAATTAAACGCGAGAACTCATTATCGAGTTCGAGAATTAAACGCGAGAAGTAAGTACCTAGTTCGAGAATTAAACGCGAGAACTATGTACCTAGTTCGAGAATTAAACGCGAGATCTCAGTACCGAGTTCGAGAATTAAACGCGAGAACTAAGTACCTAGTTCGAGAATTAAAAGCGAGAACTAAGTACCTAGTTCGAGAATTAAACGCAAGAACTCAGTACCTAGTTCGAGAATTAAACGCGAGAACTCAGTACCGAGTTCGAGAATTAAACGCGAGATCTCAGTACCGAGTTCGAGAATTAAACGCGACAACTAAAGAACTAAGTACCTAGTTCGAGAATTAAAAGCGAGAACTAAGTACCTAGTTCGAGAATTAAAAGCGAGAACTAAGTACCTAGATCGAGAATTAAAAGCGAGAACTAAGTACCTAGTTCGAGAATTAAACGCGAGATCTCAGTACCGAGTTCGAGAAAATAAACGCGAGAACTAAGTACCTAGTTCGAGAATTAAAAGCGAGAACTAAGTACCTAGTTCGAGAATTGAACGCAAGAACTCAGTACCTAGTTCGAGAATTAAACGCGAGAACTCATTATCGAGTTCGAGAATTAAACGCGAGAAGTAAGTACCTAGTTCGAGAATTAAACGCGAGAACTATGTACCTAGTTCGAGAATTAAACGCGAGATCTCAGTACCGAGTTCGAGAATTAAACGCGAGAACTAAGTACCTAGTTCGAGAATTAAAAGCGAGAACTAAGTACCTAGTTCGAGAATTAAACGCAAGAACTCAGTACCTAGTTCGAGAATTAAACGCGAGAACTCAGTACCGAGTTCGAGAATTAAACGCGAGATCTCAGTACCGAGTTCGAGAATTAAACGCGACAACTAAAGAACTAAGTACCTAGTTCGAGAATTAAAAGCGAGAACTAAGTACCTAGTTCGAGAATTAAAAGCGAGAACTAAGTACCTAGATCGAGAATTAAAAGCGAGAACTAAGTACCTAGTTCGAGAATTAAACGCGAGATCTCAGTACCGAGTTCGAGAAAATAAACGCGAGAACTAAGTACCTAGTTCGAGAATTAAAAGCGAGAACTAAGTACCTAGTTCGAGAATTGAACACAAGAACTCAGTACCTAGTTCGAGAATTAAACGCGAGAACTCAGTACCGAGTTCGAGAATTAAACGCGAGATCTCAGTACCGAGTTCGAGAATTAAACGCGAGAACTAAAGAACTAAGTACCTAGTTCGAGAATTAAAAGCGAGAACTAAGTACCTAGTTCGAGAATTGAACGCAAGAACTCAGTACCTAGTTCGAGAATTAAACGCGAGAACTCATTATCGAGTTCGAGAATTAAACGCGAGAAGTAAGTACCTAGTTCGAGAATTAAACGCGAGAACTATGTACCTAGTTCGAGAATTAAACGCGAGATCTCAGTACCGAGTTCGAGAATTAAACGCGAGAACTAAGTACCTAGTTCGAGAATTAAAAGCGAGAACTAAGTACCTAGTTCGAGAATTAAACGCAAGAACTCAGTACCTAGTTCGAGAATTAAACGCGAGAACTCAGTACCGAGTTCGAGAATTAAACGCGAGATCTCAGTACCGAGTTCGAGAATTAAACGCGACAACTAAAGAACTAAGTACCTAGTTCGAGAATTAAAAGCGAGAACTAAGTACCTAGTTCGAGAATTAAAAGCGAGAACTAAGTACCTAGATCGAGAATTAAAAGCGAGAACTAAGTACCTAGTTCGAGAATTAAACGCGAGATCTCAGTACCGAGTTCGAGAAAATAAACGCGAGAACTAAGTACCTAGTTCGAGAATTAAAAGCGAGAACTAAGTACCTAGTTCGAGAATTGAACGCAAGAACTCAGTACCTAGTTCGAGAATTAAACGCGAGAACTCATTATCGAGTTCGAGAATTAAACGCGAGAAGTAAGTACCTAGTTCGAGAATTAAACGCGAGAACTATGTACCTAGTTCGAGAATTAAACGCGAGATCTCAGTACCGAGTTCGAGAATTAAACGCGAGAACTAAGTACCTAGTTCGAGAATTAAAAGCGAGAACTAAGTACCTAGTTCGAGAATTAAACGCAAGAACTCAGTACCTAGTTCGAGAATTAAACGCGAGAACTCAGTACCGAGTTCGAGAATTAAACGCGAGATCTCAGTACCGAGTTCGAGAATTAAACGCGACAACTAAAGAACTAAGTACCTAGTTCGAGAATTAAAAGCGAGAACTAAGTACCTAGTTCGAGAATTAAAAGCGAGAACTAAGTACCTAGATCGAGAATTAAAAGCGAGAACTAAGTACCTAGTTCGAGAATTAAACGCGAGATCTCAGTACCGAGTTCGAGAAAATAAACGCGAGAACTAAGTACCTAGTTCGAGAATTAAAAGCGAGAACTAAGTACCTAGTTCGAGAATTGAACGCAAGAACTCAGTACCTAGTTCGAGAATTAAACGCGAGAACTCAGTACCGAGTTCGAGAATTAAACGCGAGATCTCAGTACCGAGTTCGAGAATTAAACGCGAGAACTAAAGAACTAAGTACCTAGTTCGAGAATTAAAAGCGAGAACTAAGTACCTAGTTCGAGAATTAAACGCAAGAACTCAGTACCTAGTTCGAGAATTGAACGCAAGAACTCAGTACCTAGTTCGAGAATTAAACGCGAGAACTCAGTACCGAGTTCGAGAATTAAACGCGAGATCTCAGTACCGAGTTCGAGAATTAAACGCGAGAACTAAAGAACTAAGTACCTAGTTCGAGAATTAAAAGCGAGAACTAAGTACCTAGTTCGAGAATTAAAAGCGAGAACTAAGTACCTAGTTCGAGAATTAAACGCGAGATCTCAGTACCGAGTTCGAGAAAATAAACGCGAGAACTAAGTACCTAGTTCGAGAATTAAAAGCGAGAACTAAGTACCTAGTTCGAGAATTGAACGCAAGAACTCAGTACCTAGTTCGAGAATTAAACGCGAGAACTCAGTACCGAGTTCGAGAATTAAACGCGAGATCTCAGTACCGAGTTCGAGAATTAAACGCGAGAACTAAAGAACTAAGTACCTAGTTCGAGAATTAAAAGCGAGAACTAAGTACCTAGTTCGAGAATTAAACGCGAGATCTCAGTACCGAGCTCGAGAATTACAAGCGAGAACTAAGTACCTAGTTTGAGAATTAAACGCGAGATCTCAGTACCGAGTTCGAGAATTAAACGCGAGAACTAAGTACCTAGTTCGAGAATTAAACGCGAGAACTAAGTACCTAGTTCGAAAATTAAAAGCGAGATCTCAGTACCGAGTTCGAGAATTCAACGCGAGAACTCAGTACCCAGTTCAAGAATTAAACGCGAGAACTAAGTACCTAGTTCGAGAAGTAAAAGCGAGAACTAAGTACCTAGATCGAGAATTAAAAGCGAGAACTCAGTACCGAGTTCGAGAATTAAACGCGAGATCTCAGTACCGAGTTCGAGAATTAAACGCGAGAACTAAAGAACTAAGTACCTAGTTCGAGAATTAAACGCGAGATCTCAGTACCGAGCTCGAGAATTACAAGCGAGAACTAAGTACCTAGTTTGAGAATTAAACGCGAGATCTCAGTACCGAGTTCGAGAATTAAACGCGAGAACTAAGTACCTAGTTCGAGAATTAAACGCGAGAACTAAGTACCTAGTTCGAAAATTAAAAGCGAGATCTCAGTACCGAGTTCGAGAATTCAACGCGAGAACTCAGTACCCAGTTCAAGAATTAAACGCGAGAACTAAGTACCTAGTTCGAGAAGTAAAAGCGAGAACTAAGTACCTAGATCGAGAATTAAAAGCGAGAACTCAGTACCGAGTTCGAGAATTAAACGCGAGATCTCAGTACCGAGTTCGAGAATTAAACGCGAGAACTAAAGAACTAAGTACCTAGTTCGAGAATTAAAAGCGAGAACTAAGTACCTAGTTCGAGAATTAAAAGCGAGAACTAAGTACCTTAATCGAGAATTAAAAGCGAGAACTAAGTACCTAGTTCGAGAAGTAAACGCAAGAACTCAGTACCTAGTTCGAGAATTAAACGCGAGACCTCAGTACCGAGTTCGAGAATTAAACGCGAGAACTAAGTACCTAGTTCGAGAATTAAAAGCGAGAACTAAGTACCTAGATCGAGAATTAAACGCGAGATCTCAGTACCGAGCTCGAGAATTAAAAGCGAGATCTCAGTACCGAGTTCGAGAATTCAACGCGAGAACTCAGTACCCAGTTCAAGAATTAAACGCGAGAACTAAGTACCTAGTTCGAGAAGTAAAAGCGAGAACTAAGTACCTAGATCGAGAATTAAAAGCGAGAACTAAGTACCGAGTTCGAGAATTAAACGCGAGAACTAAGTACCTAGTTCGAGAATTAAACGCGAGAACTAAGTACCTAGTTCGAGAATTAAAAGCGAGAACTAAGTACCGAGTTCGAGAATTAAACGCAAGAACTCAGTACCGAGTTCGAGAATTAAAATCGAGATCTCAGTACCGAGTCCGAGAATTAAACGCGAGAACTAAGTACCTAGTTCGAGAATTAAACGCGAGAACTAAGTACCGAGTTCGAGAATTAAACGCGAGAACTAAGTACCTAGTTCGAGAATTAAACGCGAGAACTAAGTACCTAGTTCGAGAATTAAAAGCGAGAACTAAGTACCTAGTTCGAGAATTAAACGCGAGAACTATGTACCTAGTTCGAGAATTAAACGCGAGATCTCAGTACCGAGTTCGAGAATTAAACGCGAGAACTAAGTACCTAGTTCGAGAATTAAAAGCGAGAACTAAGTACCTAGTTCGAGAATTAAACGCAAGAACTCAGTACCTAGTTCGAGAATTAAACGCGAGACCTCAGTACCGAGTTCGAGAATTAAACGCGAGAACTAAGTACCTAGTTCGAGAATTAAATGCGAGAACTAAGTACCTAGTTCGAGAATTAAACGCGAGAACTAAGTACCGAGTTCGAGAATTAAACGCGAGAACTAAGTACCTAGTTCGAGAATTAAACGCGAGAACTAAGTACCTAGTTCGAGAATTAAAAGCGAGAACTAAGTACCGAGTTCGAGAATTAAACGCAAGAACTCAGTACCGAGTTCGAGAATTAAACGCGAGATCTCAGTACCGAGTCCGAGAATTAAACGCGAGAACTCAGTATCGAGTTCGAGAAGTAAACCCGAGAAGTAAGTACCTAGTTCGAGAATTAAACGCGAGAACTATGTACCTAGTTCGAGAATTAAAAGCGAGAACTAAGTACCTAGATCGAGAATTAAAAGCGAGAACTAAGTACCTAGTTCGAGAATTAAACGCGAGAACTAAGTACCGAGTTCGAGAATTAAACGCGAGAACTAAGTACCTAGTTCGAGAATTAAACGCGAGAACTAAGTACCTAGTTCGAGAATTAAAAGCGGGAACTAAGTACCGAGTTCGAGAATTAAACGCAAGAACTCAGTACCGAGTTCGAGAATTAAACGCGAGATCTCAGTACCGAGTCCGAGAATTAAACGCGAGAACTCAGTATCGAGTTCGAGAATTAAACGCGAGAAGTAAGTACCTAGTTCGAGAATTAAACGAGAGAATTATGTACCTAGTTCGAGAATTAAACGCGAGATCTCAGTACCGAGTTCGAGAATTAAACGCGAGAACTAAGTACCTGGTTCGAGAATTAAAAGCGAGAACTAAGTACCTAGTTCGAGAATTAAACGCAAGAACTCAGTACCTAGTTCGAGAATTAAACGCGAGAACTAAGTACCTAGTTCGAGAATTAAAAGCGAGAACTAAGTACCGAGTTCGAGAATTAAACGCAAGAACTCAGTACCGAGTTCGAGAATTAAACGCGAGATCTCAGTACCGAGTCCGAGAATTAAACGCGAGAACTCATTATCGAGTTCGAGAATTAAACGCGAGAAGTAAGTACCTAGTTCGAGAATTAAACGCGAGAGCTATGTACCTAGTTCGAGAATTAAACGCGAGATCTCAGTACCGAGTTCGAGAATTAAACGCGAGAACTAAGTACCTAGTTCGAGAATTAAAAGCGAGAACTAAGTACCTAGTTCGAGAATTAAACGCAAGAACTCAGTACCTAGTTCGAGAATTAAACGCGAGAACTCAGTACCGAGTTCGAGAATTAAACGCGAGATCTCAGTACCGAGTTCGAGAATTAAACGCGACAACTAAAGAACTAAGTACCTAGTTCGAGAATTAAAAGCGAGAACTAAGTACCTAGTTCGAGAATTAAAAGCGAGAACTAAGTACCTAGATCGAGAATTAAAAGCGAGAACTAAGTACATAGTTCGAGAATTAAACGCGAGATCTCAGTACCGAGTTCGAGAAAATAAACGCGAGAACTAAGTACCTAGTTCGAGAATTAAAAGCGAGAACTAAGTACCTAGTTCGAGAATTAAACGCAAGAACTCAGTACCTAGTTCGAGAATTAAACGCGAGAACTCAGTACCGAGTTCGAGAATTAAACGCGAGATCTCAGTACCCAGTTCAAGAATTAAACGCGAGAACTAAGTACCTAGTTCGAGAAGTAAAAGCGAGAACTAAGTACCTAGATCGAGAATTAAAAGCGAGAACTCAGTACCGAGTTCGAGAATTAAACGCGAGATCTCAGTACCGAGTTCGAGAATTAAACGCGAGAACTAAAGAACTAAGTACCTAGTTCGAGAATTAAAAGCGAGAACTAAGTACCTAGTTCGAGAATTAAAAGCGAGAACTAAGTACCTTAATCGAGAATTAAAAGCGAGAACTAAGTACCTAGTTCGAGAATTAAACGCAAGAACTCAGTACCTAGTTCGAGAATTAAACGCGAGACCTCAGTACCGAGTTCAAGAATTAAACGCGAGAACTAAGTACCTAGTTCGAGAATTAAAAGCGAGAACTAAGTACCTAGATCGAGAATTAAACGCGAGATCTCAGTACCGAGCTCGAGAATCAAAAGCGAGATCTCAGTACCGAGTTCGAGAATTCAACGCGAGAACTCAGTACCCAGTTCAAGAATTAAACGCGAGAACTAAGTACCTAGTTCGAGAAGTAAAAGCGAGAACTAAGTACCTAGATCGAGAATTAAAAGCGAGAACTAAGTACCTAGTTCGAGAATTAAACGCGAGAACTAAGTACCTAGTTCGAGAATTAAAAGCGAGAACTAAGTACCGAGTTCGAGAATTAAACGCAAGAACTCAGTACCGAGTTCGAGAATTAAAATCGAGATCTCAGTACCGAGTCCGAGAATTAAACGCGAGAACTAAGTACCTAGTTCGAGAATTAAACGCGAGAACTAAGTACCGAGTTCGAGAATTAAACGCGAGAACTAAGTACCTAGTTCGAGAATTAAACGCGAGAACTAAGTACCTAGTTCGAGAATTAAAAGCGAGAACTAAGTACCTAGTTCGAGAATTAAACGCGAGAACTATGTACCTAGTTCGAGAATTAAACGCGAGATCTCAGTACCGAGTTCGAGAATTAAACGCGAGAACTAAGTACCTAGTTCGAGAATTAAAAGCGAGAACTAAGTACCTAGTTCGAGAATTAAACGCAAGAACTCAGTACCTAGTTCGAGAATTAAACGCGAGACCTCAGTACCGAATTCGAGAATTAAACGCGAGAACTAAGTACCTAGTTCGAGAATTAAATGCGAGAACTAAGTACCTAGTTCGAGAATTAAACGCGAGAACTAAGTACCGAGTTCGAGAATTAAACGCGAGAACTAAGTACCTAGTTCGAGAATTAAACGCGAGAACTAAGTACCTAGTTCGAGAATTAAACGCGAGAACTAAAGAACTAAGTACCTAGTTCGAGAATTAAAAGCGAGAACTAAGTACCTAGTTCGAGAATTAAACGCGAGATCTCAGTACCGAGTTCGAGAATTAAACGCGAGAACTAAAGAACTAAGTACCTAGTTCGAGAATTAAAAGCGAGAACTAAGTACCTAGTTCGAGAATTAAAAGCGAGAACTAAGTACCTTAATCGAGAATTAAAAGCGAGAACTAAGTACCTAGTTCGAGAATTAAACGCAAGAACTCAGTACCTAGTTCGAGAATTAAACGCGAGACCTCAGTACCGAGTTCAAGAATTAAACGCGAGAACTAAGTACCTAGTTCGAGAATTAAAAGCGAGAACTAAGTACCTAGATCGAGAATTAAACGCGAGATCTCAGTACCGAGCTCGAGAATTAAAAGCGAGATCTCAGTACCGAGTTCGAGAATTCAACGCGAGAACTCAGTACCCAGTTCAAGAATTAAACGCGAGAACTAAGTACCTAGTTCGAGAAGTAAAAGCGAGAACTAAGTACCGAGTTCGAGAATTAAACGCGAGAACTAAGTACCTAGTTCGAGAATTAAACGCGAGAACTAAGTACCTAGTTCGAGAATTAAAAGCGAGAACTAAGTACCGAGTTCGAGAATTAAACGCAAGAACTCAGTACCGAGTTCGAGAATTAAAATCGAGATCTCAGTACCGAGTCCGAGAATTAAACGCGAGAACTAAGTACCTAGTTCGAGAATTAAACGCGAGAACTAAGTACCGAGTTCGAGAATTAAACGCGAGAACTAAGTACCTAGTTCGAGAATTAAACGCGAGAACTAAGTACCTAGTTCGAGAATTAAAAGCGAGAACTAAGTACCTAGTTCGAGAATTAAACGCAAGAACTCAGTACCTAGTTCGAGAATTAAACGCGAGAACTCAGTACCGAGTTCGAGAATTAAACGCGAGATCTCAGTACCCAGTTCAAGAATTAAACGCGAGAACTAAGTACCTAGTTCGAGAAGTAAAAGCGAGAACTAAGTACCTAGATCGAGAATTAAAAGCGAGAACTCAGTACCGAGTTCGAGAATTAAACGCGAGATCTCAGTACCGAGTTCGAGAATTAAACGCGAGAACTAAAGAACTAAGTACCTAGTTCGAGAATTAAAAGCGAGAACTAAGTACCTAGTTCGAGAATTAAAAGCGAGAACTAAGTACCTTAATCGAGAATTAAAAGCGAGAACTAAGTACCTAGTTCGAGAATTAAACGCAAGAACTCAGTACCTAGTTCGAGAATTAAACGCGAGACCTCAGTACCGAGTTCAAGAATTAAACGCGAGAACTAAGTACCTAGTTCGAGAATTAAAAGCGAGAACTAAGTACCTAGATCGAGAATTAAACGCGAGATCTCAGTACCGAGCTCGAGAATTAAAAGCGAGATCTCAGTACCGAGTTCGAGAATTCAACGCGAGAACTCAGTACCCAGTTCAAGAATTAAACGCGAGAACTAAGTACCTAGTTCGAGAAGTAAAAGCGAGAACTAAGTACCTAGATCGAGAATTAAAAGCGAGAACTAAGTACCTAGTTCGAGAATTAAACGCGAGAACTAAGTACCTAGTTCGAGAATTAAAAGCGAGAACTAAGTACCGAGTTCGAGAATTAAACGCAAGAACTCAGTACCGAGTTCGAGAATTAAAATCGAGATCTCAGTACCGAGTCCGAGAATTAAACGCGAGAACTAAGTACCTAGTTCGAGAATTAAACGCGAGAACTAAGTACCGAGTTCGAGAATTAAACGCGAGAACTAAGTACCTAGTTCGAGAATTAAACGCGAGAACTAAGTACCTAGTTCGAGAATTAAAAGCGAGAACTAAGTACCTAGTTCGAGAATTAAACGCGAGAACTATGTACCTAGTTCGAGAATTAAACGCGAGATCTCAGTACCGAGTTCGAGAATTAAACGCGAGAACTAAGTACCTAGTTCGAGAATTAAAAGCGAGAACTAAGTACCTAGTTCGAGAATTAAACGCAAGAACTCAGTACCTAGTTCGAGAATTAAACGCGAGACCTCAGTACCGAATTCGAGAATTAAACGCGAGAACTAAGTACCTAGTTCGAGAATTAAATGCGAGAACTAAGTACCTAGTTCGAGAATTAAACGCGAGAACTAAGTACCGAGTTCGAGAATTAAACGCGAGAACTAAGTACCTAGTTCGAGAATTAAACGCGAGAACTAAGTACCTAGTTCGAGAATTAAACGCGAGAACTAAAGAACTAAGTACCTAGTTCGAGAATTAAAAGCGAGAACTAAGTACCTAGTTCGAGAATTAAACGCGAGATCTCAGTACCGAGTTCGAGAATTAAACGCGAGAACTAAAGAACTAAGTACCTAGTTCGAGAATTAAAAGCGAGAACTAAGTACCTAGTTCGAGAATTAAAAGCGAGAACTAAGTACCTTAATCGAGAATTAAAAGCGAGAACTAAGTACCTAGTTCGAGAATTAAACGCAAGAACTCAGTACCTAGTTCGAGAATTAAACGCGAGACCTCAGTACCGAGTTCAAGAATTAAACGCGAGAACTAAGTACCTAGTTCGAGAATTAAAAGCGAGAACTAAGTACCTAGATCGAGAATTAAACGCGAGATCTCAGTACCGAGCTCGAGAATTAAAAGCGAGATCTCAGTACCGAGTTCGAGAATTCAACGCGAGAACTCAGTACCCAGTTCAAGAATTAAACGCGAGAACTAAGTACCTAGTTCGAGAAGTAAAAGCGAGAACTAAGTACCGAGTTCGAGAATTAAACGCGAGAACTAAGTACCTAGTTCGAGAATTAAACGCGAGAACTAAGTACCTAGTTCGAGAATTAAAAGCGAGAACTAAGTACCGAGTTCGAGAATTAAACGCAAGAACTCAGTACCGAGTTCGAGAATTAAAATCGAGATCTCAGTACCGAGTCCGAGAATTAAACGCGAGAACTAAGTACCTAGTTCGAGAATTAAACGCGAGAACTAAGTACCGAGTTCGAGAATTAAACGCGAGAACTAAGTACCTAGTTCGAGAATTAAACGCGAGAACTAAGTACCTAGTTCGAGAATTAAAAGCGAGAACTAAGTACCTAGTTCGAGAATTAAACGCGAGAACTATGTACCTAGTTCGAGAATTAAACGCGAGATCTCAGTACCGAGTTCGAGAATTAAACGCGAGAACTAAGTACCTAGTTCGAGAATTAAAAGCGAGAACTATGTACCTAGTTCGAGAATTAAACGCAAGAACTCAGTACCTAGTTCGAGAATTAAACGCGAGACCTCAGTACCGAATTCGAGAATTAAACGCGAGAACTAAGTACCTAGTTCGAGAATTAAATGCGAGAACTAAGTACCTAGTTCGAGAATTAAACGCGAGAACTAAGTACCGAGTTCGAGAATTAAACGCGAGAACTAAGTACCTTAATCGAGAATTAAAAGCGAGAACTAAGTACCTAGTTCGAGAATTAAACGCAAGAACTCAGTACCTAGTTCGAGAATTAAACGCGAGACCTCAGTACCGAGTTCAAGAATTAAACGCGAGAACTAAGTACCTAGTTCGAGAATTAAAAGCGAGAACTAAGTACCTAGATCGAGAATTAAACGCGAGATCTCAGTACCGAGCTCGAGAATTAAAAGCGAGATCTCAGTACCGAGTTCGAGAATTCAACGCGAGAACTCAGTACCCAGTTCAAGAATTAAACGCGAGAACTAAGTACCTAGTTCGAGAAGTAAAAGCGAGAACTAAGTACCGAGTTCGAGAATTAAACGCGAGAACTAAGTACCTAGTTCGAGAATTAAACGCGAGAACTAAGTACCTAGTTCGAGAATTAAAAGCGAGAACTAAGTACCGAGTTCGAGAATTAAACGCAAGAACTCAGTACCGAGTTCGAGAATTAAAATCGAGATCTCAGTACCGAGTCCGAGAATTAAACGCGAGAACTAAGTACCTAGTTCGAGAATTAAACGCGAGAACTAAGTACCGAGTTCGAGAATTAAACGCGAGAACTAAGTACCTAGTTCGAGAATTAAACGCGAGAACTAAGTACCTAGTTCGAGAATTAAAAGCGAGAACTAAGTACCTAGTTCGAGAATTAAACGCGAGAACTATGTACCTAGTTCGAGAATTAAACGCGAGATCTCAGTACCGAGTTCGAGAATTAAACGCGAGAACTAAGTACCTAGTTCGAGAATTAAAAGCGAGAACTATGTACCTAGTTCGAGAATTAAACGCAAGAACTCAGTACCTAGTTCGAGAATTAAACGCGAGACCTCAGTACCGAATTCGAGAATTAAACGCGAGAACTAAGTACCTAGTTCGAGAATTAAATGCGAGAACTAAGTACCTAGTTCGAGAATTAAACGCGAGAACTAAGTACCGAGTTCGAGAATTAAACGCGAGAACTAAGTACCTTAATCGAGAATTAAAAGCGAGAACTAAGTACCTAGTTCGAGAATTAAACGCAAGAACTCAGTACCTAGTTCGAGAATTAAACGCGAGACCTCAGTACCGAGTTCAAGAATTAAACGCGAGAACTAAGTACCTAGTTCGAGAATTAAAAGCGAGAACTAAGTACCTAGATCGAGAATTAAACGCGAGATCTCAGTACCGAGCTCGAGAATTAAAAGCGAGATCTCAGTACCGAGTTCGAGAATTCAACGCGAGAACTCAGTACCCAGTTCAAGAATTAAACGCGAGAACTAAGTACCTAGTTCGAGAAGTAAAAGCGAGAACTAAGTACCTAGATCGAGAATTAAAAGCGAGAACTAAGTACCTAGTTCGAGAATTAAACGCGAGAACTAAGTACCTAGTTCGAGAATTAAAAGCGAGAACTAAGTACCGAGTTCGAGAATTAAACGCAAGAACTCAGTACCGAGTTCGAGAATTAAAATCGAGATCTCAGTACCGAGTCCGAGAATTAAACGCGAGAACTAAGTACCTAGTTCGAGAATTAAACGCGAGAACTAAGTACCTAGTTCGAGAATTAAAAGCGAGAACTAAGTACCGAGTTCGAGAATTAAACGCAAGAACTCAGTACCGAGTTCGAGAATTAAACGCGAGATCTCAGTACCGAGTCCGAGAATTAAACGCGAGAACTCAGTATCGAGTTCGAGAAGTAAACGCGAGAAGTAAGTACCTAGTTCGAGAATTAAACGCGAGAACTATGTACCTAGTTCGAGAATTAAAAGCGAGAACTAAGTACCTAGATCGAGAATTAAAAGCGAGAACTAAGTACCTAGTTCGAGAATTAAACGCGAGAACTAAGTACCGAGTTCGAGAATTAAACGCGAGAACTAAGTACCTAGTTCGAGAATTAAACGCGAGAACTAAGTACCTAGTTCGAGAATTAAAAGCGAGAACTAAGTACCGAGTTCGAGAATTAAACGCAAGAACTCAGTACCGAGTTCGAGAATTAAACGCGAGATCTCAGTACCGAGTCCGAGAATTAAACGCGAGAACTCAGTATCGAGTTCGAGAATTAAACGCGAGAAGTAAGTACCTAGTTCGAGAATTAAACGAGAGAACTATGTACCTAGTTCGAGAATTAAACGCGAGATCTCAGTACCGAGTTCGAGAATTAAACGCGAGAACTAAGTACCTAGTTCGAGAATTAAACGCAAGAACTTAGTACCTAGTTCGAGAATTAAACGCGAGAACTAAGTACCTAGTTCGAGAATTAAAAGCGAGAACTAAGTACCGAGTTCGAGAATTAAACGCAAGAACTCAGTACCGAGTTCGAGAATTAAACGCGAGATCTCAGTACCGAGTCCGAGAATTAAACGCGAGAACTCATTATCGAGTTCGAGAATTAAACGCGAGAAGTAAGTACCTAGTTCGAGAATTAAACGCGAGAACTATGTACCTAGTTCGAGAATTAAACGCGAGATCTCAGTACCGAGTTCGAGAATTAAACGCGAGAACTAAGTACCTAGTTCGAGAATTAAAAGCGAGAACTAAGTACCTAGTTCGAGAATTAAACGCAAGAACTCAGTACCTAGTTCGAGAATTAAACGCGAGAACTCAGTACCGAGTTCGAGAATTAAACGCGAGATCTCAGTACCGAGTTCGAGAATTAAACGCGACAACTAAAGAACTAAGTACCTAGTTCGAGAATTAAAAGCGAGAACTAAGTACCTAGTTCGAGAATTAAAAGCGAGAACTAAGTACCTAGATCGAGAATTAAAAGCGAGAACTAAGTACATAGTTCGAGAATTAAACGCGAGATCTCAGTACCGAGTTCGAGAAAATAAACGCGAGAACTAAGTACCTAGTTCGAGAATTAAAAGCGAGAACTAAGTACCTAGTTCGAGAATTAAACGCAAGAACTCAGTACCTAGTTCGAGAATTAAACGCGAGAACTCAGTACCGAGTTCGAGAATTAAACGCGAGAACTCAGTACCGAGTTCGAGAATTAAACGCGAGATCTCAGTACCGAGTTCGAGAATTAAACGCGAGAACTAAAGAACTAAGTACCTAGTTCGAGAATTAAAAGCGAGATCTCAGTACCGAGTTCGAGAAAATAAACGCGAGAACTAAGTACCTAGTTCGAGAATTAAAAGCGAGAACTAAGTACCTAGTTCGAGAATTAAACGCAAGAACTCAGTACCTAGTTCGAGAATTAAACGCGAGAACTCAGTACCGAGTTCGAGAATTAAACGCGAGAACTCAGTACCGAGTTCGAGAATTAAACGCGAGATCTCAGTACCGAGTTCGAGAATTAAACGCGAGAACTAAAGAACTAAGTACCTAGTTCGAGAATTAAACGCAAGAACTCAGTACCTAGTTCGAGAATTAAACGCGAGAACTCAGTACCGAGTTCGAGAATTAAACGCGAGATCTCAGTACCGAGTTCGAGAATTAAACGCGAGAACTAAAGAACTAAGTACCTAGTTCGAGAATTAAAAGCGAGAACTAAGTACCTAGTTCGAGAATTAAAAGCGAGAACTAAGTACCTTAATCGAGAATTAAAAGCGAGAACTAAGTACCTAGTTCGAGAATTAAACGCGAGATCTCAGTACCGAGCTCGAGAATTACAAGCGAGAACTAAGTACCTAGTTTGAGAATTAAACGCGAGATCTCAGTACCGAGTTCGAGAATTAAACGCGAGAACTAAGTACCTAGTTCGAGAATTAAACGCGAGAACTAAGTACCTAGTTCGAAAATTAAACGCGAGATCTCAGTACCGAGTCCGAGAATTAAACGCGAGAACTAAGTACCTAGTTCGAGAATTAAACGCGAGAACTAAGTACCTAGTTCGAGAATTAAAAGCGAGAACTAAGTACCTAGATCGAGAATTAAACGCGAGAACTATGTACCTAGTTCGAGAATTAAACGCGAGATCTCAGTACCGAGTTCGAGAATTAAACGCGAGAACTAAGTACCTAGTTCGAGAATTAAAAGCGAGAACTAAGTACCTAGTTCGAGAATTAAACGCAAGAACTCAGTACCTAGTTCGAGAATTAAACGCGAGAACTCAGTACCGAGTTCGAGAATTAAACGCGAGATCTCAGTACCGAGTTCGAGAATTAAACGCGACAACTAAAGAACTAAGTACCTAGTTCGGGAATTAAAAGCGAGAACTAAGTACCTAGTTCGAGAATTAAAAGCGAGAACTAAGTACCTAGATCGAGAATTAAAAGCGAGAACTAAGTACATAGTTCGAGAATTAAACGCGAGATCTCAGTACCGAGTTCGAGAAAATAAACGCGAGAACTAAGTACCTAGTTCGAGAATTAAAAGCGAGAACTAAGTACCTAGTTCGAGAATTAAACGCAAGAACTCAGTACCTAGTTCGAGAATTAAACGCGAGAACTCAGTACCGAGTTCGAGAATTAAACGCGAGATCTCAGTACCGAGTTCGAGAATTAAACGCGAGAACTAAAGAACTAAGTACCTAGTTCGAGAATTAAAAGCGAGAACTAAGTACCTAGTTCGAGAATTAAAAGCGAGAACTAAGTACCTTAATCGAGAATTAAAAGCGAGAACTAAGTACCTAGTTCGAGAATTAAACGCGAGATCTCAGTACCGAGCTCGAGAATTACAAGCGAGAACTAAGTACCTAGTTTGAGAATTAAACGCGAGATCTCAGTACCGAGTTCGAGAATTAAACGCGAGAACTAAGTACCTAGTTCGAGAATTAAACGCGAGAACTAAATACCTAGTTCGAAAATTAAACGCGAGATCTCAGTACCGAGTCCGAGAATTAAACGCGAGAACTAAGTACCTAGTTCGAGAATTAAACGCGAGAACTAAGTACCTAGTTCGAGAATTAAAAGCGAGAACTAAGTACCTAGATCGAGAATTAAAAGCGAGAACTAAGTACCTAGTTCGAGAATTAAACGCGAGAACTAAGTACCGAGTTCGAGAATTAAACGCGAGAACTAAGTACCTAGTTCGAGAATTAAACGCGAGAACTAAGTACCTAGTTCGAGAATTAAAAGCGAGAACTAAGTACCGAGTTCGAGAATTAAACGCAAGAACTCAGTACCGAGTTCGAGAATTAAACGCGAGATCTCAGTACCGAGTCCGAGAATTAAACGCGAGAACTCATTATCGAGTTCGAGAATTAAACGCGAGAAGTAAGTACCTAGTTCGAGAATTAAACGCGAGAACTATGTACCTAGTTCGAGAATTAAACGCGAGATCTCAGTACCGAGTTCGAGAATTAAACGCGAGAACTAAGTACCTAGTTCGAGAATTAAAAGCGAGAACTAAGTACCTAGTTCGAGAATTAAACGCAAGAACTCAGTACCTAGTTCGAGAATTAAACGCGAGAACTCATTACCGAGTTCGAGAATTAAACGCGAGAACTAAGTACCTAGTTCGAGAATTAAACGCGAGAACTAAGTACCTAGTTCGAGAATTAAAAGCGAGAACTAAGTACCTAGATCGAGAATTAAAAGCGAGAACTAAGTACCTAGTTCGAGAATTAAACGCGAGAACTAAGTACCGAGTTCGAGAATTAAACGCGAGAACTAAGTACCTAGTTCGAGAATTAAACGCGAGAACTAAGTACCTAGTTCGAGAATTAAAAGCGAGAACTAAGTACCGAGTTCGAGAATTAAACGCAAGAACTAAGTACTTAGATCGAGAATTAAACGCGAGATCTCAGTACCGAGCTCGAGAATTAAAAGCGAGATCTCAGTACCGAGTTCGAGAATTCAACGCGAGAACTCAGTACCCAGTTCAAGAATTAAACGCGAGAACTAAGTACCTAGTTCGAGAAGTAAAAGCGAGAACTAAGTACCTAGATCGAGAATTAAAAGCGAGAACTAAGTACCGAGTTCGAGAATTAAACGCGAGAACTAAGTACCTAGTTCGAGAATTAAACGCGAGAACTAAGTACCTAGTTCGAGAATTAAAAGCGAGAACTAAGTACCGAGTTCGAGAATTAAACGCAAGAACTCAGTACCGAGTTCGAGAATTAAAATCGAGATCTCAGTACCGAGTTCGAGAATTAAACGCGAGAACTAAGTACCTAGTTCGAGAATTAAACGCAAGAACTAAGTACCGAGTTCGAGAATTAAACGCGAGAACTAAGTACCTAGTTCGAGAATTAAACGCGAGAACTAAGTACCTAGTTCGAGAATTAAAAGCGAGAACTAAGTACCGAGTTCGAGAATTAAACGCAAGAACTCAGTACCGAGTTCGAGAATTAAACGCGAGATCTCAGTACCGAGTCCGAGAATTAAACGCGAGAACTCATTATCGAGTTCGAGAATTAAACGCGAGAAGTAAGTACCTAGTTCGAGAATTAAACGCGAGAACTATGTACCTAGTTCGAGAATTAAACGCGAGATCTCAGTACCGAGTTCGAGAATTAAACGCGAGAACTAAGTACCTAGTTCGAGAATTAAAAGCGAGAACTAAGTACCTAGTTCCAGAATTAAACGCAAGAACTCAGTACCTAGTTCGAGAATTAAACGCGAGAACTCAGTACCGAGTTCGAGAATTAAACGCGAGATCTCAGTACCGAGTTCGAGAATTAAACGCGAGAACTAAAGAACTAAGTACCTAGTTCGAGAATTAAAAGCGAGAACTAAGTACCTAGTTCGAGAATTAAAAGCGAGAACTAAGTACCTAGATCGAGAATTAAAAGCGAGAACTAAGTACCTAGTTCGAGAATTAAACGCGAGAACTAAGTACCTAGTTCGAAAATTAAACGCGAGAACTCAGTACCGAGTTCGAGAATTAAACGCGAGATCTCAGTACCGAGTCCGAGAATTAAACGCGAGAACTCAGTACCTAGTTCGAGAATTAAACGCGAGAACTAGGTACCTAGTTCGAGAATTAAACGCGAGAACTAAGTACCTAGTTCGAGAATTAAAAGCGAGAACTAAGTACCTAGTTCGAGAATTAAACGCGAGCACTAAGTACCTAGTTCGAGAATTAAACGCGAGAACTCAGTATCGAGTTCGAGAATTAAACGCGAGAAGTAAGTACCTAGTTCGAGAATTAAACGCGAGAACTAGGTACCTAGTTCGAGAATTAAACGCGAGAACTAAGTACCTAGTTTGAGAATTAAAAGTGAGAACTAAGTACCTAGTTCGAGAATTAAACGCGAGAACTATGTACCTAGTCCGAGAATTAAACGCGAGAACTCAGTATCGAGTTCGAGAATTAAACGCGAGAAGTAAGTACCTAGTTCGAGAATTAAACGCGAGAACTATGTACCTAGTTCGAGAATTAAACGCGAGATCTCAGTACCGAGTTCGAGAAATAAACGCGAGAACTAAGTACCTAGTTCGAGAATTAAAAGCGAGAACTAAGTACCTAGTTCGAGAATTAAACGCAAGAACTCAGTACCTAGTTCGAGAATTAAACGCGAGACCTCAGTACCGAGTTCGAGAATTAAACGCGAGAACTAAGTACCTAGTTCGAGAATTAAAAGCGAGAACTAAGTACCTAGATCGAGAATTAAACGCGAGATCTCAGTACCGAGCTCGAGAATTCAAAGCGAGATCTCAGTACCGAGTTCGAGAATTCAACGCGAGAACTCAGTACCCAGTTCAAGAATTAAACGCGAGAACTAAGTACCTAGTTCGAGAAGTAAAAGCGAGAACTAAGTACCTAGATCGAGAATTAAAAGCGAGAACTAAGTACCGAGTTCGAGAATTAAACGCGAGAACTAAGTACCTAGTTCGAGAATTAAACGCGAGAACTAAGTACCTAGTTCGAGAATTAAAAGCGAGAACTAAGTACCGAGTTCGAGAATTAAAATCGAGATCTCAGTACCGAGTCCGAGAATTAAACGCGAGAACTAAGTACCTAGTTCGAGAATTAAACGCGAGAACTAAGTACCGAGTTCGAGAATTAAACGCGAGAACTAAGTACCTAGTTCGAGAATTAAACGCGAGAACTAGGTACCTAGTTCGAGAATTAAACGCGAGAACTAAGTACCTAGTTTGAGAATTAAAAGTGAGAACTAAGTACCTAGTTCGAGAATTAAACGCGAGAACTATGTACCTAGTCCGAGAATTAAACGCGAGAACTCAGTATCGAGTTCGAGAATTAAACGCGAGAAGTAAGTACCTAGTTCGAGAATTAAACGCGAGAACTATGTACCTAGTTCGAGAATTAAACGCGAGATCTCAGTACCGAGTTCGAGAAATAAACGCGAGAACTAAGTACCTAGTTCGAGAATTAAAAGCGAGAACTAAGTACCTAGTTCGAGAATTAAACGCAAGAACTCAGTACCTAGTTCGAGAATTAAACGCGAGACCTCAGTACCGAGTTCGAGAATTAAACGCGAGAACTAAGTACCTAGTTCGAGAATTAAAAGCGAGAACTAAGTACCTAGATCGAGAATTAAACGCGAGATCTCAGTACCGAGCTCGAGAATTAAAAGCGAGATCTCAGTACCGAGTTCGAGAATTCAACGCGAGAACTCAGTACCCAGTTCAAGAATTAAACGCGAGAACTAAGTACCTAGTTCGAGAAGTAAAAGCGAGAACTAAGTACCTAGATCGAGAATTAAAAGCGAGAACTAAGTACCGAGTTCGAGAATTAAACGCGAGAACTAAGTACCTAGTTCGAGAATTAAACGCGAGAACTAAGTACCTAGTTCGAGAATTAAAAGCGAGAACTAAGTACCGAGTTCGAGAATTAAAATCGAGATCTCAGTACCGAGTCCGAGAATTAAACGCGAGAACTAAGTACCTAGTTCGAGAATTAAACGCGAGAACTAAGTACCGAGTTCGAGAATTAAACGCGAGAACTAAGTACCTAGTTCGAGAATTAAACGCGAGAACTAAGTACCTAGTTCGAGAATTAAAAGCGAGAACTAAGTACCTAGTTCGAGAATTAAACGCGAGAACTATGTACCTAGTTCGAGAATTAAACGCGAGATCTCAGTACCGAGTTCGAGAATTAAACGCGAGAACTAAGTACCTAGTTCAAGAATTAAAAGCGAGAACTAAGTACCTAGTTCGAGAATTAAACGCAAGAACTCAGTACCTAGTTCGAGAATTAAACGCGAGACCTCAGTACCGAGTTCGAGAATTAAACGCGAGAACTAAGTACCTAGTTCGAGAATTAAAAGCGAGAACTAAGTACCTAGATCGAGAATTAAACGCGAGATCTCAGTACCGAGCTCGAGAATTAAAAGCGAGATCTCAGTACCGAGTTCGAGAATTCAACGCGAGAACTCAGTACCCAGTTCAAGAATTAAACGCGAGAACTAAGTACCTAGTTCGAGAAGTAAAAGCGAGAACTAAGTACCTAGATCGAGAATTAAAAGCGAGAACTAAGTACCGAGTTCGAGAATTAAACGCGAGAACTAAGTACCTAGTTCGAGAATTAAACGCGAGAACTAAGTACCTAGTTCGAGAATTAAAAGCGAGAACTAAGTACCGAGTTCGAGAATTAAACGCAAGAACTCAGTACCGAGTTCGAGAATTAAAATCGAGATCTCAGTACCGAGTCCGAGAATTAAACGCGAGAACTAAGTACCTAGTTCGAGAATTAAACGCGAGAACTAAGTACCGAGTTCGAGAATTAAACGCGAGAACTAAGTACCTAGTTCGAGAATTAAACGCGAGAACTAAGTACCTAGTTCGAGAATTAAAAGCGAGAACTAAGTACCGAGTTCGAGAATTAAACGCAAGAACTCAGTACCGAGTTCGAGAATTAAACGCGAGATCTCAGTACCGAGTCCGAGAATTAAACGCGAGAACTCATTATCGAGTTCGAGAATTAAACGCGAGAAGTAAGTACCTAGTTCGAGAATTAAACGCGAGAACTATGTACCTAGTTCGAGAATTAAACGCGAGATCTCAGTACCGAGTTCGAGAATTAAACGCGAGAACTAAGTACCTAGTTCGAGAATTAAAAGCGAGAACTAAGTACCTAGTTCGAGAATTAAACGCAAGAACTCAGTACCTAGTTCGAGAATTAAACGCGAGAACTCAGTACCGAGTTCGAGAATTAAACGCGAGATCTCAGTACCGAGTTCGAGAATTAAAATCGAGATCTCAGTACCGAGTCCGAGAATTAAAAGGGAGAACTAAGTACCTAGATCGAGAATTAAAAGCGAGAACTAAGTACCTAGTTCGAGAATTAAACGCGAGAACTAAGTACCTAGTTCGAAAATTAAACGCGAGAACTCAGTACCGAGTTCGAGAATTAAACGCGAGATCTCAGTCCCGAGTCCGAGAATTAAACGCGAGAACTAAAGAACTAAGTACCTAGTTCGAGAATTAAAAGCGAGAACTAAGTACCTAGTTCGAGAATTAAAAGCGAGAACTAAGTACCTAGATCGAGAATTAAAAGCGAGAACTAAGTACCTAGTTCGAGAATTAAACGCGAGAACTAAGTACCTAGTTCGAAAATTAAACGCGAGAACTCAGTACCGAGTTCGAGAATTAAACGCGAGATCTCAGTCCCGAGTCCGAGAATTAAACGCGAGAACTCAGTACCGAGTTCGAGAATTAAACGCGAGATCTAAGTACCTAGTTCGAGAATTAAACGCGAGAACTAGGTACCTAGTTAGAGAATTAAACGCGAGAACTAAGTACCTAGTTCGAGAATTAAAAGCGAGAACTAAGTACCTAGTTCGAGAATTAAACGCGAGCACTAAGTACCTAGTTCGAGAATTAAACGCGAGAACTCAGTATCGAGTTCGAGAATTAAACGCGAGAAGTAAGTACCTAGTTCGAGAATTAAACGCGAGAACTAGGTACCTAGTTCGAGAATTAAACGCGAGAACTAAGTACCTAGTTTGAGAATTAAAAGTGAGAACTAAGTACCTAGTTCGAGAATTAAACGCAAGAACTCAGTACCTAGTTCGAGAATTAAACGCGAGACCTCAGTACCGAGTTCGAGAATTAAACGCGAGAACTAAGTACCTAGTTCGAGAATTAAAAGCGAGAACTAAGTACCTAGATCGAGAATTAAACGCGAGATCTCAGTACCGAGCTCGAGAATTAAAAGCGAGATCTCAGTACCGAGTTCGAGAATTCAACGCGAGAACTCAGTACCCAGTTCAAGAATTAAACGCGAGAACTAAGTACCTAGTTCGAGAAGTAAAAGCGAGAACTAAGTACCTAGATCGAGAATTAAAAGCGAGAACTAAGTACCGAGTTCGAGAATTAAACGCGAGAACTAAGTACCTAGTTCGAGAATTAAACGCGAGAACTAAGTACCTAGTTCGAGAATTAAAAGCGAGAACTAAGTACCGAGTTCGAGAATTAAACGCAAGAACTCAGTACCGAGTTCGAGAATTAAAATCGAGATCTCAGTACCGAGTCCGAGAATTAAACGCGAGAACTAAGTACCTAGTTCGAGAATTAAACGCGAGAACTAAGTACCGAGTTCGAGAATTAAACGCGAGAACTAAGTACCTAGTTCGAGAATTAAACGCGAGAACTAAGTACCTAGTTCGAGAATTAAAAGCGAGAACTAAGTACCGAGTTCGAGAATTAAACGCAAGAACTCAGTACCGAGTTCGAGAATTAAACGCGAGATCTCAGTACCGAGTCCGAGAATTAAACGCGAGAACTCATTATCGAGTTCGAGAATTAAACGCGAGAAGTAAGTACCTAGTTCGAGAATTAAACGCGAGAACTATGTACCTAGTTCGAGAATTAAACGCGAGATCTCAGTACCGAGTTCGAGAATTAAACGCGAGAACTAAGTACCTAGTTCGAGAATTAAAAGCGAGAACTAAGTACCTAGTTCGAGAATTAAACGCAAGAACTCAGTACCTAGTTCGAGAATTAAACGCGAGAACTCAGTACCGAGTTCGAGAATTAAACGCGAGATCTCAGTACCGAGTTCGAGAATTAAACGCGAGAACTAAAGAACTAAGTACCTAGTTCGAGAATTAAAAGCGAGAACTAAGTACCTAGTTCGAGAATTAAAAGCGAGAACTAAGTACCTAGATCGAGAATTAAAAGCGAGAACTAAGTACCTAGTTCGAGAATTAAACGCGAGAACTAAGTACCTAGTTCGAAAATTAAACGCGAGAACTCAGTACCGAGTTCGAGAATTAAACGCGAGATCTCAGTCCCGAGTCCGAGAATTAAACGCGAGAACTCAGTACCGAGTTCGAGAATTAAACGCGAGATCTAAGTACCTAGTTCGAGAATTAAACGCGAGAACTAGGTACCTAGTTAGAGAATTAAACGCGAGAACTAAGTACCTAGTTCGAGAATTAAAAGCGAGAACTAAGTACCTAGTTCGAGAATTAAACGCGAGCACTAAGTACCTAGTTCGAGAATTAAACGCGAGAACTCAGTATCGAGTTCGAGAATTAAACGCGAGAAGTAAGTACCTAGTTCGAGAATTAAACGCGAGAACTAGGTACCTAGTTCGAGAATTAAACGCGAGAACTAAGTACCTAGTTTGAGAATTAAAAGTGAGAACTAAGTACCTAGTTCGAGAATTAAACGCGAGAACTATGTACCTGGTCCGAGAATTAAACGCGAGAACTCAGTACCGAGTTCGAGAATTAAAATCGAGATCTCAGTACCGAGTCCGAGAATTAAACGCGAGAACTAAGTACCTAGTTCGAGAATTAAACGCGAGAACTAAGTACCGAGTTCGAGAATTAAACGCGAGAACTAAGTACCTAGTTCGAGAATTAAACGCGAGAACTAAGTACCTAGTTCGAGAATTAAAAGCGAGAACTAAGTACCGAGTTCGAGAATTGAACGCAAGAACTCAGTACCGAGTTCGAGAATTAAACGCGAGATCTCAGTACCGAGTCCGAGAATTAAACGCGAGAACTCATTATCGAGTTCGAGAATTAAACGCGAGAAGTAAGTACCTAGTTCGAGAATTAAACGCGAGAACTATGTACCTAGTTCGAGAATTAAACGCGAGATCTCAGTACCGAGTTCGAGAATTAAACGCGAGAACTAAGTACCTAGTTCGAGAATTAAAAGCGAGAACTAAGTACCTAGTTCGAGAATTAAACGCAAGAACTCAGTACCGGGCTCGAGAATTAAAAGCGAGATCTCAGTACCGAGTTCGAGAATTAAAAGCGAGAACTAAGTACCTAGATCGAGAATTAAAAGCGAGAACTAAGTACCTAGTTCGAGAATTAAACGCGAGAACTAAGTACCTAGTTCGAAAATTAAACGCGAGAACTCAGTACCGAGTTCGAGAATTAAACGCGAGATCTCAGTCCCGAGTCCGAGAATTAAACGCGAGAACTCAGTACCGAGTTCGAGAATTAAACGCGAGATCTAAGTACCTAGTTCGAGAATTAAACGCGAGAACTAGGTACCTAGTTAGAGAATTAAACGCGAGAACTAAGTACCTAGTTCGAGAATTAAAAGCGAGAACTAAGTACCTAGTTCGAGAATTAAACGCGAGCACTAAGTACCTAGTTCGAGAATTAAACGCGAGAACTCAGTATCGAGTTCGAGAATTAAACGCGAGAAGTAAGTACCTAGTTCGAGAATTAAACGCGAGAACTAGGTACCTAGTTCGAGAATTAAACGCGAGAACTAAGTACCTAGTTTGAGAATTAAAAGTGAGAACTAAGTACCTAGTTCGAGAATTAAACGCGAGAACTATGTACCTGGTCCGAGAATTAAACGCGAGAACTCAGTATCGAGTTCGAGAATTAAACGCGAGAAGTAAGTACCTAGTTCGAGAATTAAACGCGAGAACTATGTACCTAGTTCGAGAATTAAACGCGAGATCTCAGTACCGAGTTCGAGAAATAAACGCGAGAACTAAGTACCTAGTTCGAGAATTAAAAGCGAGAACTAAGTACCTAGTTCGAGAATTAAACGCAAGAACTCAGTACCTAGTTCGAGAATTAAACGCGAGACCTCAGTACCGAGTTCGAGAATTAAACGCGAGAACTAAGTACCTAGTTCGAGAATTAAAAGCGAGAACTAAGTACCTAGATCGAGAATTAAACGCGAGATCTCAGTACCGGGCTCGAGAATTAAAAGCGAGATCTCAGTACCGAGTTCGAGAATTCAACGCGAGAACTCAGTACCCAGTTCAAGAATTAAACGCGAGAACTAAGTACCTAGTTCGAGAAGTAAAAGCGAGAACTAAGTACCTAGATCGAGAATTAAAAGCGAGAACTAAGTACCGAGTTCGAGAATTAAACGCGAGAACTAAGTACCTAGTTCGAGAAGTAAAAGCGAGAACTAAGTACCTAGATCGAGAATTAAAAGCGAGAACTAAGTACCTAGTTCGAGAACTAAACGCGAGAACTAAGTACCTAGTTCGAGAATTAAAAGCGAGAACTAAGTACCGAGTTCGAGAATTAAACGCAAGAACTCAGTACCGAGTTCGAGAATTAAAATCGAGATCTCAGTACCGAGTCCGAGAATTAAACGCGAGAACTAAGTACCTAGTTCGAGAATTAAACGCGAGAACTAAGTACCGAGTTCGAGAATTAAACGCGAGATCTCAGTACCGAGTCCGAGAATTAAACGCGAGATCTCAGTACCGAGTTCGAGAATTAAAAGCGAGAACTAAGTACCGAGTTCGAGAATTAAACGCAAGAACTCAGTACCGAGTTCGAGAATTAAAATCGAGATCTCAGTACCGAGTCCGAGAATTAAACGCGAGAACTAAGTACCTAGTTCGAGAATTAAACGCGAGAACTAAGTACCGAGTTCGAGAATTAAACGCGAGAACTAAGTACCTAGTTCGAGAATTAAACGCGAGAACTAAGTACCGAGTTCGAGAACTAAACGCGAGAACTAAGTACCGAGTTCGAGAATTAAACGCGAGAACTAAGTACCTAGTTCGAGAATTAAACGCGAGAACTAAGTACCGAGTTCGAGAATTAAACGCGAGAACTAAGTACCTAGATCGAGAATTAAAAGCGAGAACTAAGTACCGAGTTCGAGAATTAAACGCGAGAACTAAGTACCTAGTTCGAGAATTAAACGCGAGAACTAAGTACCTAGTTCGAGAATTAAAAGCGAGAACTAAGTACCGAGTTCGAGAATTAAACGCAAGAACTCAGTACCGAGTTCGAGAATTAAAATCGAGATCTCAGTACCGAGTCCGAGAATTAAACGCGAGAACTAAGTACCTAGTTCGAGAATTAAACGCGAGAACTAAGTACCGAGTTCGAGAATTAAACGCGAGAACTAAGTACCTAGTTCGAGAATTAAACGCGAGAACTAAGTACCTAGTTCGAGAATTAAAAGCGAGAACTCAGTACCGAGTTCGAGAATTAAACGCGAGATCTCAGTACCGAGTCCGAGAATTAAACGCGAGAACTCATTATCGAGTTCGAGAATTAAACGCGAGAAGTAAGTACCTAGTTCGAGAATTAAACGCGAGAACTATGTACCTAGTTCGAGAATTAAACGCGAGATCTCAGTACCGAGTTCGAGAATTAAACGCGAGAACTAAGTACCTAGTTCGAGAATTAAAAGCGAGAACTAAGTACCTAGTTCGAGAATTAAACGCAAGAACTCAGTACCTAGTTCGAGAATTAAACGCGAGAACTCAGTACCGAGTTCGAGAATTAAACGCGAGATCTCAGTACCTAGTTCGAGAATTAAACGCGAGAACTAAGTACCTAGTTCGAGAATTAAAAGCGAGAACTAAGTACCGAGTTCGAGAATTAAACGCAAGAACTCAGTACCGAGTTCGAGAATTTAACGCGAGATCTCAGTACCGAGGCCGAGAATTAAACGCGAGAACTCAGTATCGAGTTCGAGAATTAAACGCGAGAAGTAAGTACCTAGTTCGAGAATTAAACGCGAGAACTATGTACCTAGTTCGAGAATTAAACGCGAGATCTCAGTACCGAGTTCGAGAATTAAACGCAAGAACTAAGTACCTAGTTCGAGAATTAAAAGCGAGAACTAAGTACCTAGTTCGAGAATTAAACGCAAGAACTCAGTACCTAGTTCGAGAATTAAACGCGAGAACTCAGTACCGAGTTCGAGAATTAAACGCGAGATCTCAGTACCGAGTTCGAGAATTAAACGCGAGAACTAAAGAACTAAGTACCTAGTTCGAGAATTAAAAGCGAGAACTAAGTACCTAGATCGAGAATTAAAAGCGAGAACTAAGTACCTAGTTCGAGAATTAAACGCGAGATCTCAGTACCGAGCTCGAGAATTACAAGCGAGAACTAAGTACCTAGTTTGAGAATTAAACGCGAGATCTCAGTACCGAGTTCGAGAATTAAACGCGAGAACTAAATACCTAGTTCGAGAATTAAACGCGAGAACTAAGTACCTAGTTCGAAAATTAAACGCGAGAACTCAGTACCGAGTTCGAGAATTAAACGCGAGATCTCAGTACCGAGTCCGAGAATTAAACGCGAGAACTCAGTACCGAGTTCGAGAATTAAACGCGAGATCTAAGTACCTAGTTCGAGAATTAAACGCGAGAACTAGGTACCTAGTTCGAGAATTAAAAGCGAGAACTAAGTACCTAGTTCGAGAATTAAACGCGAGAACTAAGTACCGAGTTCGAGAATTAAACGCGAGAACTAAGTACCTAGTTCGAGAATTAAACGCGAGAACTAAGTACCTAGTTCGAGAATTAAACGCGAGAACTAGGTACCTAGTTCGAGAATTAAAAGCGAGAACTAAGTACCTAGTTCGAGAATTAAACGCGAGAACTAAGTACCTAGTTCGAGAATTAAACGCGAGAACTAAGTACCTAGTTCGAGAATTAAACGCGAGAACTCGGTACCTAGTTCGAGAATTAAAAGCGAGAACTAAGTACCTAGTTCGAGAATTAAACGCGAGAACTAAGTACCGAGTTCGAGAATTAAACGCGAGAACTAAGTACCTAGTTCGAGAATTAAACGCGAGAACTAAGTACCTAGTTCGAGAATTAAAAGCGAGAACTAAGTACCGAGTTCGAGAATTAAACGCAAGAACTCAGTACCGAGTTCGAGAATTAAACGCGAGATCTCACTACCGAGTCCGAGAATTAAACGCGAGAACTCAGTATCGAGTTCGAGAATTAAACGCGAGAAGTAAGTACCTAGTTCGAGAATTAAACGCGAGAACTATGTACCTAGTTCGAGAATTAAACGCGAGATCTCAGTACCGAGTTCGAGAATTAAACGCGAGAACTAAGTACCTAGTTCGAGAATTAAAAGCGAGAACTAAGTACCTAGTTCGAGAATTAAACGCAAGAACTCAGTACCCAGTTCGAGAATTAAACGCGAGAACTCAGTACCGAGTTCGAGAATTAAACGCGAGAACTAAGTACCTAGTTCGAGAATTAAACGCGAGAACTAAGTACCTAGTTCGAGAATTAAAAGCGAGAACTAAGTACCTAGATCGAGAATTAAACGCGAGATCTCAGTACCGAGCTCGAGAATTAAAAGCGAGATCTCAGTACCGAGTTCGAGAATTCAACGCGAGAACTCAGTACCCAGTTCAAGAATTAAACGCGAGAACTAAGTACCTAGTTCGAGAAGTAAAAGCGAGAACTAAGTACCTAGATCGAGAATTAAAAGCGAGAACTAAGTACCTAGTTCGAGAATTAAACGCAAGAACTCAGTACCTAGTTCGAGAATTAAACGCGAGAACTCAGTACCGAGTTCGAGAATTAAACGCGAGAACTCAGTACCGAGTTCGAGAATTAAACGCGAGATCTCAGTACCGAGTTCGAGAATTAAACGCGAGAACTAAAGAACTAAGTACCTAGTTCGAGAATTAAACGCAAGAACTCAGTACCTAGTTCGAGAATTAAACGCGAGAACTCAGTACCGAGTTCGAGAATTAAACGCGAGATCTCAGTACCGAGTTCGAGAATTAAACGCGAGAACTAAAGAACTAAGTACCTAGTTCGAGAATTAAAAGCGAGAACTAAGTACCTAGTTCGAGAATTAAAAGCGAGAACTAAGTACCTTAATCGAGAATTAAAAGCGAGAACTAAGTACCTAGTTCGAGAATTAAACGCGAGATCTCAGTACCGAGCTCGAGAATTACAAGCGAGAACTAAGTACCTAGTTTGAGAATTAAACGCGAGATCTCAGTACCGAGTTCGAGAATTAAACGCGAGAACTAAGTACCTAGTTCGAGAATTAAACGCGAGAACTAAGTACCTAGTTCGAAAATTAAACGCGAGATCTCAGTACCTAGTTCGAGAATTAAACGCGAGAACTTAGTACCGAGTTTGAGAATTAAACGCGAGAACTAAGTACCTAGTTCGAGAATTAAACGCGAGAACTAAGTACCTAGTTCGAGAATTAAAAGCGAGAACTAAGTACCGAGTTCGAGAATTAAACGCAAGAACTCAGTACCGAGTTCGAGAATTAAACGCGAGATATCAGTACCGAGTCCGAGAATTAAACGCGAGAACTCATTATCGAGTTCGAGAATTAAACGCGAGAAGTAAGTACCTAGTTCGAGAATTAAACGCGAGAACTATGTACCTAGTTCGAGAATTAAACGCGAGATCTCAGTACCGAGTTCGAGAATTAAACGCGAGAACTAAGTACCTAGTTCGAGAATTAAAAGCGAGAACTAAGTACCTAGTTCGAGAATTAAACGCAAGAACTCAGTACCTAGTTCGAGAATTAAACGCGAGAACTCAGTACCGAGTTCGAGAATTAAACGCGAGATCTCAGTACCTAGTTCGAGAATTAAACGCGAGAACTAAGTACCTAGTTCGAGAATTAAAAGCGAGAACTAAGTACCGAGTTCGAGAATTAAACGCAAGAACTCAGTACCGAGTTCGAGAATTAAACGCGAGATCTCAGTACCGAGTCCGAGAATTAAACGCGAGAACTCAGTATCGAGTTCGAGAATTAAACGCGAGAAGTAAGTACCTAGTTCGAGAATTAAACGCGAGAACAATGTACCTAGTTCGAGAATTAAACGCGAGATCTCAGTACCGAGTTCGAGAATTAAACGCAAGAACTAAGTACCTAGTTCGATAATTAAAAGCGAGAACTAAGTACCTAGTTCGAGAATTAAACGCAAGAACTCAGTACCTAGTTCGAGAATTAAACGCGAGAACTCAGTACCGAGTTCGAGAATTAAACGCGAGATCTCAGTACCGAGTTCGAGAATTAAACGCGAGAACTAAAGAACTAAGTACCTAGTTCGAGAATTAAAAGCGAGAACTAAGTACCTAGTTCGAGAATTAAAAGCGAGAACTAAGTACCTAGATCGAGAATTAAAAGCGAGAACTAAGTACCTAGTTCGAGAATTAAACGCGAGATCTCAGTACCGAGCTCGAGAATTACAAGCGAGAACTAAGTACCTAGTTTGAGAATTAAACGCGAGATCTCAGTACCGAGTTCGAGAATTAAACGCGAGAACTAAGTACCTAGTTCGAGAATTAAACGCGAGAACTAAGTACCTAGTTCGAAAATTAAACGCGAGAACTCAGTGCCGAGTTCGAGAATTAAACGCGAGATCTCAGTACCGAGTCCGAGAATTAAACGCGAGAACTCAGTACCGAGTTCGAGAATTAAACGCGAGATCTAAGTACCTAGTTCGAGAATTAAACGCGAGAACTAGGTACCTAGTTCGAGAATTAAAAGCGAGAACTAAGTACCTAGTTCGAGAATTAAACGCGAGAACTAAGTACCGAGTTCGAGAATTAAACGCGAGAACTAAGTACCTAGTTCGAGAATTAAACGCGAGAACTAAGTACCTAGTTCGAGAATTAAAAGCGAGAACTAAGTACCGAGTTCGAGAATTAAACGCAAGAACTCAGTACCGAGTTCGAGAATTAAACGCGAGATCTCAGTACCGAGTCCGAGAATTAAACGCGAGAACTCAGTATCGAGTTCGAGAATTAAACGCGAGAAGTAAGTACCTAGTTCGAGAATTAAACGCGAGAACTATGTACCTAGTTCGAGAATTAAACGCGAGATCTCAGTACCGAGTTCGAGAATTAAACGCGAGAACTAAGTACCTAGTTCGAGAATTAAAAGCGAGAACTAAGTACCTAGTTCGAGAATTAAACGCAAGAACTCAGTACCTAGTTCGAGAATTAAACGCGAGAACTCAGTACCGAGTTCGAGAATTAAACGCGAGAACTAAGTACCTAGTTCGAGAATTAAACGCGAGAACTAAGTACCTAGTTCGAGAATTAAAAGCGAGAACTAAGTACCTAGATCGAGAATTAAAAGCGAGAACTAAGTACCTAGATCGAGAATTAAAAGCGAGAACTAAGTACCTAGTTCGAGAATTAAACGCGAGCACTAAGTACCTAGTTCGAGAATTAAAAGCGAGAACTAAGTACCGAGTTCGAGAATTAAACGCAAGAACTCAGTACCGAGTTCGAGAATTAAAATCGAGATCTCAGTACCGAGTCCGAGAATTAAACGCGAGAACTAAGTACCTAGTTCGAGAATTAAACGCGAGAACTAAGTACCGAGTTCGAGAATTAAACGCGAGAACTAAGTACCTAGTTCGAGAATTAAACGCGAGAACTAAGTACCTAGTTCGAGAATTAAAAGCGAGAACTAAGTACCGAGTTCGAGAATTAAACGCAAGAACTCAGTACCGAGTTCGAGAATTAAACGCGAGATATCAGTACCGAGTCCGAGAATTAAACGCGAGAACTCATTATCGAGTTCGAGAATTAAACGCGAGAAGTAAGTACCTAGTTCGAGAATTAAACGCGAGAACTATGTACCTAGTTCGAGAATTAAACGCGAGATCTCAGTACCGAGTTCGAGAATTAAACGCGAGAACTAAGTACCTAGTTCGAGAATTAAAAGCGAGAACTAAGTACCTAGTTCGAGAATTAAACGCAAGAACTCAGTACCTAGTTCGAGAATTAAACGCGAGAACTCAGTACCGAGTTCGAGAATTAAACGCGAGATATCAGTACCGAGTCCGAGAATTAAACGCGAGAACTCATTATCGAGTTCGAGAATTAAACGCGAGAAGTAAGTACCTAGTTCGAGAATTAAACGCGAGAACTATGTACCTAGTTCGAGAATTAAACGCGAGATCTCAGTACCGAGTTCGAGAATTAAACGCGAGAACTAAGTACCTAGTTCGAGAATTAAAAGCGAGAACTAAGTACCGAGTTCGAGAATTAAACGCAAGAACTCAGTACCGAGTTCGAGAATTAAACGCGAGATCTCAGTACCGAGTCCGAGAATTAAACGCGAGAACTCAGTATCGAGTTCGAGAATTAAACGCGAGAAGTAAGTACCTAGTTCGAGAATTAAACGCGAGAACTATGTACCTAGTTCGAGAATTAAACGCGAGATCTCAGTACCGAGTTCGAGAATTAAACGCAAGAACTAAGTACCTAGTTCGATAATTAAAAGCGAGAACTAAGTACCTAGTTCGAGAATTAAACGCAAGAACTCAGTACCTAGTTCGAGAATTAAACGCGAGAACTCAGTACCGAGTTCGAGAATTAAACGCGAGATCTCAGTACCGAGTTCGAGAATTAAACGCGAGAACTAAAGAACTAAGTACCTAGTTCGAGAATTAAAAGCGAGAACTAAGTACCTAGTTCGAGAATTAAAAGCGAGAACTAAGTACCTAGATCGAGAATTAAAAGCGAGAACTAAGTACCTAGTTCGAGAATTAAACGCGAGATCTCAGTACCGAGCTCGAGAATTACAAGCGAGAACTAAGTATCTAGTTTGAGAATTAAACGCGAGATCTCAGTACCGAGTTCGAGAATTAAACGCGAGAACTAAGTACCTAGTTCGAGAATTAAACGCGAGAACTAAGTACCTAGTTCGAAAATTAAACGCGAGAACTCAGTGCCGAGTTCGAGAATTAAACGCGAGATCTCAGTACCGAGTCCGAGAATTAAACGCGAGAACTCAGTACCGAGTTCGAGAATTAAACGCGAGATCTAAGTACCTAGTTCGAGAATTAAACGCGAGAACTAGGTACCTAGTTCGAGAATTAAAAGCGAGAACTAAGTACCTAGTTCGAGAATTAAACGCGAGAACTAAGTACCGAGTTCGAGAATTAAACGCGAGAACTAAGTACCTAGTTCGAGAATTAAACGCGAGAACTAAGTACCTAGTTCGAGAATTAAAAGCGAGAACTAAGTACCGAGTTCGAGAATTAAACGCAAGAACTCAGTACCGAGTTCGAGAATTAAACGCGAGATCTCAGTACCGAGTCCGAGAATTAAACGCGAGAACTCAGTATCGAGTTCGAGAATTAAACGCGAGAAGTAAGTACCTAGTTCGAGAATTAAACGCGAGAACTATGTACCTAGTTCGAGAATTAAACGCGAGATCTCAGTACCGAGTTCGAGAATTAAACGCGAGAACTAAGTACCTAGTTCGAGAATTAAAAGCGAGAACTAAGTACCTAGTTCGAGAATTAAACGCAAGAACTCAGTACCTAGTTCGAGAATTAAACGCGAGAACTCAGTACCGAGTTCGAGAATTAAACGCGAGAACTAAGTACCTAGTTCGAGAATTAAACGCGAGAACTAAGTACCTAGTTCGAGAATTAAAAGCGAGAACTAAGTACCTAGATCGAGAATTAAAAGCGAGAACTAAGTACCTAGATCGAGAATTAAAAGCGAGAACTAAGTACCTAGTTCGAGAATTAAACGCGAGCACTAAGTACCTAGTTCGAGAATTAAAAGCGAGAACTAAGTACCGAGTTCGAGAATTAAACGCAAGAACTCAGTACCGAGTTCGAGAATTAAAATCGAGATCTCAGTACCGAGTCCGAGAATTAAACGCGAGAACTAAGTACCTAGTTCGAGAATTAAACGCGAGAACTAAGTACCGAGTTCGAGAATTAAACGCGAGAACTAAGTACCTAGTTCGAGAATTAAACGCGAGAACTAAGTACCTAGTTCGAGAATTAAAAGCGAGAACTAAGTACCGAGTTCGAGAATTAAACGCAAGAACTCAGTACCGAGTTCGAGAATTAAACGCGAGATATCAGTACCGAGTCCGAGAATTAAACGCGAGAACTCATTATCGAGTTCGAGAATTAAACGCGAGAAGTAAGTACCTAGTTCGAGAATTAAACGCGAGAACTATGTACCTAGTTCGAGAATTAAACGCGAGATCTCAGTACCGAGTTCGAGAATTAAACGCGAGAACTAAGTACCTAGTTCGAGAATTAAAAGCGAGAACTAAGTACCTAGTTCGAGAATTAAACGCAAGAACTCAGTACCTAGTTCGAGAATTAAACGCGAGAACTCAGTACCGAGTTCGAGAATTAAACGCGAGATCTCAGTACCTAGTTCGAGAATTAAACGCGAGAACTAAGTACCTAGTTCGAGAATTAAAAGCGAGAACTAAGTACCGAGTTCGAGAATTAAACGCAAGAACTCAGTACCGAGTTCGAGAATTAAACGCGAGATCTCAGTACCGAGTCCGAGAATTAAACGCGAGAACTCAGTATCGAGTTCGAGAATTAAACGCGAGAAGTAAGTACCTAGTTCGAGAATTAAACGCGAGAACTATGTACCTAGTTCGAGAATTAAACGCGAGATCTCAGTACCGAGTTCGAGAATTAAACGCAAGAACTAAGTACCTAGTTCGATAATTAAAAGCGAGAACTAAGTACCTAGTTCGAGAATTAAACGCAAGAACTCAGTACCTAGTTCGAGAATTAAACGCGAGAACTCAGTACCGAGTTCGAGAATTAAACGCGAGATCTCAGTACCGAGTTCGAGAATTAAACGCGAGAACTAAAGAACTAAGTACCTAGTTCGAGAATTAAAAGCGAGAACTAAGTACCTAGTTCGAGAATTAAAAGCGAGAACTAAGTACCTAGATCGAGAATTAAAAGCGAGAACTAAGTACCTAGTTCGAGAATTAAACGCGAGATCTCAGTACCGAGCTCGAGAATTACAAGCGAGAACTAAGTACCTAGTTTGAGAATTAAACGCGAGATCTCAGTACCGAGTTCGAGAATTAAACGCGAGAACTAAGTACCTAGTTCGAGAATTAAACGCGAGAACTAAGTACCTAGTTCGAAAATTAAACGCGAGAACTCAGTACCGAGTTCGAGAATTAAACGCGAGATCTCAGTACCGAGTCCGAGAATTAAACGCGAGAACTCAGTACCGAGTTCGAGAATTAAACGCGAGATCTAAGTACCTAGTTCGAGAATTAAACGCGAGAACTAGGTACCTAGTTCGAGAATTAAAAGCGAGAACTAAGTACCTAGTTCGAGAATTAAACGCGAGAACTAAGTACCGAGTTCGAGAATTAAACGCGAGAACTAAGTACCTAGTTCGAGAATTAAACGCGAGAACTAAGTACCTAGTTCGAGAATTAAAAGCGAGAACTAAGTACCGAGTTCGAGAATTAAACGCAAGAACTCAGTACCGAGTTCGAGAATTAAACGCGAGATCTCAGTACCGAGTCCGAGAATTAAACGCGAGAACTCAGTATCGAGTTCGAGAATTAAACGCGAGAAGTAAGTACCTAGTTCGAGAATTAAACGCGAGAACTATGTACCTAGTTCGAGAATTAAACGCGAGATCTCAGTACCGAGTTCGAGAATTAAACGCGAGAACTAAGTACCTAGTTCGAGAATTAAAAGCGAGAACTAAGTACCTAGTTCGAGAATTAAACGCAAGAACTCAGTACCTAGTTCGAGAATTAAACGCGAGAACTCAGTACCGAGTTCGAGAATTAAACGCGAGAACTAAGTACCTAGTTCGAGAATTAAACGCGAGAACTAAGTACCTAGTTCGAGAATTAAAAGCGAGAACTAAGTACCTAGATCGAGAATTAAAAGCGAGAACTAAGTACCTAGTTCGAGAATTAAACGCGAGAACTAAGTACCGAGTTCGAGAATTAAACGCGAGAACTAAGTACCTAGTTCGAGAATTAAACGCGAGAACTAAGTACCTAGTTCGAGAATTAAAAGCGAGAACTAAGTACCGAGTTCGAGAATTAAACGCAAGAACTCAGTACCGAGTTCGAGAATTAAACGCGAGATCTCAGTACCGAGTCCGAGAATTAAACGCGAGAACTCATTATCGAGTTCGAGAATTAAACGCGAGAAGTAAGTACCTAGTTCGAGAATTAAACGCGAGAACTATGTACCTAGTTCGAGAATTAAACGCGAGATCTCAGTACCGAGTTCGAGAATTAAACGCGAGAACTAAGTACCTAGTTCGAGAATTAAAAGCGAGAACTAAGTACCTAGTTCGAGAATTAAACGCAAGAACTCAGTACCTAGTTCGAGAATTAAACGCGAGAACTCAGTACCGAGTTCGAGAATTAAACGCGAGATCTCAGTACCGAGTTCGAGAATTAAAAGCGAGAACTAAGTACCGAGTTCGAGAATTAAACGCAAGAACTCAGTACCGAGTTCGAGAATTAAAATCGAGATCTCAGTACCGAGTCCGTGAATTAAACGCGAGAACTAAGTACCTAGTTCGAGAATTAAACGCGAGAACTAAGTACCGAGTTCGAGAATTAAACGCGAGAACTAAGTACCTAGTTCGAGAATTAAACGCGAGAACTAAGTACCGAGTTCGAGAATTAAACGCGAGAACTAAGTACCGAGTTCGAGAATTAAACGCGAGAACTAAGTACCTAGTTCGAGAATTAAACGCGAGAACTAAGTACCTAGTTCGAGAATTAAACGCGAGAACTAAGTACATAGTTCGAGAATTAAAAGCGAGAACTAAGTACCGAGTTCGAGAATTAAACGCAAGAACTCAGTACCGAGTTCGAGAATTAAAATCGAGATCTCAGTACCGTGTCCGAGAATTAAACGCGAGAACTAAGTACCTAGTTCGAGAATTAAACGCGAGAACTAAGTACCGAGTTCGAGAATTAAACGCGAGAACTAAGTACCTAGTTCGAGAATTAAACGCGAGAACTAAGTACCTAGTTCGAGAATTAAAAGCGAGAACTAAGTACCGAGTTCGAGAATTAAACGCAAGAACTCAGTACCGAGTTCGAGAATTAAACGCGAGATCTCAGTACCGAGTCCGAGAATTAAACGCGAGAACTCATTATCGAGTTCGAGAATTAAACGCGAGAAGTAAGTACCTAGTTCGAGAATTAAACGCGAGAACTATGTACCTAGTTCGAGAATTAAACGCGAGATCTCAGTACCGAGTTCGAGAATTAAACGCGAGAACTAAGTACCTAGTTCGAGAATTAAAAGCGAGAACTAAGTACCGAGTTCGAGAATTAAACGCGAGATCTAAGTACCTAGTTCGAGAATTAAACGCGAGAACTAGGTACCTAGTTCGAGAATTAAAAGCGAGAACTAAGTACCTAGTTCGAGAATTAAACGCGAGAACTAAGTACCGAGTTCGAGAATTAAACGCGAGAACTAAGTACCTAGTTCGAGAATTAAACGCGAGAACTAAGTACCTAGTTCGAGAATTAAAAGCGAGAACTAAGTACCGAGTTCGAGAATTAAACGCAAGAACTCAGTACCGAGTTCGAGAATTAAACGCGAGATCTCAGTACCGAGTCCGAGAATTAAACGCGAGAACTCAGTATCGAGTTCGAGAATTAAACGCGAGAAGTAAGTACCTAGTTCGAGAATTAAACGCGAGAACTATGTACCTAGTTCGAGAATTAAACGCGAGATCTCAGTACCGAGTTCGAGAATTAAACGCGAGAACTAAGTACCTAGTTCGAGAATTAAAAGCGAGAACTAAGTACCTAGTTCGAGAATTAAACGCAAGAACTCAGTACCTAGTTCGAGAATTAAACGCGAGAACTCAGTACCGAGTTCGAGAATTAAACGCGAGAACTAAGTACCTAGTTCGAGAATTAAACGCGAGAACTAAGTACCTAGTTCGAGAATTAAAAGCGAGAACTAAGTACCTAGATCGAGAATTAAAAGCGAGAACTAAGTACCTAGTTCGAGAATTAAACGCGAGAACTAAGTACCGAGTTCGAGAATTAAACGCGAGAACTAAGTACCTAGTTCGAGAATTAAACGCGAGAACTAAGTACCTAGTTCGAGAATTAAAAGCGAGAACTAAGTACCGAGTTCGAGAATTAAACGCAAGAACTCAGTACCGAGTTCGAGAATTAAACGCGAGATCTCAGTACCGAGTCCGAGAATTAAACGCGAGAACTCATTATCGAGTTCGAGAATTAAACGCGAGAAGTAAGTACCTAGTTCGAGAATTAAACGCGAGAACTATGTACCTAGTTCGAGAATTAAACGCGAGATCTCAGTACCGAGTTCGAGAATTAAACGCGAGAACTAAGTACCTAGTTCGAGAATTAAAAGCGAGAACTAAGTACCTAGTTCGAGAATTAAACGCAAGAACTCAGTACCTAGTTCGAGAATTAAACGCGAGAACTCAGTACCGAGTTCGAGAATTAAACGCGAGATCTCAGTACCGAGTTCGAGAATTAAAAGCGAGAACTAAGTACCGAGTTCGAGAATTAAACGCAAGAACTCAGTACCGAGTTCGAGAATTAAAATCGAGATCTCAGTACCGAGTCCGTGAATTAAACGCGAGAACTAAGTACCTAGTTCGAGAATTAAACGCGAGAACTAAGTACCGAGTTCGAGAATTAAACGCGAGAACTAAGTACCTAGTTCGAGAATTAAACGCGAGAACTAAGTACCGAGTTCGAGAATTAAACGCGAGAACTAAGTACCGAGTTCGAGAATTAAACGCGAGAACTAAGTACCTAGTTCGAGAATTAAACGCGAGAACTAAGTACCTAGTTCGAGAATTAAACGCGAGAACTAAGTACATAGTTCGAGAATTAAAAGCGAGAACTAAGTACCGAGTTCGAGAATTAAACGCAAGAACTCAGTACCGAGTTCGAGAATTAAAATCGAGATCTCAGTACCGTGTCCGAGAATTAAACGCGAGAACTAAGTACCTAGTTCGAGAATTAAACGCGAGAACTAAGTACCGAGTTCGAGAATTAAACGCGAGAACTAAGTACCTAGTTCGAGAATTAAACGCGAGAACTAAGTACCTAGTTCGAGAATTAAAAGCGAGAACTAAGTACCGAGTTCGAGAATTAAACGCAAGAACTCAGTACCGAGTTCGAGAATTAAACGCGAGATCTCAGTACCGAGTCCGAGAATTAAACGCGAGAACTCATTATCGAGTTCGAGAATTAAACGCGAGAAGTAAGTACCTAGTTCGAGAATTAAACGCGAGAACTATGTACCTAGTTCGAGAATTAAACGCGAGATCTCAGTACCGAGTTCGAGAATTAAACGCGAGAACTAAGTACCTAGTTCGAGAATTAAAAGCGAGAACTAAGTACCGAGTTCGAGAATTAAACGCGAGATCTAAGTACCTAGTTCGAGAATTAAACGCGAGAACTAGGTACCTAGTTCGAGAATTAAAAGCGAGAACTAAGTACCTAGTTCGAGAATTAAACGCGAGAACTAAGTACCGAGTTCGAGAATTAAACGCGAGAACTAAGTACCTAGTTCGAGAATTAAACGCGAGAACTAAGTACCTAGTTCGAGAATTAAAAGCGAGAACTAAGTACCGAGTTCGAGAATTAAACGCAAGAACTCAGTACCGAGTTCGAGAATTAAACGCGAGATCTCAGTACCGAGTCCGAGAATTAAACGCGAGAACTCAGTATCGAGTTCGAGAATTAAACGCGAGAAGTAAGTACCTAGTTCGAGAATTAAACGCGAGATCTCAGTACCGAGTTCGAGAATTAAACGCGAGAACTAAGTACCTAGTTCGAGAATTAAAAGCGAGAACTAAGTACCTAGTTCGAGAATTAAACGCAAGAACTCAGTACCTAGTTCGAGAATTAAACGCGAGAACTCAGTACCGAGTTCGAGAATTAAACGCGAGATCTCAGTACCGAGTTCGAGAATTAAAAGCGAGAACTAAGTACCGAGTTCGAGAATAAAACGCAAGAACTCAGTACCGAGTTCGAGAATTAAAATCGAGATCTCAGTACCGAGTCCGTGAATTAAACGCGAGAACTAAGTACCTAGTTCGAGAATTAAACGCGAGAACTAAGTACCGAGTTCGAGAATTAAACGCGAGAACTAAGTACCTAGTTCGAGAATTAAACGCGAGAACTAAGTACCGAGTTCGAGAATTAAACGCGAGAACTAAGTACCGAGTTCGAGAATTAAACGCGAGAACTAAGTACCTAGTTCGAGAATTAAACGCGAGAACTAAGTACCTAGTTCGAGAATTAAACGCGAGAACTAAGTACATAGTTCGAGAATTAAAAGCGAGAACTAAGTACCGAGTTCGAGAATTAAACGCAAGAACTCAGTACCGAGTTCGAGAATTAAAATCGAGATCTCAGTACCGTGTCCGAGAATTAAACGCGAGAACTAAGTACCTAGTTCGAGAATTAAACGCGAGAACTAAGTACCGAGTTCGAGAATTAAACGCGAGAACTAAGTACCTAGTTCGAGAATTAAACGCGAGAACTAAGTACCTAGTTCGAGAATTAAAAGCGAGAACTAAGTACCGAGTTCGAGAATTAAACGCAAGAACTCAGTACCGAGTTCGAGAATTAAACGCGAGATCTCAGTACCGAGTCCGAGAATTAAACGCGAGAACTCATTATCGAGTTCGAGAATTAAACGCGAGAAGTAAGTACCTAGTTCGAGAATTAAACGCGAGAACTATGTACCTAGTTCGAGAATTAAACGCGAGATCTCAGTACCGAGTTCGAGAATTAAACGCGAGAACTAAGTACCTAGTTCGAGAATTAAAAGCGAGAACTAAGTACCGAGTTCGAGAATTAAACGCGAGATCTAAGTACCTAGTTCGAGAATTAAACGCGAGAACTAGGTACCTAGTTCGAGAATTAAAAGCGAGAACTAAGTACCTAGTTCGAGAATTAAACGCGAGAACTAAGTACCGAGTTCGAGAATTAAACGCGAGAACTAAGTACCTAGTTCGAGAATTAAACGCGAGAACTAAGTACCTAGTTCGAGAATTAAAAGCGAGAACTAAGTACCGAGTTCGAGAATTAAACGCAAGAACTCAGTACCGAGTTCGAGAATTAAACGCGAGATCTCAGTACCGAGTCCGAGAATTAAACGCGAGAACTCAGTATCGAGTTCGAGAATTAAACGCGAGAAGTAAGTACCTAGTTCGAGAATTAAACGCGAGAACTATGTACCTAGTTCGAGAATTAAACGCGAGATCTCAGTACCGAGTTCGAGAATTAAACGCGAGAACTAAGTACCTAGTTCGAGAATTAAAAGCGAGAACTAAGTACCTAGTTCGAGAATTAAACGCAAGAACTCAGTACCTAGTTCGAGAATTAAACGCGAGAACTCAGTACCGAGTTCGAGAATTAAACGCGAGAACTAAGTACCTAGTTCGAGAATTAAACGCGAGAACTAAGTACCTAGTTCGAGAATTAAAAGCGAGAACTAAGTACCTAGATCGAGAATTAAAAGCGAGAACTAAGTACCTAGTTCGAGAATTAAACGCGAGAACTAAGTACCGAGTTCGAGAATTAAACGCGAGAACTAAGTACCTAGTTCGAGAATTAAACGCGAGAACTAAGTACCTAGTTCGAGAATTAAAAGCGAGAACTAAGTACCTAGTTCGAGAATTAAACGCGAGAACTAAGTACCTAGTTCGAGAATTAAACGCGAGAACTATGTACCTAGTTCGAGAATTAAACGCGAGATCTCAGTACCGAGTTCGAGAATTAAACGCGAGAACTAAGTACCTAGTTCGAGAATTAAAAGCGAGAACTAAGTACCTAGTTCGAGAATTAAACGCAAGAACTCAGTACCTAGTTCGAGAATTAAACGCGAGAACTCAGTACCGAGTTCGAGAATTAAACGCGAGAACTAAGTACCTAGTTCGAGAATTAAACGCGAGAACTAAGTACCTAGTTCGAGAATTAAAAGCGAGAACTAAGTACCTAGATCGAGAATTAAAAGCGAGAACTAAGTACCTAGATCGAGAATTAAACGCGAGAACTAAGTACCGAGTTCGAGAATTAAACGCGAGAACTAAGTACCTAGTTCGAGAATTAAACGCGAGAACTAAGTACCTAGTTCGAGAATTAAACGCGAGAACTAAGTACCTAGTTCGAGAATTAAAAGCGAGAACTAAGTACCGAGTTCGAGAATTAAACGCGAGATCTAAGTACCTAGTTCGAGAATTAAACGCGAGAACTAGGTACCTAGTTCGAGAATTAAAAGCGAGAACTAAGTACCTAGTTCGAGAATTAAACGCGAGAACTAAGTACCGAGTTCGAGAATTAAACGCGAGAACTAAGTACCTAGTTCGAGAATTAAACGCGAGAACTAAGTACCTAGTTCGAGAATTAAAAGCGAGAACTAAGTACCGAGTTCGAGAATTAAACGCAAGAACTCAGTACCGAGTTCGAGAATTAAACGCGAGATCTCAGTACCGAGTCCGAGAATTAAACGCGAGAACTCAGTATCGAGTTCGAGAATTAAACGCGAGAAGTAAGTACCTAGTTCGAGAATTAAACGCGAGATCTCAGTACCGAGTTCGAGAATTAAACGCGAGAACTAAGTACCTAGTTCGAGAATTAAAAGCGAGAACTAAGTACCTAGTTCGAGAATTAAACGCAAGAACTCAGTACCTAGTTCGAGAATTAAACGCGAGAACTCAGTACCGAGTTCGAGAATTAAACGCGAGATCTCAGTACCGAGTTCGAGAATTAAAAGCGAGAACTAAGTACCGAGTTCGAGAATAAAACGCAAGAACTCAGTACCGAGTTCGAGAATTAAAATCGAGATCTCAGTACCGAGTCCGTGAATTAAACGCGAGAACTAAGTACCTAGTTCGAGAATTAAACGCGAGAACTAAGTACCGAGTTCGAGAATTAAACGCGAGAACTAAGTACCTAGTTCGAGAATTAAACGCGAGAACTAAGTACCGAGTTCGAGAATTAAACGCGAGAACTAAGTACCGAGTTCGAGAATTAAACGCGAGAACTAAGTACCTAGTTCGAGAATTAAACGCGAGAACTAAGTACCTAGTTCGAGAATTAAACGCGAGAACTAAGTACATAGTTCGAGAATTAAAAGCGAGAACTAAGTACCGAGTTCGAGAATTAAACGCAAGAACTCAGTACCGAGTTCGAGAATTAAAATCGAGATCTCAGTACCGTGTCCGAGTATTAAACGCGAGAACTAAGTACCTAGTTCGAGAATTAAACGCGAGAACTAAGTACCGAGTTCGAGAATTAAACGCGAGAACTAAGTACCTAGTTCGAGAATTAAACGCGAGAACTAAGTACCTAGTTCGAGAATTAAAAGCGAGAACTAAGTACCGAGTTCGAGAATTAAACGCAAGAACTCAGTACCGAGTTCGAGAATTAAACGCGAGATCTCAGTACCGAGTCCGAGAATTAAACGCGAGAACTCATTATCGAGTTCGAGAATTAAACGCGAGAAGTAAGTACCTAGTTCGAGAATTAAACGCGAGAACTATGTACCTAGTTCGAGAATTAAACGCGAGATCTCAGTACCGAGTTCGAGAATTAAACGCGAGAACTAAGTACCTAGTTCGAGAATTAAAAGCGAGAACTAAGTACCGAGTTCGAGAATTAAACGCGAGATCTAAGTACCTAGTTCGAGAATTAAACGCGAGAACTAGGTACCTAGTTCGAGAATTAAAAGCGAGAACTAAGTACCTAGTTCGAGAATTAAACGCGAGAACTAAGTACCGAGTTCGAGAATTAAACGCGAGAACTAAGTACCTAGTTCGAGAATTAAACGCGAGAACTAAGTACCTAGTTCGAGAATTAAAAGCGAGAACTAAGTACCGAGTTCGAGAATTAAACGCAAGAACTCAGTACCGAGTTCGAGAATTAAACGCGAGATCTCAGTACCGAGTCCGAGAATTAAACGCGAGAACTCAGTATCGAGTTCGAGAATTAAACGCGAGAAGTAAGTACCTAGTTCGAGAATTAAACGCGAGAACTATGTACCTAGTTCGAGAATTAAACGCGAGATCTCAGTACCGAGTTCGAGAATTAAACGCGAGAACTAAGTACCTAGTTCGAGAATTAAAAGCGAGAACTAAGTACCTAGTTCGAGAATTAAACGCAAGAACTCAGTACCTAGTTCGAGAATTAAACGCGAGAACTCAGTACCGAGTTCGAGAATTAAACGCGAGAACTAAGTACCTAGTTCGAGAATTAAACGCGAGAACTAAGTACCTAGTTCGAGAATTAAAAGCGAGAACTAAGTACCTAGATCGAGAATTAAAAGCGAGAACTAAGTACCTAGTTCGAGAATTAAACGCGAGAACTAAGTACCGAGTTCGAGAATTAAACGCGAGAACTAAGTACCTAGTTCGAGAATTAAACGCGAGAACTAAGTACCTAGTTCGAGAATTAAAAGCGAGAACTAAGTACCTAGTTCGAGAATTAAACGCGAGAACTAAGTACCTAGTTCGAGAATTAAACGCGAGAACTATGTACCTAGTTCGAGAATTAAACGCGAGATCTCAGTACCGAGTTCGAGAATTAAACGCGAGAACTAAGTACCTAGTTCGAGAATTAAAAGCGAGAACTAAGTACCTAGTTCGAGAATTAAACGCAAGAACTCAGTACCTAGTTCGAGAATTAAACGCGAGAACTCAGTACCGAGTTCGAGAATTAAACGCGAGAACTAAGTACCTAGTTCGAGAATTAAACGCGAGAACTAAGTACCTAGTTCGAGAATTAAAAGCGAGAACTAAGTACCTAGATCGAGAATTAAAAGCGAGAACTAAGTACCTAGATCGAGAATTAAAAGCGAGAACTCAGTACCGAGTTCGAGAATTAAACGCGAGATCTCAGTACCGAGTCCGAGAATTAAACGCGAGAACTCATTATCGAGTTCGAGAATTAAACGCGAGAAGTAAGTACCTAGTTCGAGAATTAAACGCGAGAACTATGTACCTAGTTCGAGAATTAAACGCGAGATCTCAGTACCGAGTTCGAGAATTAAACGCGAGAACTAAGTACCTAGTTCGAGAATTAAAAGCGAGAACTAAGTACCTAGTTCGAGAATTAAACGCAAGAACTCAGTACCTAGTTCGAGAATTAAACGCGAGAACTCAGTACCGAGTTCGAGAATTAAACGCGAAATCTCAGTACCTAGTTCGAGAATTAAACGCGAGAACTAAGTACCTAGTTCGAGAATTAAAAGCGAGAACTAAGTACCGAGTTCGAGAATTAAACGCAAGAACTCAGTACCGAGTTCGAGAATTAAACGCGAGATCTCAGTACCGAGTCCGAGAATTAAACGCGAGAACTCAGTATCTAGTTCGAGAATTAAACGCGAGAAGTAAGTACCTAGTTCGAGAATTAAACGCGAGAACTATGTACCTAGTTCGAGAATTAAACGCGAGATCTCAGTACCGAGTTCGAGAATTAAACGCAAGAACTAAGTACCTAGTTCGAGAATTAAAAGCGAGAACTAAGTACCTAGTTCGAGAATTAAACGCAAGAACTCAGTACCTAGTTCGAGAATTAAACGCCAGAACTCAGTACCGAGTTCGAGAATTAAACGCGAGATCTCAGTACCGAGTTCGAGAATTAAACGCGAGAACTAAAGAACTAAGTACCTAGTTCGAGAATTAAAAGCGAGAACTAAGTACCTAGTTCGAGAATTAAAAGCGAGAACTAAGTACCTAGATCGAGAATTAAAAGCGAGAACTAAGTACCTAGTTCGAGATTTAAACGCGAGATCTCAGTACCGAGCTCGAGAATTACAAGCGAGAACTAAGTACCTAGTTTGAGAATTAAACGCGAGATCTCAGTACCGAGTTCGAGAATTAAACGTGAGAACTAAATACCTAGTTCGAGAATTAAACGCGAGAACTAAGTACCTAGTTCGAAAATTAAACGCGAGAACTCAGTACCGAGTTCGAGAATTAAACGCGAGATCTCAGTACCGAGTCCGAGAATTAAACGCGAGAACTCAGTACCGAGTTCGAGAATTAAACGCGAGATCTAAGTACCTAGTTCGAGAATTAAACGCGAGAACTAGGTACCTAGTTCGAGAATTAAATGCGAGAACTAAGTACCTAGTTCGAGAATTAAACGCGAGAACTAAGTACCGAGTTCGAGAATTAAACGCGAGAACTAAGTACCTAGTTCGAGAATTAAACGCGAGAACTAAGTACCTAGTTCGAGAATTAAAAGCGAGAACTAAGTACCGAGTTCGAGAATTAAACGCAAGAACTCAGTACCGAGTTCGAGAATTAAACGCGAGATCTCAGTACCGAGTCCGAGAATTAAACGCGAGAACTCAGTATCGAGTTCGAGAATTAAACGCGAGAAGTAAGTACCTAGTTCGAGAATTAAACGCGAGAACTATGTACCTAGTTCGAGAATTAAACGCGAGATCTCAGTACCGAGTTCGAGAATTAAACGCGAGAACTAAGTACCTAGTTCGAGAATTAAAAGCGAGAACTAAGTACCTAGTTCGAGAATTAAACGCAAGAACTCAGTACCTAGTTCGAGAATTAAACGCGAGAACTCAGTACCGAGTTCGAGAATTAAACGCGAGAACTAAGTACCTAGTTCGAGAATTAAACGCGAGAACTAAGTACCGAGTTCGAGAATTAAACGCGAGATCTCAGTACCGAGTCCGAGAATTAAACGCGAGAACTCATTATCGAGTTCGAGAATTAAACGCGAGAAGTAAGTACCTAGTTCGAGAATTAAACGCGAGAACTATGTACCTAGTTCGAGAATTAAACGCGAGATCTCAGTACCGAGTTCGAGAATTAAACGCAAGAACTCAGTACCGAGTTCGAGAATTAAACGCGAGATCTCAGTACCGAGTCCAAGAATTAAACGCGAGAACTCATTATCGAGTTCGAGAATTAAACGCGAGAAGTAAGTACCTAGTTCGAGAATTAAACGCGAGAACTATGTACCTAGTTCGAGAATTAAACGCGAGATCTCAGTACCGAGTTCGAGAATTAAACGCGAGAACTAAGTACCTAGTTCGAGAATTAAAAGCGAGAACTAAGTACCTAGTTCGAGAATTAAACGCAAGAACTCAGTACCTAGTTCGAGAATTAAACGCGAGAACTCAGTACCGAGTTCGAGAATTAAACGCGAGATCTCAGTACCGAGTTCGAGAATTAAACGCGAGAACTAAAGAACTAAGTACCTAGTTCGAGAATTAAAAGCGAGAACTAAGTACCTAGTTCGAGAATTAAAAGCGAGAACTAAGTACCTAGATCGAGAATTAAAAGCGAGAACTAAGTACCTAGTTCGAGAATTAAACGCGAGATCTCAGTACCGAGCTCGAGAATTACAAGCGAGAACTAAGTACCTAGTTTGAGAATTAAACGCGAGATCTCAGTACCGAGTTCGAGAATTAAACGCGAGAACTAAGTACCTAGTTCGAGAATTAAACGCGAGAACTATGTACCTAGTTCGAGAATTAAACGCGAGATCTCAGTACCGAGTTCGAGAATTAAACGCGAGAACTAAGTACCTAGTTCCAGAATTAAAAGCGAGAACTAAGTACCTAGTTCGAGAATTAAACGCAAGAACTCAGTACCTAGTTCGAGAATTAAACGCGAGATCTCAGTACCTAGTTCGAGAATTAAACGCGAGAACTAAGTACCTAGTTCGAGAATTAAAAGCGAGAACTAAGTACCTAGATCGAGAATTAAAAGCGAGAACTAAGTACCTAGTTCGAGAATTAAACGCGAGAACTAAGTACCTAGTTCGAAAATTAAACGCGAGAACTCAGTACCGAGTTCGAGAATTAAAAGCGAGAACTAAGTACCTAGTTCGAGAATTAAACGCGAGAACTAAGTACCTAGTTCGAGAATTAAAAGCGAGAACTAAGTACCTAGATCGAGAATTAAAAGCGAGAACTAAGTACCTAGTTCGAGAATTAAACGCGAGAACTAAGTACCGAGTTCGAGAATTAAACGCGAGAACTAAGTACCTAGTTCGAGAATTAAACGCGAGAACTAAGTACCTAGTTCGAGAATTAAAAGCGAGAACTAAGTACCGAGTTCGAGAATTAAACGCAAGAACTCAGTACCGAGTTCGAGAATTAAACGCGAGATCTCAGTACCGAGTCCGAGAATTAAACGCGAGAACTCAGTATCGAGTTCGAGAATTAAACGCGAGAAGTAAGTACCTAGTTCGAGAATTAAACGAGAGAACTATGTACCTAGTTCGAGAATTAAACGCGAGATCTCAGTACCGAGTTCGAGAATTAAACGCGAGAACTAAGTACCTGGTTCGAGAATTAAAAGCGAGAACTAAGTACCTAGTTCGAGAATTAAACGCAAGAACTCAGTACCTAGTTCGAGAATTAAACGCGAGAACTAAGTACCTAGTTCGAGAATTAAACGCGAGAACTAAGTACCTAGTTCGAGAATTAAAAGCGAGAACTAAGTACCTAGTTCGAGAATTAAACGCGAGAACTAAGTACCTAGTTCGAGAATTAAACGCGAGAACTAAGTACCGAGTTCGAGAATTAAACGCGAGAACTAAGTACCTAGTTCGAGAATTAAACGCGAGAACTAAGTACCTAGTTCAAGAATTAAACGCGAGCACTCAGTACCGAGTTCGAGAATTAAACGCGAGATCTAAGTACCTAGTTCGAGAATTAAACGCGAGAACTAAGTACCTAGTTCGAGAATTAAACGCGAGAACTAAGTACCTAGTTCGAGAATTAAAAGCGAGAACTAAGTACCTAGTTCGAGAATTAAACGCGAGAACTAAGTACCTAGTTCGAGAATTAAACGCGAGAACTAAGTACCTAGTTCGAGAATTAAAAGCGAGAACTAAGTACCTAGATCGAGAATTAAAAGCGAGAACTAAGTACCTAGTTCGAGAATTAAACGCGAGAACTAAGTACCTAGTTCGAGAATTAAAAGCGAGAACTAAGTACCGAGTTCGAGAATTAAACGCAAGAACTCAGTACCGAGTTCGAGAATTAAACGCGAGATCTCAGTACCGAGTCCGAGAATTAAACGCGAGAACTAAGTATCTAGTTCGAGAATTAAACGCGAGAACTAAGTACCTAGTTCGAAAATTAAACGCGAGAACTCAGTACCGAGTTCGAGAATTAAACGCGAGATCTCAGTACCGAGTCCGAGAATTAAACGCGAGAACTCAGTACCGAGTTCGAGAATTAAAAGCGAGAACTAAGTACCTAGTTCGAGAATTAAACGCGAGAACTAAGTACCTAGTTCGAGAATTAAAAGCGAGAACTAAGTACCTAGATCGAGAATTAAATGCGAGAACTAAGTACCTAGTTCGAGAATTAAACGCGAGAACTAAGTACCTAGTTCGAGAATTAAACGAGAGAACTATGTACCTAGTTCGAGAATTAAACGCGAGATCTCAGTACCGAGTTCGAGAATTAAACGCGAGAACTAAGTACCTGGTTCGAGAATTAAAAGCGAGAACTAAGTACCTAGTTCGAGAATTAAACGCAAGAACTCAGTACCTAGTTCGAGAATTAAACGCGAGAACTAAGTACCGAGTCCGAGAATTAAACGCGAGAACTAAGTATCTAGTTCGAGAATTAAACGCGAGAACTAAGTACCTAGTTCGAAAATTAAACGCGAGAACTCAGTACCGAGTTCGAGAATTAAACGCGAGATCTCAGTACCGAGTCCGAGAATTAAACGCGAGAACTCAGTACCGAGTTCGAGAATTAAAAGCGAGAACTAAGTACCTAGTTCGAGAATTAAACGCGAGAACTAAGTACCTAGTTCGAGAATTAAAAGCGAGAACTAAGTACCTAGATCGAGAATTAAATGCGAGAACTAAGTACCTAGTTCGAGAATTAAACGCGAGAACTAAGTACCTAGTTCGAGAATTAAACGAGAGAACTATGTACCTAGTTCGAGAATTAAACGCGAGATCTCAGTACCGAGTTCGAGAATTAAACGCGGGTACTAAGTACCTGGTTCGAGAATTAAAAGCGAGAACTAAGTACCTAGTTCGAGAATTAAACGCAAGAACTCAGTACCTAGTTCGAGAATTAAACGCGAGAACTAAGTACCTAGTTCGAGAATTAAAAGCGAGAACTAAGTACCTAGTTCGAGAATTAAAAGCGAGAACTAAGTACCTAGTTCGAGAATTAAACGCGAGAACTAAGTACCTAGTTCGAGAATTAAAAGCGAGAACTAAGTACCGAGTTCGAGAATTAAACGCAAGAACTCAGTACCGAGTTCGAGAATTAAACGCGAGATCTCAGTACCGAGTCCGAGAATTAAACGCGAGAACTCAGTATCGAGTTCGAGAATTAAACGCGAGAAGTAAGTACCTAGTTCGAGAATTAAACGAGAGAACTATGTACCTAGTTCGAGAATTAAACGCGAGATCTCAGTACCGAGTTCGAGAATTAAACGCGAGAACTAAGTACCTGGTTCGAGAATTAAAAGCGAGAACTAAGTACCTAGTTCGAGAATTAAACGCAAGAACTCAGTACCTAGTTCGAGAATTAAACGCGAGAACTAAGTACCTAGTTCGAGAATTAAACGCGAGAACTAAGTACCTAGTTCGAGAATTAAAAGCGAGAACTAAGTACCTAGTTCGAGAATTAAACGCGAGAACTAAGTACCTAGTTCGAGAATTAAACGCGAGAACTAAGTACCGAGTTCGAGAATTAAACGCGAGAACTAAGTACCTAGTTCGAGAATTAAACGCGAGAACTAAGTACCTAGTTCAAGAATTAAACGCGAGCACTCAGTACCGAGTTCGAGAATTAAACGCGAGATCTAAGTACCTAGTTCGAGAATTAAACGCGAGAACTAAGTACCTAGTTCGAGAATTAAACGCGAGAACCAAGTACCTAGTTCGAGAATTAAAAGCGAGAACTAAGTACCTAGTTCGAGAATTAAACGCGAGAACTAAGTACCTAGTTCGAGAATTAAACGCGAGAACTAAGTACCTAGTTCGAGAATTAAAAGCGAGAACTAAGTACCTAGATCGAGAATTAAAAGCGAGAACTAAGTACCTAGTTCGAGAATTAAACGCGAGAACTAAGTACCTAGTTCGAGAATTAAAAGCGAGAACTAAGTACCGAGTTCGAGAATTAAACGCAAGAACTCAGTACCGAGTTCGAGAATTAAACGCGAGATCTCAGTACCGAGTCCGAGAATTAAACGCGAGAACTAAGTATCTAGTTCGAGAATTAAACGCGAGAACTAAGTACCTAGTTCGAAAATTAAACGCGAGAACTCAGTACCGAGTTCAAGAATTAAACGCGAGATCTCAGTACCGAGTCCGAGAATTAAACGCGAGAACTCAGTACCGAGTTCGAGAATTAAAAGCGAGAACTAAGTACCTAGTTCGAGAATTAAACGCGAGAACTAAGTACCTAGTTCGAGAATTAAAAGCGAGAACTAAGTACCTAGATCGAGAATTAAATGCGAGAACTAAGTACCTAGTTCGAGAATTAAACGCGAGAACTAAGTACCTAGTTCGAGAATTAAACGAGAGAACTATGTACCTAGTTCGAGAATTAAACGCGAGATCTCAGTACCTAGTTCGAGAATTAAACGCGAGAACTAAGTACCTAGTTCGAGAATTAAACGCGAGAACTAAGTACCTAGTTCGAGAATTAAAAGCGAGAACTAAGTACCTAGATCGAGAATTAAAAGCGAGAACTAAGTACCTAGTTGGAGAATTAAACGCGAGAACTAAGTACCTAGTTCGAGAATTAAAAGCGAGAACTAAGTACCGAGTTCGAGAATTAAACGCAAGAACTCAGTACCGAGTTCGAGAATTAAACGCGAGATCTCAGTACCGAGTCCGAGAATTAAACGCGAGAACTAAGTATCTAGTTCGAGAATTAAACGCGAGAACTAAGTACCTAGTTCGAAAATTAAACGCGAGAACTCAGTACCGAGTTCGAGAATTAAACGCGAGATCTCAGTACCGAGTCCGAGAATTAAACGCGAGAACTCAGTACCGAGTTCGAGAATTAAAAGCGAGAACTAAGTACCTAGTTCGAGAATTAAACGCGAGAACTAAGTACCTAGTTCGAGAATTAAAAGCGAGAACTAAGTACCTAGATCGAGAATTAAATGCGAGAACTAAGTACCTAGTTCGAGAATTAAACGCGAGAACTAAGTACCTAGTTCGAGAATTAAACGCAAGAACTCAGTACCTAGTTCGAGAATTAAACGCGAGATCTCAGTACCTAGTTCGAGAATTAAACGCGAGAACTAAGTACCTAGTTCGAGAATTAAAAGCGAGAACTAAGTACCTAGATCGAGAATTAAAAGCGAGAACTAAGTACCTAGTTCGAGAATTAAACGCGAGATCTCAGTACCGAGCTCGAGAATTAAAAGCGAGAACTACGTACCTAGTTCGAGAATTAAACGCGAGATCTCAGTACCGAGTTCGAGAATTAAACGCGAGAACTAAGTACCTAGTTCGAGAATTAAACGCGAGAACTAAGTACCTAGTTCGAAAATTAAACGCGAGAACTCAGTACCGAGTTCGAGAATTAAACGCGAGATCTCAGTACCGAGTCCGAGAATTAAACGCGAGAACTCAGTACCGAGTTCGAGAATTAAAAGCGAGAACTAAGTACCTAGTTCGAGAATTAAACGCGAGAACTAAGTACCTAGTTCGAGAATTAAAAGCGAGAACTAAGTACCTAGATCGAGAATTAAAAGCGAGAACTAAGTACCTAGTTCGAGAATTAAACGCGAGAACTAAGTACCGAGTTCGAGAATTAAACGCGAGAACTAAGTACCTAGTTCGAGAATTAAACGCGAGAACTAAGTACCTAGTTCGAGAATTAAAAGCGAGAACTAAGTACCGAGTTCGAGAATTAAACGCAAGAACTCAGTACCGAGTTCGAGAATTAAACGCGAGATCTCAGTACCGAGTCCGAGAATTAAACGCGAGAACTCAGTATCGAGTTCGAGAATTAAACGCGAGAAGTAAGTACCTAGTTCGAGAATTAAACGAGAGAACTATGTACCTAGTTCGAGAATTAAACGCGAGATCTCAGTACCGAGTTCGAGAATTAAACGCGAGAACTAAGTACCTGGTTCGAGAATTAAAAGCGAGAACTAAGTACCTAGTTTGAGAATTAAACGCAAGAACTCAGTACCTAGTTCGAGAATTAAACGCGAGAACTAAGTACCTAGTTCGAGAATTAAACGCGAGAACTAAGTACCTAGTTCGAGAATTAAAAGCGAGAACTAAGTACCTAGTTCGAGAATTAAACGCGAGAACTAAGTACCTAGTTCGAGAATTAAACGCGAGAACTAAGTACCGAGTTCGAGAATTAAACGCGAGAACTAAGTACCTAGTTCGAGAATTAAACGCGAGAACTAAGTACCTAGTTCAAGAATTAAACGCGAGCACTCAGTACCGAGTTCGAGAATTAAACGCGAGATCTAAGTACCTAGTTCGAGAATTAAACGCGAGAACTAAGTACCTAGTTCGAGAATTAAACGCGAGAACTAAGTACCTAGTTCGAGAATTAAAAGCGAGAACTAAGTACCCAGTTCGAGAATTAAACGCGAGAACTAAGTACCTAGTTCGAGAATTAAACGCGAGAACTAAGTACCTAGTTCGAGAATTAAAAGCGAGAACTAAGTACCTAGATCGAGAATTAAAAGCGAGAACTAAGTACCTAGTTCGAGAATTAAACGCGAGAACTAAGTACCTAGTTCGAGAATTAAAAGCGAGAACTAAGTACCGAGTTCGAGAATTAAACGCAAGAACTCAGTACCGAGTTCGAGAATTAAACGCGAGATCTCAGTACCGAGTCCGAGAATTAAACGCGAGAACTAAGTATCTAGTTCGAGAATTAAACGCGAGAACTAAGTACCTAGTTCGAAAATTAAACGCGAGAACTCAGTACCGAGTTCGAGAATTAAACGCGAGATCTCAGTACCGAGTCCGAGAATTAAACGCGAGAACTCAGTACCGAGTTCGAGAATTAAAAGCGAGAACTAAGTACCTAGTTCGAGAATTAAACGCGAGAACTAAGTACCTAGTTCGAGAATTAAAAGCGAGAACTAAGTACCTAGATCGAGAATTAAATGCGAGAACTAAGTACCTAGTTCGAGAATTAAACGCGAGAACTAACAAGGGAACATTCCCAACTGTACCACCCCGATATTTTTCAAACTGGTGTCATTCGAAAGAGGAATTAAAATAATGAAACTTTAATATAGGAACTATGGGTGCATAAAATATATTTGACCTAGTAAAGTGGGTGGGAAGGTCAAGGACTGCGAGTTTTACGTGAAAAACTAGCATGGGCAAGAAGGGGAGAAAGAGGAGAAAGTTGAGTTTTCCCCTTTTCACCTCTTTTCCCTGGAAAGTCGCGATGGAGATAGGGAGTTAACATTGGAGGACCCTCCAAATTAGTATTGCGCTGAACCAGCCTTTTCGCAAAATCTAAACGAGGATTTACCATATGAATCCCTGAAACAGCGCCATGTCTCCAACTTTCGGACCTACTTTACTAGGACAAATATATTTTATGCACCCATAGTTCCAATATTAAAGTTTCATTATTTTAGCTGCTCTTTCGAATAAGACCGGTTTGAAAAATATCGGGGTGGTACAGTTGGGAATGTTCCCTTGTAAGTACCGAGTTCGAGAATTAAACGCGAGAACTAAGTACCTAGTTCGAGAATTAAACGCGAGAACTAAGTACCTAGTTCGAGAATTAAAAGCGAGAACTAAGTACCGAGTTCGAGAATTAAACGCAAGAACTCAGTACCGAGTTCGAGAATTAAACGCGAGATCTCAGTACCGAGCTCGAGAATTAAAAGCGAGAACTCAGTATCGAGTTCGAGAATTAAACGCGAGAAGTAAGTACCTAGTTCGAGAATTAAACGCGAGAACTATATACCTAGTTCGAGAATAAAACGCGAGATCTCAGTACCGAGTTCGAGAATTAAACGCGAGAACTAAGTACCTAGTTCGAGAATTAAAAGCGAGAACTAAGTACCTAGTTCGAGAATTAAACGCGAGAACTAAGTACCTAGTTCGAGAATTAAAAGCGAGAACTAAGTACCGAGTTCGAGAATTAAACGCAAGAACTCAGTACCGAGTTCGAGAATTAAACGCAAGAACTCAGTACCGAGTTCGAGAATTAAACGCGAGATCTAAGTACCTAGTTCGAGAATTAAACGCGAGAACTAAGTACCTAGTTCGAGAATTAAACGCGAGAACTAAGTACCTAGTTCGAGAATTAAACGCGAGAACTAAGTACCTAGTTCGAGAATTAAACGCGAGAACTAAGTACCGAGTTCGAGAATTAAACGCGAGATCTCAGTACCGAGTCCGAGAATTAAACGCAAAAACTCAGTACCGAGTTCGAGAATTAAAAGCGAGAACTAAGTACCTAGTTCGAGAATTAAACGCGAGAACTAAGTACCTTGTTCGAGAATTAAACGCGAGAACTAAGTACCTAGTTCGAGAATTAAACGCGAGAACTAAGTACCGAGTTCGAGAATTAAACGCAAGAACTCAGTACCGAGTTCGAGAATTAAACGCGAGATCTCAGTACCGAGTCCGAGAATTAAACGCGAGAACTAAGTATCTAGTTCGAGAATTAAACGCGAGAACTAAGTACCTAGTTCGAAAATTAAACGCGAGAACTCAGTACCGAGTTCGAGAATTAAACGCGAGATCTCAGTACCGAGTCCGAGAATTAAACGCGAGAACTCAGTACCGAGTTCGAGAATTAAAAGCGAGAACTAAGTACCTAGTTCGAGAATTAAACGCGAGAACTAAGTACCTAGTTCGAGAATTAAACGCGAGAACTAAGTACCTAGTTCGAGAATTAAAAGCGAGAACTAAGTACCGAGTTCGAGAATTAAACGCAAGAACTCAGTACCGAGTTCGAGAATTAAACGCGAGATCTCAGTACCGAGCTCGGGAATTAAAAGCGAGAACTCAGTATCGAGTTCGAGAATTAAACGCGAGAAGTAAGTACCTAGTTCGAGAATTAAACGCGAGAACTATGTACCTAGTTCGAGAATAAAACGCGAGATCTCAGTACCGAGTTCGAGAATTAAACGCGAGAACTAAGTACCTAGTTCGAGAATTAAAAGCGAGAACTAAGTACCTAGTTCGAGAATTAAACGCGAGAACTAAGTACCTAGTTCGAGAATTAAAAGCGAGAACTAAGTACCGAGTTCAAGAATTAAACGCGAGCACTCAGTACCGAGTTCGAGAATTAAACGCGAGATCTAAGTACCTAGTTCGAGAATTAAACGCGAGAACTAAGTACCTAGTTCGAGAATTAAACGCGAGAACTAAGTACCTAGTTCGAGAATTAAACGCGAGAACTAAGTACCTAGTTCGAGAATTAAACGCGAGAACTAAGTACCTAGTTCGAGAATTAAAAGCGAGAACTAAGTACCGAGTTCGAGAATTAAACGCAAGAACTCAGTACCGAGTTCGAGAATTAAACGCGAGATCTCAGTACCGAGCTCGAGAATTAAAAGCGGGAACTCAGTATCGAGTTCGAGAATTAAACGCGAGAAGTAAGTACCTAGTTCGAGAATTAAACGCGAGAACTATGTACCTAGTTCGAGAATTAAACGCGAGATCTCAGTACCGAGTTCGAGAAATAAACGCGAGAACTCAGTACCGAGTTCGAGAATTAAAAGCGAGAACTAAGTACCTAGTTCGAGAATTAAACGCGAGAACTAAGTACCTAGTTCGAGAATTAAACGCGAGAACTAAGTACCTAGTTCGAGAATTAAAAGCGAGAACTAAGTACCTAGTTCGAGAATTAAACGCGAGAACTAAGTACCTAGTTCGAGAATTAAACGCGAGAACTAAGTACCGAGTTCGAGAATTAAACGCGAGAACTAAGTACCTAGTTCGAGAATTAAACGCGAGAACTAAGTACCTAGTTCAAGAATTAAACGCGAGCACTCAGTACCGAGTTCGAGAATTAAACGCGAGATCTAAGTACCTAGTTCGAGAATTAAACGCGAGAACTAAGTACCTAGTTCGAGAATTAAACGCGAGAACTAAGTACCTAGTTCGAGAATTAAAAGCGAGAACTAAGTACCTAGTTCGAGAATTAAACGCGAGAACTAAGTACCTAGTTCGAGAATTAAACGCGAGAACTAAGTACCTAGTTCGAGAATTAAAAGCGAGAACTAAGTACCTAGATCGAGAATTAAAAGCGAGAACTAAGTACCTAGTTCGAGAATTAAACGCGAGAACTAAGTACCTAGTTCGAGAATTAAAAGCGAGAACTAAGTACCGAGTTCGTGAATTAAACGCAAGAACTCAGTACCGAGTTCGAGAATTAAACGCGAGATCTCAGTACCGAGTCCGAGAATTAAACGCGAGAACTAAGTATCTAGTTCGAGAATTAAACGCGAGAACTAAGTACCTAGTTCGAAAATTAAACGCGAGAACTCAGTACCGAGTTCGAGAATTAAACGCGAGATCTCAGTACCGAGTCCGAGAATTAAACGCGAGAACTCAGTACCGAGTTCGAGAATTAAAAGCGAGAACTAAGTACCTAGTTCGAGAATTAAACGCGAGAACTAAGTACCTAGTTCGAGAATTAAAAGCGAGAACTAAGTACCTAGATCGAGAATTAAATGCGAGAACTAAGTACCTAGTTCGAGAATTAAACGCGAGAACTAAGTACCGAGTTCGAGAATTAAACGCGAGAACTAAGTACCTAGTTCGAGAATTAAACGCGAGAACTAAGTACCTAGTTCGAGAATTAAAAGCGAGAACTAAGTACCGAGTTCGAGAATTAAACGCAAGAACTCAGTACCGAGTTCGAGAATTAAACGCGAGATCTCAGTACCGAGCTCGAGAATTAAAAGCGAGAACTCAGTATCGAGTTCGAGAATTAAACGCGAGAAGTAAGTACCTAGTTCGAGAATTAAACGCGAGAACTATGTACCTAGTTCGAGAATAAAACGCGAGATCTCAGTACCGAGTTCGAGAATTAAACGCGAGAACTAAGTACCTAGTTCGAGAATTAAAAGCGAGAACTAAGTACCTAGTTCGAGAATTAAACGCGAGAACTAAGTACCTAGTTCGAGAATTAAAAGCGAGAACTAAGTACCGAGTTCGAGAATTAAACGCAAGAACTCAGTACCGAGTTCGAGAATTAAACGCGAGATCTAAGTACCTAGTTCGAGAATTAAACGCGAGAACTAAGTACCTAGTTCGAGAATTAAACGCGAAAACTAAGTACCTAGTTCGAGAATTAAACGCGAGAACTAAGTACCTAGTTCGAGAATTAAACGCGAGAACTAAGTACCGAGTTCGAGAATTAAACGCGAGATCTCAGTACCGAGTCCGAGAATTAAACGCAAAAACTCAGTACCGAGTTCGAGAATTAAAAGCGAGAACTAAGTACCTAGTTCGAGAATTAAACGCGAGAACTAAGTACCTTGTTCGAGAATTAAACGCGAGAACTAAGTACCTAGTTCGAGAATTAAACGCGAGAACTAAGTACCGAGTTCGAGAATTAAACGCGAGAACTAAGTACCTAGTTCGAGAATTAAACGCGAGAACTAAGTACCTAGTTCGAGAATTAAACGCGAGAACTAAGTACCTAGTTCGAGAATTAAACGCGAGAACTAAGTACCTAGTTCAAGAATTAAACGCGAGCACTCAGTACCGAGTTCGAGAATTAAACGCGAGATCTAAGTACCTAGTTCGAGAATTAAACGCGAGAACTAAGTACCTAGTTCGAGAATTAAACGCGAGAACTAAGTACCTAGTTCGAGAATTAAAAGCGAGAACTAAGTACCTAGTTCGAGAATTAAACGCGAGAACTAATTACCTAGTTCGAGAATTAAACGCGAGAACTAAGTACCTAGTTCGAGAATTAAAAGCGAGAACTAAGTACCTAGATCGAGAATTAAAAGCGAGAACTAAGTACCTAGTTCGAGAATTCAACGCGAGAACTAAGTACCTAGTTCGAGAATTAAAAGCGAGAACTAAGTACCGAGTTCGAGAATTAAACGCAAGAACTCAGTACCGAGTTCGAGAATTAAACGCGAGATCTCAGTACCGAGTCCGAGAATTAAACGCGAGAACTAAGTATCTAGTTCGAGAATTAAACGCGAGAACTAAGTACCTAGTTCGAAAATTAAACGCGAGAACTCAGTACCGAGTTCGAGAATTAAACGCGAGATCTCAGTACCGAGTCCGAGAATTAAACGCGAGAACTCAGTACCGAGTTCGAGAATTAAAAGCGAGAACTAAGTACCTAGTTCGAGAATTAAACGCGAGAACTAAGTACCTAGTTCGAGAATTAAACGCGAGAACTAAGTACCTAGTTCGAGAATTAAAAGCGAGAACTAAGTACCGAGTTCGAGAATTAAACGCAAGAACTCAGTACCGAGTTCGAGAATTAAACGCGAGATCTCAGTACCGAGCTCGAGAATTAAAAGCGAGAACTCAGTATCGAGTTCGAGAATTAAACGCGAGAAGTAAGTACCTAGTTCGAGAATTAAACGCGAGAACTATGTACCTAGTTCGAGAATAAAACGCGAGATCTCAGTACCGAGTTCGAGAATTAAACGCGAGAACTAAGTACCTAGTTCGAGAATTAAAAGCGAGAACTAAGTACCTAGTTCGAGAATTAAACGCGAGAACTAAGTACCTAGTTCGAGAATTAAAAGCGAGAACTAAGTACCGAGTTCGAGAATTAAACGCAAGAACTCAGTACCGAGTTCGAGAATTAAACGCGAGATCTCAGTACCGAGCTCGAGAATTAAAAGCGGGAACTCAGTATCGAGTTCGAGAATTAAACGCGAGAAGTAAGTACCTAGTTCGAGAATTAAACGCGAGAACTATGTACCTAGTTCGAGAATTAAACGCGAGATCTCAGTACCGAGTTCGAGAAATAAACGCGAGAACTCAGTACCGAGTTCGAGAATTAAAAGCGAGAACTAAGTACCTAGTTCGAGAATTAAACGCGAGAACTAAGTACCTAGTTCGAGAATTAAAAGCGAGAACTAAGTACCTAGATCGAGAATTAAATGCGAGAACTAAGTACCTAGTTCGAGAATTAAACGCGAGAACTAAGTACCGAGTTCGAGAATTAAACGCGAGAACTAAGTACCTAGTTCGAGAATTAAACGCGAGAACTAAGTACCTAGTTCGAGAATTAAAAGCGAGAACTAAGTACCGAGTTCGAGAATTAAACGCAAGAAATCAGTACCGAGTTCGAGAATTAAACGCGAGATCTCAGTACCGAGCTCGAGAATTAAAAGCGAGAACTCAGTATCGAGTTCGAGAATTAAACGCGAGAAGTAAGTACCTAGTTCGAGAATTAAACGCGAGAACTATGTACCTAGTTCGAGAATAAAACGCGAGATCTCAGTACCGAGTTCGAGAATTAAACGCGAGAACTAAGTACCTAGTTCGAGAATTAAAAGCGAGAACTAAGTACCTAGTTCGAGAATTAAACGCGAGAACTAAGTACCTAGTTCGAGAATTAAAAGCGAGAACTAAGTACCGAGTTCGAGAATTAAACGCGAGATCTCAGTACCGAGTCCGAGAATTAAACGCGAGAACTCAGTACCGAGTTCGAGAATTAAAAGCGAGAACTAAGTACCTAGTTCGAGAATTAAACGCGAGAACTAAGTACCTAGTTCGAGAATTAAACGCGAGAACTAAGTACCTAGTTCGAGAATTAAAAGCGAGAACTAAGTACCTAGTTCGAGAATTAAACGCGAGAACTAAGTACCTAGTTCGAGAATTAAACGCGAGAACTAAGTACCTAGTTCGAGAATTAAAAGCGAGAACTAAGTACCTAGATCGAGAATTAAAAGCGAGAACTAAGTACCTAGTTCGAGAATTCAACGCGAGAACTAAGTACCTAGTTCGAGAATTAAAAGCGAGAACTAAGTACCGAGTTCGAGAATTAAACGCAAGAACTCAGTACCGAGTTCGAGTATTAAACGCGAGATCTCAGTACCGAGTCCGAGAATTAAACGCGAGAACTAAGTATCTAGTTCGAGAATTAAACGCGAGAACTAAGTACCTAGTTCGAAAATTAAACGCGAGAACTCAGTACCGAGTTCGAGAATTAAACGCGAGATCTCAGTACCGAGTCCGAGAATTAAACGCGAGAACTCAGTACCGAGTTCGAGAATTAAAAGCGAGAACTAAGTACCTAGTTCGAGAATTAAACGCGAGAACTAAGTACCTAGTTCGAGAATTAAACGCGAGAACTAAGTACCTAGTTCGAGAATTAAAAGCGAGAACTAAGTACCGAGTTCGAGAATTAAACGCAAGAACTCAGTACCGAGTTCGAGAATTAAACGCGAGATCTCAGTACCGATCTCGAGAATTAAAAGCGAGAACTCAGTATCGAGTTCGAGAATTAAACGCGAGAAGTAAGTACCTAGTTCGAGAATTAAACGCGAGAACTATGTACCTAGTTCGAGAATAAAACGCGAGATCTCAGTACCGAGTTCGAGAATTAAACGCGAGAACTAAGTACCTAGTTCGAGAATTAAAAGCGAGAACTAAGTACCTAGTTCGAGAATTAAACGCGAGAACTAAGTACCTAGTTCGAGAATTAAAAGCGAGAACTAAGTACCGAGTTCGAGAATTAAACGCAAGAACTCAGTACCGAGTTCGAGAATTAAACGCGAGATCTCAGTACCGAGCTCGAGAATTAAAAGCGGGAACTCAGTATCGAGTTCGAGAATTAAACGCGAGAAGTAAGTACCTAGTTCGAGAATTAAACGCGAGAACTATGTACCTAGTTCGAGAATTAAACGCGAGATCTCAGTACCGAGTTCGAGAAATAAACGCGAGAACTAAGTACCTAGTTCGAGAATTAAAAGCGAGAACTAAGTACCTAGTTCGAGAATTAAACGCAAGAACTCAGTACCTAGTTCGAGTATTAAACGCGAGAACTCAGTACCGAGTTCGAGAATTAAACGTGAGATCTAAGTACCTAGTTCGAGAATTAAACCCGAGAACTAAGTACCTAGTTCGAGAATTAAACGCGAGAACTAAGTACCTAGTTCGAGAATTAAAAGCGAGAACTAAGTACCTAGTTCGAGAATTAAACGCGAGAACTAAGTACCTAGTTCGAGAATTAAACGCGAGAACTAAGTACATAGTTCGAGAATTAAAAGCGAGAACTAAGTATCTAGATCGAGAATTAAAAGCGAGAACTAAGTACCTAGTTCGAGAATTAAACGCGAGAACTAAGTACCGAGTTCGAGAATTAAACGCGAGAACTAAGTACCTAGTTCGAGAATTAAACGCGAGAACTAAGTACCTAGTTCGAGAATTAAAAGCGAGAACTAACAAGGGAACCTCCTGATCTGTTTCACGCCGATTTTAATGCGACTTGGCTTATTAGAAAGATAATTTAATTTCATGAAACTTTAATATAGGAACTTGGTGCGGAAAATCAGGTTTTCGAAAGTTACAGCGCGATCAAAATAAAAAAATTGGCATTTTTAATGCATGCGCGAGGGGATGTAAAGGGGGAGGGGAGAGAAAGAACTCTCGCTCTCTCGCATCTCTTTCTTTCCATTTCCTTTTACACTTTCTTCACAACTTTCTCGATCCCACTCGACTCTCGGACCATCACAATTTTTTATTTTTTATAGACAAGATTTCAATTCATCTCCGCCTTGTTTACTAATTAACAAAAACAATAAGAAATCTGAAACTGACAAATAACTTGAAATAATAACATGAACATTTAATCTTATTAAATTGGCAAATAGTCTACCAGAGGTTTTAAAACTTCAGGAATATTTTAAATAAAAAATACAGAACGAACATCATATTTTTTATTTTATTTATGTCATACAATGAGACTCCCCTCCGAGAAGGACATTACGTCTCAAGGGTGATATTGGTCAAAAATACTAAATATAAAGTGTTGAGAGTGGTTAGAAGAAGTAAAATTTAAGTTAAATGGTATAAAAGTGTGATAGTTAAATTACAGTAGGTTACAATATCTGTCTTGAATAATTTATTTTAAAAAATAATGATCGAGATATCAGGTTAGATTAGGAAGTGGGCGAAAAAACGCGAATTGGGTAAGCAAGAGCATTTCATGTGAGAAAATTAAATTTTCCAGTTTTTTTTTGTTTTTATTAGATTTTAGATTCATTCTAAAAATAGGTGAAGAGTTAAAATAAAATTTATTTTTATTAAATCTTTAATTTTAGTTCTATAATTTGTGTTATATCTGGTTTGCCCTCTGATATGTCTTAAGTGAGATGACTTTTATTATTGTTTAATCGTCCTGTGTCACGGGTGGGAGAGAACAGAAAATGTAAATTATCTGAACTTCTGAACCAATTTACCACATTAATCAAGTTTTCAATTCAATTCAATTTCCGAACAAGATGGGAAATTCTTAGCATTGGACGATATTTCTTCATTTTGAAAAGTTCATTTTATAGAATCTTGTTCGCTTCAAAAGCATATGAACATGACGTTATTCAACGGAATAATAGTGATCAATTGTCAGAGCTATAAATATGATTTTTGTAACTAGCATGACCGTTATCTTGATGCAAGATATCTCGTTTGACATCTTCAATAGTGTCGACTGGGGGTGTTCCTAGGAGATATAAGTTCGTTTTTTTCATTTTTTCTGTATTTTTTAATAAGATTAAATGTTCATGTTATTATTTCAAGTTATTTGTCAGTTTCAGATTTTTTATTGTTTTTGTTAATTAGTAAACAAGGCGGAGATGAATTGAAATCTTGTATGTAAAAATAAAAAATTGTGATGGTCCGAGAGTCGAGTGGGATCGAGAAAGTTGTGAAGAAAGTGTAAAAGGAAATGGAAAGAAAGAGATGCGAGAGAGCGAGAGTTCTTTCTCTCCCCTCCCCCTTTACATCCCCTCGCGCATGCATTAAAAATGCCAATTTTTTTATTCTGATCGCGCTGTAACTTTCGAAAACCTGATTTTCCGCACCAAGTTCCTATATTAAAGTTTCATGAAATTAAATTATCTTTCTAATAAGCCAAGTCGCATTAAAATCGGCGTGAAACAGATCAGGAGGTTCCCTTGTAAGTACCGAGTTCGAGAATTAAACGCAAGAACTCAGTACCGAGTTCGAGAATTAAACGCGAGATCTCAGTACCGAGTCCGAGAATTAAACGCGACAACTCAGTATCGAGTTCGAGAATTGAACGCGAGAAGTAAGTACCTAGTTCGAGAATTAAACGCGAGAACTATGTACCGAGTTCGAGAATTAAACGCGAGATCTAAGTACCTAGTTCGAGAATTAAACGCGAGAACTAAGTACCTAGTTCGAGAATTAAACGCGAGAACTAAGTAAATAGTTCGTGAATTAAAAGCGAGAACTAAGTACCTAGTTCGAGAATTAAACGCGAGAACTAAGTACCTAGTTCGAGAATTAAACGCGAGAACTAAGTACCTAGTTCGAGAATTAAACGCGAGAACTAAGTACCTAGATCGAGAATTAAAAGCGAGAACTAAGTACCTAGTTCGAGAATTAAACGCGAGAACTAAGTACCGAGTTCGAGAATTAAACGCGAGAACTAAGTACCTAGTTCGAGAATTAAACGCGAGAACTAAGTACCTAGTTCGAGAATTAACAGCGAGAACTAAGTACCTAGATCGAGAATTAAAAGCGAGAACTAAGTACCTAGTTCCAGAATTAAACGCGAGAACTAAGTACCTAGTTCGAGAATTAAACGCGAGAACTAAGTACCTAGTTCGAGAATTAAAAGCGAGAACTAAGTACCTAGTTCGAGAATTAAACGCGAGAACTAAGTACCTAGTTCGAGAATTAAACGCGAGAACTAAGTACCTAGTTCGAGAATTAAAAGCGAGAACTAAGTATCTAGATCGAGAATTAAAAGCGAGAACTAAGTACCTAGTTCGAGAATTAAACGCGAGAACTAAGTACCGAGTTCGAGAATTAAACGCGAGAACTAAGTACCTAGTTCGAGAATTAAACGCGAGATCTCAGTACCGAGTTCGAGAATTAAACGCGAGAACTCAGTACCGAGTTCGAGAGTTAAACGCGAGATCTAAGTACCTAGTTCGAGAATTAAACGCGAGAACTAAGTACCTAGTTCGAGAATTAAACGCGAGAACTAAGTAAATAGTTCGAGAATTAAAAGCGAGAACTAAGTACCTAGTTCGAGAATTAAACGCGAGAACTAAGTACCTAGTTCGAGAATTAAACGCGAGAACTAAGTACCTAGTTCGAGAATTAAACGCGAGAACTAAGTACCTAGATCGAGAATTAAAAGCGAGAACTAAGTACCTAGTTCGAGAATTAAACGCGAGAACTAAGTACCGAGTTCGAGAATTAAACGCGAGAACTAAGTACCTAGTTCGAGAATTAAACGCGAGAACTAAGTACCTAGTTCGAGAATTAAAAGCGAGAACTAAGTACCGAGTTCGAGAATTAAACCAAGAACTCAGTACTGAGTTCGAGACTTAAACGCGAGATCTCAATACCGAGCTCGAGAATTAAAAGCGAGAACTCAGTATCGAGTTCGAGAATTAAACGCGAGAAGTAAGTACCTAGTTCGAGAATTAAACGCGAGAACTATGTACCTAGTTCGAGAATTAAACGCGAGATCTCAGTACCGAGTTCGAGAATTAGACGCGAGAACTAAGTACCTAGTTCGAGAATTAAAAGCGAGAACTAAGTACCTAGTTCGAGAATTAAACGCAAGAACTCAGTACCTAGTTCGAGAATTAAACGCGAGATCTCAGTACCGAGTCCGAGAATTAAACGCGAGAACTCAGTATCGAGTTCGAGAATTAAACGCGAGAAGTAAGTACCTAGTTCGAGAATTAAACGCGAGAACTATGTACCTAGTTCGAGAATAAAACGCGAGATCTCAGTACCGAGTTCGAGAATTAAACGCAAGAACTCAGTACCGAGTTCGAGAATTAAACGCGAGATCTCAGTACCGAGCTCGAGAATTAAAAGCGAGAACTCAGTATCGAGTTCGAGAATTAAACGCGAGAAGTAAGTACCTAGTTCGAGAATTAAACGCGAGAACTCATTATCGAGTTCGAGAATTAAACGCGAAAACTAAGTACCTAGTTCGAGAATTAAAAGCGAGAACTAAGTACCGAGTTCGAGAATTAAACGCAAGAACTCAGTACCGAGTTCGAGAATTAAACGCGAGATCTCAGTACCGAGTCCGAGAATTAAACGCGAGAACTCATTATCGAGTTCGAGAATTAAACGCGAGAAGTAAGTACCTAGTTCGAGAATTAAACGCGAGAACTATGTACCTAGTTCGAGAATAAAACGCGAGATCTCAGTACCGAGTTCGAGAATTAAACGCGAGAACTAAGTACCTAGTTCGAGAATTAAAAGCGAGAACTAAGTACCTAGTTCGAGAATTAAACGCGAGAACTAAGTACCTAGTTCGAGAATTAAAAGCGAGAACTAAGTACCGAGGTCGAGAATTAAACGCAAGAACTCAGTACCGAGTTCGAGAATTAAACGCGAGATCTCAGTACCGAGCTCGAGAATTAAAAGCGAGAACTCAGTACCGAGTTCGAGAATTAAACGCGAGATCTCAGTACCGAGCTCGAGAATTAAAAGCGAGAACTCAGTATCGAGTTCGAGAATTAAACGCGAGAAGTAAGTACCTAGTTCGAGAATTAAACGCGAGAACTATGTACCTAGTTCGAGAATTAAACGCGAGATCTCAGTACCGAGTTCGAGAAATAAACGCGAGAACTAAGTACCTAGTTCGAGAATTAAAAGCGAGAACTAAGTACCTAGTTCGAGAATTAAACGCAAGAACTCAGTATCTAGTTCGAGAATTAAACGCGAGAACTCAGTACCGAGTTCGAGAATTAAACGTGAGATCTAAGTACCTAGTTCGAGAATTAAACGCGAGAACTAAGTACCTAGTTCGAGAATTAAACGCGAGAACTAAGTACCTAGTTCGAGAATTAAAAGCGAGAACTAAGTACCTAGTTCGAGAATTAAACGCGAGAACTAAGTACCTAGTTCGAGAATTAAACGCGAGAACTAAGTACCTAGTTCGAGAATTAAAAGCGAGAACTAAGTACCTAGATCGAGAATTAAAAGCGAGAACTAAGTACCTAGTTCGAGAATTAAACGCGAGAACTAAGTACCTAGTTCGAGAATTAAACGCGAGAACTAAGTACCTAGATCGAGAATTAAAAGCGAGAACTAAGTACCTAGTTCGAGAATTAAACGCGAGATCTCAGTACCGAGTCCGAGAATTAAACGCGACAACTCAGTATCGAGTTCGAGAATTAAACGCGAGAACTCAGTACCTAGTTCGAGAATTAAACGCGAGAACTATGTACCTAGTTCGAGAATTAAACGCGAGATCTCAGTACCGAGTTCGAGAATTAAACGCGAGAACTAAGTACCGAGTTCGAGAATTAAACGCGAGAACTAAGTACCTAGTTCGAGAATTAAACGCAAGAACTAAGTACCTAGTTCGAGAATTAAAAGCGAGAACTAAGTACCGAGTTCGAGAATTAAACGCAAGAACTCAGTACCGAGTTCGAGAATTAAACGCGAGAACTAAGTACCGAATTCGAGAATTAAACGCAAGAACTAAGTACCGAGTTCGAGAATTAAACGCGAGAACTAAGTACCGAGTTCGAGAATTAAACGCGAGAACTAAGTACCTAGTTCGAGAATTGAACGCGAGAACAAAGTACCTAGTTCGAGAATTAAAAGCGAGAACTAAGTACCGAGTTCGAGAATTAAACGCAAGAACTCAGTACCGAGTTCGAGACTTAAACGCGAGATCTCAATACCGAGCTCGAGAATTAAAAGCGAGAACTCAGTATCGAGTTCGAGAATTAAACGCGAGAAGTAAGTACCTAGTTCGAGAATTAAACGCGAGAACTATGTACCTAGTTCGAGAATTAAACGCGAGATATCAGTACCGAGTTCGAGAATTAAACGCGAGAACTAAGTACCTAGTTCGAGAATTAAAAGCGAGAACTAAGTACCTAGTTCGAGAATTAAACGCAAGAACTCAGTACCTAGTTCGAGAATTAAACGCGAGATCTCAGTACCGAGTCCGAGAATTAAACGCGAGAACTCAGTATCGAGTTCGAGAATTAAACGCGAGAAGTAAGTACTTAGTTCGAGAATTAAACGCGAGAACTATGTACCTAGTTCGAGAATAAAACGCGAGATCTCAGTACCGAGTTCGAGAATTAAACGCGAGAACTCAGTACCGAGTTCGAGAATTAAACGCGAGATCTCAGTACCGAGCTCGAGAATTAAAAGCGAGAACTCAGTATCGAGTTCGAGAATTAAACGCGAGAAGTAAGTACCTAGTTCGAGAATTAAACGCGAGAACTATGTACCTAGTTCGAGAATTAAACGCGAGATCTCAGTACCGAGTTCGAGAAATAAACGCGAGAACTAAGTACCTAGTTCGAGAATTAAAAGCGAGAACTAAGTACCTAGTTCGAGAATTAAACGCAAGAACTCAGTACCTAGTTCGAGAATTAAACGCGAGAACTCAGTACCGAGTTCGAGAATTAAACGTGAGATCTAAGTCCCTAGTTTGAGAATTAAACGCGAGAACTAAGTACCTAGTTCGAGAATTAAACGCGAGAACTAAGTACCTAGTTCGAGAATTAAAAGCGAGAACTAAGTACCTAGTTCGAGAATTAAACGCGAGAACTAAGTACCTAGTTCGAGAATTAAACGCGAGAACTAAGTACCTAGTTCGAGAATTAAAAGCGAGAACTAAGTACCTAGATCGAGAATTAAAAGCGAGAACTAAGTACCTAGTTCGAGAATTAAACGCGAGAACTAAGTACCTAGTTCGAGAATTAAACGCGAGAACTAAGTACCTAGTTCGAGAATTAAACGCGAGAACTAAGTACCTAGTTCGAGAATTAAACGCGAGAACTAAGTACCTAGTTCGAGAATTAAAAGCGAGAACTAAGTACCGAGTTCGAGAATTAAACGCAAGAACTCATTACCGAGTTCGAGAATTAAACGCGAGATCTCAGTACCGAGTCCGAGAATTAAACGCGAGAACTCAGTATCGAGTTCGAGAATTAAACGCGAGAACTAAGTACCTAGTTCGAGAATTAAAAGCTTGAACTAAGTACCGAGTTCGAGAATTAAACGCAAGAACTCAGTACCGAGTTCGAGAATTAAACGCGAGATCTCAGTACCGAGTCCGAGAATTAAACGCGAGAACTCAGTATCGAGTTCGAGAATTAAACGCGAGAAGTAAGTACCTAGTTCGAGAATTAAACGCGAGAACTATGTACCTAGTTCGAGAATTAAACGCGAGATCTCAGTACCGAGTTCGAGAATTAAACGCGAGAACTAAGTACCGAGTTCGAGAATTAAACGCAAGAACTCAGTACCGAGTTCGAGAATTAAACGCGAGAACTAAGTACCGAATTCGAGAATTAAACGCAAGAACTAAGTACCGAGTTCGAGAATTAAACGCGAGAACTAAGTACCGAGTTCGAGAATTAAACGCGAGAACTAAGTACCTAGTTCGAGAATTGAACGCGAGAACTAAGTACCTAGTTCGAGAATTAAAAGCGAGAACTAAGTACCGAGTTCGAGAATTAAACGCAAGAACTCAGTACCGAGTTCGAGACTTAAACGCGAGATCTCAATACCGAGCTCGAGAATTAAAAGCGAGAACTCAGTATCGAGTTCGAGAATTAAACGCGAGAAGTAAGTACCTAGTTCGAGAATTAAACGCGAGAACTATGTACCTAGTTCGAGAATTAAACGCGAGATATCAGTACCGAGTTCGAGAATTAAACGCGAGAACTAAGTACCTAGTTTGAGAATTAAAAGCGAGAACTAAGTACCTAGTTCGAGAATTAAACGCAAGAACTCAGTACCTAGTTCGAGAATTAAACGCGAGATCTCAGTACCGAGTCCGAGAATTAAACGCGAGAACTCAGTATCGAGTTCGAGAATTAAACGCGAGAAGTAAGTACTTAGTTCGAGAATTAAACGCGAGAACTATGTACCTAGTTCGAGAATAAAACGCGAGATCTCAGTACCGAGTTCGAGAATTAAACGCGAGAACTCAGTACCGAGTTCGAGAATTAAACGCGAGATCTCAGTACCGAGCTCGAGAATTAAAAGCGAGAACTCAGTATCGAGTTCGAGAATTAAACGCGAGAAGTAAGTACCTAGTTCGAGAATTAAACGCGAGAACTATGTACCTAGTTCGAGAATTAAACGCGAGATCTCAGTACCGAGTTCGAGAAATAAACGCGAGAACTAAGTACCTAGTTCGAGAATTAAAAGCGAGAACTAAGTACCTAGTTCGAGAATTAAACGCAAGAACTCAGTACCTAGTTCGAGAATTAAACGCGAGAACTCAGTACCGAGTTCGAGAATTAAACGTGAGATCTAAGTCCCTAGTTTGAGAATTAAACGCGAGAACTAAGTACCTAGTTCGAGAATTAAACGCGAGAACTAAGTACCTAGTTCGAGAATTAAAAGCGAGAACTAAGTACCTAGTTCGAGAATTAAACGCGAGAACTAAGTACCTAGTTCGAGAATTAAACGCGAGAACTAAGTACCTAGTTCGAGAATTAAAAGCGAGAACTAAGTACCTAGATCGAGAATTAAAAGCGAGAACTAAGTACCTAGTTCGAGAATTAAACGCGAGAACTAAGTACCTAGTTCGAGAATTAAACGCGAGAACTAAGTACCTAGTTCGAGAATTAAACGCGAGAACTAAGTACCTAGTTCGAGAATTAAACGCGAGAACTAAGTACCTAGTTCGAGAATTAAAAGCGAGAACTAAGTACCGAGTTCGAGAATTAAACGCAAGAACTCATTACCGAGTTCGAGAATTAAACGCGAGATCTCAGTACCGAGTCCGAGAATTAAACGCGAGAACTCAGTATCGAGTTCGAGAATTAAACGCGAGAACTAAGTACCTAGTTCGAGAATTAAAAGCTTGAACTAAGTACCGAGTTCGAGAATTAAACGCAAGAACTCAGTACCGAGTTCGAGAATTAAACGCGAGATCTCAGTACCGAGTCCGAGAATTAAACGCGAGAACTCAGTATCGAGTTCGAGAATTAAACGCGAGAAGTAAGTACCTAGTTCGAGAATTAAACGCGAGAACTATGTACCTAGTTCGAGAATTAAACGCGAGATCTCAGTACCGAGTTCGAGAATTAAACGCGAGAACTAAGTACCGAGTTCGAGAATTAACGCGAGAACTAAGTACCTAGTTCGAGAATTAAACGCGAGAACTAAGTACCGAGTTCGAGAATTACACGCGAGAACTAAGTACCTAGTTCGAGAATTAAACATGAGAACTAAGTACCTAGTTCGAGAATTAAACGCAAGAACTCAGTACCGAGTTCGAGACTTAAACGCGAGATCTCAGTACCGAGTTCGAGAATTAAACGCGAGAACTAAGTACCGAGTTCGAGAATTAACGCGAGAACTAAGTACCTAGTTCGAGAATTAAACGCGAGAACTAAGTACCGAGTTCGAGAATTAAACGCGAGAAGTAAGTACCTAGTTCGAGAATTAAACGCGAGAACTATGTACCTAGTTCGAGAATTAAACGCGAGATCTCAGTACCGAGTTCGAGAATTAAACGCGAGAACTCAGTACCGAGTTCGAGAATTAAACGCGAGATCTAAGTACCTAGTTCGAGAATTAAACGCGAGAACTAAGTACCTAGTTCGAGAATTAAACGCGAGAACTAAGTAAATAGTTCGAGAATTAAACGCGAGAAGTAAGTACCTAGTTCGAGAATTAAACGCGAGAACTATGTACCTAGTTCGAGAATTAAACACGAGATCTCAGTACCGAGTTCGAGAATTAAACGCGAGAACTAAGTACCTAGTTCGAGAATTAAAAGCGAGAACTAAGTACCTAGTTCGAGAATTAAACGCAAGAACTCAGTACCTAGTTCGAGAATTAAACGCGAGATCTCAGTACCGAGTCCGAGAATTAAACGCGAGAACTCAGTATCGAGTTCGAGAATTAAACGCGAGAAGTAAGTACCTAGTTCGAGAATTAAACGCGAGAACTATGTACCTAGTTCGAGAATAAAACGCGAGATCTCAGTACCGAGTTCGAGAATTAAACGCAAGAACTCAGTACCGAGTTCGAGAATTAAACGCGAGATCTCAGTACCGAGCTCGAGAATTAAAAGCGAGAACTCAGTATCGAGTTCGAGAATTAAACGCGAGAAGTAAGTACCTAGTTCGAGAATTAAACGCGAGAACTATGTACCTAGTTCGAGAATTAAACGCGAGATCTCAGTACCGAGTTCGAGAAATAAACGCGAGAACTAAGTACCTAGTTCGAGAATTAAAAGCGAGAACTAAGTACCTAGTTCGAGAATTAAACGCAAGAACTCAGTACCTAGTTCGAGAATTAAACGCGAGAACTCAGTACCGAGTTCGAGAATTAAACGTGAGATCTAAGTACCTAGTTCGAGAATTAAACGCGAGAACTAAGTACCTAGTTCGAGAATTAAACGCGAGAACTAAGTACCTAGTTCGAGAATTAAAAGCGAGAACTAAGTACCTAGTTCGAGAATTAAACGCGAGAACTAAGTACCTAGTTCGAGAATTAAAAGCGAGAACTAAGTACCTGGATCGAGAATTAAAAGCGAGAATTAAGTACCTAGTTCGAGAATTAAACGCGAGAACTAACAATAAGTACCTAGATCGAGAATTAAAAGCGAGAACTAAGTACCTAGTTCGAGAATTAAACGCAAGAACTCAGTACCGAGTTCGAGAATTAAACGCGAGAACTAAGTACCTAGTTCGAGAATTAAACGCGAGAACTAAGTACCTAGTTTGAGAATTAAACGCGAGAACTAAGTACCTAGTTCGAGAATTAAAAGCGAGAACTAAGTACCGAGTTCGAGAATTAAACGCGAGAAGTAAGTACCTAGTTCGAGAATTAAACGCGAGAACTATGTACCTAGTTCGAGAATTAAACGCGAGAACTCAGTACCGAGTTCGAGAATTAAACGCGAGATCTCAGTACCTAGTTCGAGAATTAAACGCGAGAACTAAGTACCTAGTTCGAGAATTAAAGACGAGAACTAAGTACCTAGTTCGAGAATTAAACGCGAGAACTAAGTACCTAGTTCGAGAATTAAAGACGAGAACTAAGTACCTAGTTCGAGAATTAAAAGCGAGAACTAAGTACCTAGTTCGAGAATTAAACGCGAGAACTAAGTACCTAGTTCGAGAATTAAACGCGAGAACTAAGTACCTAGTTCGAGCATTAAAAGCGAGAACTAAGTACCTAGATCGAGAATTAAAAGCGAGAACTAAGTACCTAGTTCGAGAATTAAACGCGAGAACTAAGTAACGAGTTCGAGAATTAAACGCGAGAACTAAGTACCTAGTTCGAGGATTAAACGCGAGAGCTAAGTACCTAGTTCGAGAATTAAAAGCGAGAACTAAGTACCGAGTTCGAGGATTAAACGCGAGAACTAAAGAACTAAGTACCTAGTTCGAGAATTAAAAGCGAGAACTAAGTACCTACTTCGAGAATTAAAAGCGAGAACTAAGTACCTAGATCGAGAATTAAAAGCGAGAACTAAGTACCTAGTTCGAGAATAAAACGCGAGATCTCAGTACCGAGCTCGAGAATTAAAAGCGAGAACTAAGTACCGAGTTCGAGAATTAAACGCGAGAACTAAGTACCGAGTTCGAGAATTAAACGCGAGAACTAAGTACCTAGTTCGAGAATTAAACGCGAGAACTAAGTACCTAGTTCGAAAATTAAACGCGAGAACTCAGTACCGAGTTCGAGAACTAAACGCGAGATCTCAGTACCGAGTCCAAGAATTAAACGCGAGAAGGCAGTACCGAGTTCGAGAATTAAACGCGAGATCTAAGTACCTAGTTCGAGAATTAAACGCGAGAACTAAGTACCTAGTTCGAGAATTAAACGCGAGAACTAAGTACCTAGTTCGAGAATTAAAAGCGAGAACTAAGTACCTAGTTCGAGAATTAAACGCGAGAACTAAGTACCTAGTTCGAGAATTAAACGCGAGAACTAAGTACCTAGATCGAGAATTAAAAGCGAGAACTAAGTACCTAGTTCGAGAATTAAACGCGAGAACTAAGTACCGAGTTCGAGAATTAAACGCGAGAAATAAGTACCTAGTTCGAGAATTAATCGCGAGAACTAAGTACCTAGTTCGAGAATTAAACGCGAGAACTAAGTACCTAGTTCGAGAATTAAACGCGAGAACTAAGTACCGAGTTCGAGAATTAAACGCAAGAACTCAGTACCGAGTTCGAGAATTAAACGCGAGATCTCAGTACCGAGTCCGAGAATTAAACGCGAGAACTCAGTATCGAGTTCGAGAATTAAACGCGAGAAGTAAGTACCTAGTTCGAGAATTAAACGCGAGAACTATGTACCTAGTTCGAGAATTAAACGCGAGAACTCAGTACCGAGTTCGAGAATTAAACGCGAGAACTAAGTACCTAGTTCGAGAATTAAACGCGAGAACTAAGTACCTAGTTCGAGAATTAAAAGCGAGAACTAAGTACCTAGATCGAGAATTTAAAGCGAGAACTAAGTACCTAGTTCGAGAATTAAACGCGAGAACTAAGTACCTAGTTCGAGAATTAAACGCGAGAACTAACAATAAGTACCTAGATCGAGAATTAAAAGCGAGAACTAAGTACCTAGTTCGAGAATTAAACGCAAGAACTCAGTACCGAGTTCGAGAATTAAACGCGAGAACTAAGTACCTAGTTCGAGAATTAAACGCGAGAACTAAGTACCTAGTTTGAGAATTAAACGCGAGAACTAAGTACCTAGTTCGAGAATTAAAAGCGAGAACTAAGTACCGAGTTCGAGAATTAAACGCGAGAAGTAAGTACCTAGTTCGAGAATTAAACGCGAGAACTATGTACCTAGTTCGAGAATTAAACGCGAGAACTCAGTACCGAGTTCGAGAATTAAACGCGAGATCTCAGTACCGAGTCCGAGAATTAAACGCGAGAAGTCAGTACCGAGTTCGAGAATTAAACGCGAGATCTAAGTACCTAGTTCGAGAATTAAACGCGAGAACTAAGTACCTAGTTCGAGAATTAAAGACGAGAACTAAGTACCTAGTTCGAGAATTAAAAGCGAGAACTAAGTACCTAGTTCGAGAATTAAACGCGAGAACTAAGTACCTAGTTCGAGAATTAAACGCGAGAACTAAGTACCGAGTTCGAGAATTAAACGCAAGAACTCAGTACCGAGTTCGAGAATTAAACCCGAGATCTCAGTACCGAGTCCGAGAATTAAACGCGAGAACTCAGTATCGAGTTCGAGAATTAAACGCGAGAAGTAAGTACCTAGTTCGAGAATTAAACGCGAGAACTATGTACCTAGTTCGAGAATTAAACGCGAGAACTCAGTACCGAGTTCGAGAATTAAACGCGAGATCTCAGTACCGAGTCCAAGAATTAAACGCGAGAACTCAGTACCGAGTTCGAGAATTAAACGCGAGATCTAAGTACCTAGTTCGAGAATTAAAAGCGAGAACTAAGTACCTAGTTCGAGAATTAAACGCAAGAACTAAGTACCTAGTTCGAGAATTAAAAGCGAGAACTAAGTACCTAGTTCGAGAATTAAACGCGAGAACTAAGTACCTAGTTCGAGAATTACACGCTAGAACTAAGTACCTAGATCGAGAATTAAAGGCGAGAACTAAGTACCTAGTTCGAGAATTAAACGCGAGAACTAAGTACCGAGTTCGAGAATTAAACGCGAGAACTAAGTACCTAGTTCGAGAATTAAACGCGAGAACTAAGTACCTAGTTCGAGAATTAAAAGCGAGAACTAAGTACCGAGTTCGAGAATTAAACGCAAGAACTCAGTACCGAGTTCGAGAATTAAACGCGAGAACTCAGCATCGAGTTCGAGAATTAAACGCGAGAAGTAAGTACCTAGTTCGAGAATTAAACGCGAGAACTATGTACCTAGTTCGAGAATTAAACGCGAGATCTCAGTACCGAGTTCGAGAATTAAACGCGAGAACTAAGTACCGAGTTCGAGAATTAAACGCGAGAACTAAGTACCTAGTTCGAGAATTAAACGCGAGAACTAAGTACCTAGTTCGAAAATTAAACGCGAGAACTAAGTACCTAGTTCGAGAATTAAAAGCGAGAACTAAGTACCTAGTTCGAGAATTAAACGCGAGAACTAAGTACCTAGTTCGAGAATTAAACGCGAGAACTAAGTACCTAGTTCGAGAATTAAACGCGAGAACTAAGTACCTAGTTCGAGAATTAAAAGCGAGAACTAAGTACCGAGTTCGAGAATTAAACGCAAGAACTCAGTACCGAGTTCGAGAATTAAACCCGAAATCTCAGTACCGAGTCCGAGAATTAAACGCGAGAACTCAGTATCGAGTTCGAGAATTAAAAGCGAAAAGTAAGTACCTAGTTCGAGAATTAAACGCGAGAACTATGTACCTAGTTCGAGAATTAAACGCGAGAACTCAGTACCGAGTTCGAAAATTAAACGCAAGAACTCAGTACCGAGTTCGAGAATTAAACGCGAGATCTCAGTACCGAGTCCGAGAATTAAACGCGAGAACGCAGTACCGAGTTCGAGAATTAAACGCGAGATCTAAGTACCTAGTTCGAGAATTAAACGCGAGAACTAAGTACCTAGTTCGAGAATTAAACGCGAGAACTAAGTACCTAGTTCGAGAATTAAAAGCGAGAACTAAGTACCTAGTTCGAGAATTAAACGCGAGAACTAAGTACCTAGTTCGAGAATTAAACGCGAGAACTACGTACCTAGTTCGAGAATTAAACGCGAGAACTAAGTACCGAGTTCGAGAATTAAACGCGAGAACTAAGTACCTAGTTCGAGAATTAAACGCGAGAACTAAGTACCTAGTTCGAGAATTAAACGCGAGAACTCAGTACCGAGTTCGAGGATTAAACGCGAGAACTAAAGAACTAAGTACCTAGTTCGAGAATTAAAAGCGAGAACTAAGTACCTAGTTCGAGAATTAAAAGCGAGAACTAAGTACCTAGTTCGAGAATTAAACGCGAGATCTCAGTACCGAGCTCGAGAATTAAAAGCAAGAACTAAGTACCGAGTTCGAGAATTAAACGCGAGAACTAAGTACCGAGTTCGAGAATTAAACGCGAGAACTAAGTACCTAGTTCGAGAATTAAACGCGAGAACTAAGTACCTAGTTCGAAAATTAAACGCGAGAACTCAGTACCGAGTTCGAGAATTAAACGCGAGATCTCAGTACCGAGTCCGAGAATTAAACGCGAGAACTCAGTACCGAGTTCGAGAATTAAACGCGAGATCTAAGTACCAAGTTCGAGAATTAAACGCGAGAACTAAGTACCTAATTCGAGAATTAAACGCGAGAACTAAGTACCTAGTTCCAGAATTAAAAGCGAGAACTAAGTACCTAGTTCGAGAATTAAACGCGAGAACTAAGTACCTAGTTCGAGAATTAAGCGCGAGAACTAAGTACCTAGATCGAGAATTAAAAGCGAGAACTAAGTACCTAGTTCGAGAATTAAACGCGAGAACTAAGTACCGAGTTCGAGAATTAAACGCGAGAACTAAGTACCTAGTTCGAGAATTCAACGCGAGAACTAAGTACCTAGTTCGAGAATTAAACGCGAGAACTAAGTACCTAGTTCGAGAATTAAAAGCGAGAACTAAGTACCGAGTTCGAGAATTAAACGCGAGAAGTAAGTACCTAGTTCGAGAATTAAACGCGAGAACTAAGTACCTAGTTCGAGAATTAAACGCGAGAACTAAGTACCTAGATCGAGAATTAAAAGCGAGAACTAAGTACCTAGTTCGAGAATTAAACGCGAGATCTCAGTACCGAGCTCGAGAATTAAAAGCAAGAACTAAGTACCGAGTTCGAGAATTAAACGCGAGAACTAAGTACCGAGTTCGAGAATTAAACGCGAGAACTATGTACCTAGTTCGAGAATTAAACGCGAGAACTCAGTACCGAGTTCGAGAATTAAACGCGAGATCTCAGTACCGAGTCCGAGAATTAAACGCGAGAACTCAGTACCGAGTTCGAGAATTAAACGCGAGATCTAAGTACCTAGTTCGATAATTAAACGCGAGAACTAAGTACCTAGTTCGAGAATTAAACGCGAGAACTAAGTACCTAGTTCGAGAATTAAAAGCGAGAACTAAGTACCTAGTTCGAGAATTAAACGCGAGAACTAAGTACCTAGTTCGAGAATTAAACGCGAGAACTAAGTACCTAGTTCGAGCATTAAAAGCGAGAACTAAGTACCTAGATCGAGAATTAAAAGCGAGAACTAAGTACCTAGTTCGAGAATTAAACGCGAGAATTAAGCACCGAGTTCGAGAATTAAACGCGAGAACTAAGTACCTAGTTCGAGAATTAAACGCGAGAACTAAGTACCTAGTTCGAGAATTAAAAGCGAGAACAAAGTACCGAGTTCGAGAATTAAACGCGAGAACTAAGTACCTAGTTCGAGAATTAAACGCGAGAACTAAGTACCTAGTTCGAGAATTAAAAGCGAGAACTAAGTACCTAGTTCGAGAATTAAACGCGAGAACTAAGTACCTAGTTCGAGAATTAAACGCGAGATCTCAGTACCGAGTCCGAGAATTAAACGCGAGAACTCAGTAGCGAGTTCGAGAATTAAACGCGAGATCTAAGTACCTAGTTCGAGAATTAAACGCGAGAACTAAGTACCTAGTTCGAGAATTAAACGCGAGAACTAAGTACCTAGTTCGAGAATTAAAAGCGAGAACTAAGTACCTAGTTCGAGAATTAAACGCGAGAACTAAGTACCTAGTTCGAGAATTAAACGCGAGAACTAAGTACCTAGTTCGAGCATTAAAAGCGAGAACTAAGTACCTAGATCGAGAATTAAAAGCGAGAACTAAGTACCTAGTTCGAGAATTAAACGCGAGAACTAAGTACCGAGTTCGAGAATTAAACGCGAGAACTAAGTACCTAGTTCGAGAATTAAACGCGAGAACTAAGTACCTAGTTCGAGAACTAAAAGCGAGAACTAAGTACCGAGTTCGAGGATTAAACGCGAGAACTAAAGAACTAAGTACCTAGTTCGAGAATTAAAAGCGAGAACTAAGTACCTACTTCGAGAATTAAAAGCGAGAACTAAGTACCTAGATCGAGAATTAAAAGCGAGAACTAAGTACCTAGTTCGAGAATTAAACGCAATATCTCAGTACCGAGCTGGAGAATTAAAAGCGAGAACTAAGTACCGAGTTCGAGAATTAAACGCGAGAACTAAGTACCGAGTTCGAGAATTAAACGCGAGAACTAAGTACCTAGTTCGAGAATTAAACGCGAGAACTAAGTACCTAGTTCGAAAATTAAACGCGAGAACTCAGTACCGAGTTCGAGAACTAAACGCGAGATCTCAGTACCGAGTCCAAGAATTAAACGCGAGAACGCAGTACCGAGTTCGAGAATTAAACGCGAGATCTAAGTACCTAGTTCGAGAATTAAACGCGAGAACTAAGTACCTAGTTCGAGAATTAAACGCGAGAACTAAGTACCTAGTTCGAGAATTAAAAGCGAGAACTAAGTACCTAGTTCGAGAATTAAACGCGAGAACTAAGTACCTAGTTCGAGAATTAAACGCGAGAACTAAGTACCTAGTTCGAGAATTAAACGCGAGAACTAAGTACCGAGTTCGAGAATTAAACGCGAGAACTAAGTACCTAGTTCGAGAATTAAACGCGAGAACTAAGTACCTAGTTCGAGAATTAAACGCGAGAACTAAGTATCTAGTTCGAGAATTAAAAGCGAAAACTAAGTACCGAGTTCGAGAATTAAACGCAAGAACTCAGTACCGAGTTCGAGAATTAAACGCGAGATCTCAGTACCGAGTCCGAGAATTAAACGCGAGAACTCAGTATCGAGTTCGAGAATTAAACGCGAGAAGTAAGTACCTAGTTCGAGAATTAAACGCGAGAACTATGTACCTAGTTCGAGAATTAAACGCGAGAACTCAGTACCGAGTTCGAGAATTAAACGCGAGATCTCAGTACCGAGTCCGAGAATTAAACGCGAGAACTCAGTACCGAGTTCGAGAATTAAACGCGAGATCTAAGTACCTAGTTCGAGAATTAAAAGCGAGAACTAAGTACCTAGTTCGAGAATTAAACGCGAGAACTAAGTACCTAGTTCGAGAATTAAAAGCGAGAACTAAGTACCGAGTTCGAGAATTAAACGCAAAAACTAAGTACCTAGTTCGAGAATTAAACGCGAGAACTAAGTACCTAGATCGAGAATTAAAAGCGAGAACTAAGTACCTAGTTCGAGAATTAAACGCGAGAACTAAGTACCGAGTTCGAGAATTAAACGCGAGAACTAAGTACCTAGTTCGAGAATTAAACGCGAGAACTAAGTACCTAGTTCGAGAATTAAAAGCGAGAACTAAGTACCGAGTTCGAGAATTAAACGCAAGAACTCAGTACCGAGTTCGAGAATTAAACGCGAGAACTCAGTATCGAGTTCGAGAATTAAACGCGAGAAGTAAGTACCTAGTTCGAGAATTAAACGCGAGAACTATGTACCTAGTTCGAGAATTAAACGCGAGATCTCAGTACCGAGTTCGAGAATTAAACGCGAGAACTAAGTACCGAGTTCGAGAATTAAACGCGAGAACTAAGTACCTAGTTCGAGAATTAAACGCGAGAACTAAGTACCTAGTTCGAAAATTAAACGCGAGAACTAAGTACCTAGTTCGAGAATTAAAAGCCAGAACTAAGTACCTAGTTCGAGAATTAAACGCGAGAACTAAGTACCTAGTTCGAGAATTAAACGCGAGAACTAAGTACCTAGTTCGAGAATTAAACGCGAGAACTAAGTACCTAGTTCGAGAATTAAAAGCGAGAACTAAGTACCGAGTTCGAGAATTAAACGCAAGAACTCAGTACCGAGTTCGAGAATTAAACGCGAGATCTCAGTACCGAGTCCGAGAATTAAACGCGAGAACTCAGTATCGAGTTCGAGAATTAAACGCGAGAACTAAGTACCTAGTTCGAGAATTAAAAGCTTGAACTAAGTACCGAGTTCGAGAATTAAACGCAAGAACTCAGTACCGAGTTCGAGAATTAAACGCGAGATCTCAGTACCGAGTCCGAGAATTAAACGCGAGAACTCAGTATCGAGTTCGAGAATTAAACGCGAGAACTAAGTACCGAGTTCGAGAATTAACGCGAGAACTAAGTACCTAGTTCAAGAATTAAACGCGAGAACTAAGTACCTAGTTCGAAAATTAAACGCGAGAACTAAGTACCTAGTTCGAGAACTAAAAGCGAGAACTAAGTACCTAGTTCGAGAATTAAACGCGAGAACTAAGTACCTAGTTCGAGAATTAAACGCGAGAACTAAGTACCTAGTTCGAGAATTAAAAGCGAGAACTAAGTACCGAGTTCGAGAATTAAACGCAAGAACTCAGTACCGAGTTCGAGAATTAAACGCGAGATCTCAGTACCGAGTCCGAGAATTAAACGCGAGAACTCAGTATCGAGTTCGAGAATTAAACGCGAGATCTCAGTACCGACTCCGAGAACTAAACGCGAGAACTCAGTACCGAGTTCGAGAATTAAACGCGAGAACTCAGTATCGAGTTCAAGAATTAAACGCGAGAACTAAGTACCTAGTTCGAGAATTAAACGCGAGAACTAAGTACCTAGTTCGAGAATTAAAAGCGAGACCTAAGTACCTAGTTCGAGAATTAAACGCGAGAACTAAGTACCTAGTTCGAGAATTAAACGCGAGAACTAAGTACCTAGTTCGAGCATTAAAAGCGAGAACTAAGTACCTAGATCGAGAATTAAAAGCGAGAACTAAGTACCTAGTTCGAGAATTAAACGCGAGAACTAAGTACCGAGTTCGAGAATTAAACGCGAGAACTAAGTACCTGGTTCGAGAATTAAACGCGAGAACTAAGTACCTAGTTCGAGAATTAAACGCGAGAACTAAGTACCTAGTTCGAGAATTAAACGCGAGAACTAAGTACCTAGTTCGAGAATTAAACGCGAGAACTAAGTACCTAGTCCGAGAATTAAAAGCGAGAACTAAGTACCGAGTTCGAGAATTAAACGCAAGAACTCAGTACCGAGTTCGAGAATTAAACGCGAGATCTCAGTACCGAGTCCGAGAATTAAACGCGAGAACTCAGTATCGAGTTCGAGAATTAAACGCGAGATCTCAGTACCTAGTTCGAAAATTAAACGCGAGAACTCAGTACCGAGTTCGAGAATTAAACGCGAGATCTCAGTACCGAGTCCGAGAATTAAACGCAAGAACTCAGTACCGAGTTCGAGAATTAAACGCGAGATCTAAGTACCTAGTTCGAGAATTAAACGCGAGAACTAAGTACCTAGTTCGAGAATTAAACGCGAGAACTAAGTACCTAGTTCGAGAATTAAAAGCGAGAACTAAGTACCTAGTTCGAGAATTAAACGCGAGAACTAAGTACCTAGTTCGAGAATTAAACGCGAGAACTAAGTACCTAGATCGAGAATTAAAAGCGAGAACTAAGTACCTAGTTCGAGAATTAAACGCGAGAACTAAGTACCGAGTTCGAGAATTAAACGCGAGAACTAAGTACCTAGTTCGAGAATTAAACGCGAGAACTAAGTACCTAGTTCGAGAATTAAACGCGAGAACTAAGTACCTTGTTCGAGAATTAAAAGCGAGAACTAAGTACCGAGTTCGAGAATTAAACGCAAGAACTCAGTACCGAGTTCGAGAATTAAACGCGAGATCTCAGTACCGAGTCCGAGAATTAAACGCGAGAACTCAGTATCGAGTTCGAGAATTAAACGCGAGAAGTAAGTACCTAGTTCGAGAATTAAACGCGAGAACTATGTACCTAGTTCGAGAATTAAACGCGAGAACTAAGTACCTAGTTCGAGAATTAAACGCGAGAACTAAGTACCTAGTTCGAGCATTAAAAGCGAGAACTAAGTACCTAGATCGAGAATTAAAAGCAAGAACTACGTTCCTAGTTCGAGAATTAAACGCGAGAACTAAGTACCGAGTTCGAGAATTAAACGCGAGAACTAAGTACCTAGTTCGAGAATTAAACGCGAGAACTAAGTACCTAGTTCGAGAATTAAACGCGAGATCTCAGTACCGAGTCCGAGAATTAAACGCGAGAACTCAGTACCGAGTTCGAGAATTAAACGCGAGATCTAAGTACCTAGTTCGAGAATTAAGCGCGAGAACTAAGTACCTAGTTCGAGAATTAAACGCGAGAACTAAGTACCTAGTTCGAGAATTAAAAGCGAGACCTAAGTACCTAGTTCGAGAATTAAACGCGAGAACTAAGTACCTAGTTCGAGAATTAAACGCGAGAACTAAGTACCTAGTTCGAGAATTAAAAGCGAGAACTAAGTACCTAGATCGAGAATTAAAAGCGAGAACTAAGTACCTAGTTCGAGAATTAAACGCGAGAACTAAGTACCGAGTTCAAAAATTAAACGCGAGAACTAAGTACCAAGTTCGAGAATTAAACGCGAGAACTAAGTACCTAGTTCGAGAATTAAAAGCGAGAACTAAGTACCGAGTTCGAGAATTAAACGCAAGAACTCAGTACCGAGTTCGAGAATTAAACGCGAGATCTCAGTACCGAGTCTGAGAATTAAACGCGAGAACTCAGTATCGAGTTCGAGAATTAAACGCGAGAAGTAAGTACCTAGTTCAAGAATTAAACGCGAGAACTATGTACCTAGTTCGAGAATTAAACGCGAGATCTCAGTACCGAGTTCGAGAATTAAACGCGAGAACTCAGTACCGAGTTCGAGAATTAAAAGCGAGAACTAAGTACCTAGTTCGAGAATTAAACGCGAGAACTAAGTACCTAGTTCGAGAATTAAAAGCGAGAACTAAGTACCTAGATCGAGAATTAAAAGCGAGAACTAAGTACCTAGTTCGAGAATTAAACGCGAGAACTAAGTACCGAGTTCGAGAATTAAACGCGAGAACTAAGTACCGAGTTCGAGAATTAAAAGCGAGAACTAAGTACCTAGTTCGAGAATTAAACGCGAGAACTAAGTACCTAGTTCGAGAATTAAACGCGAGAACTAAGTACCTAGATCGAGAATTAAAAGCGAGAACTAAGTACGTAGTTCGAGAATTAAACGCGAGAACTAAGTACCGAGTTCGAGAATTAAACGCGAGAACTAAGTACCTAGTTCGAGAATTAAACGCGAGAACTAAGTACCTTGTTCGAGAATTAAAAGCGAGAACTAAGTACCGAGTTCGAGAATTAAACGCAAGAACTCAGTACGGAGTTCGAGAATTAAACGCGAGATCTCAGTACCGAGTCCGAGAATTAAACGCGAGAACTCAGTATCGAGTTCGAGAATTAAACGCGAGAAGTAAGTACCTAGTTCGAGAATTAAACGCGAGAACTATGTACCTAGTTCGAGAATTAAACGCGAGAACTAAGTACCTAGTTCGAGAATTAAACGCGAGAACTAAGTACCTAGTTCGAGCATTAAAAGCGAGAACTAAGTACCTAGATCGAGAATTAAAAGCAAGAACTACTTTCCTAGTTCGAGAATTAAACGCGAGAACTAAGTACCGAGTTCGAGAATTAAACGCGAGAACTAAGTACCTAGTTCGAGAATTAAACGCGAGAACTAAGTACCTAGTTCGAGAATTAAACGCGAGATCTCAGTACCGAGTCCGAGAATTAAACGCGAGAACTCAGTACCGAGTTCGAGAATTAAACGCGAGATCTAAGTACCTAGTTCGAGAATTAAGCGCGAGAACTAAGTACCTAGTTCGAGAATTAAACGCGAGAACTAAGTACCTAGTTCGAGAATTAAACGCGAGATCTCAGTACCGAGTCCGAGAATTAAACGCGAGAACTCAGTACCGAGTTCGAGAATTAAACGCGAGATCTAAGTACCTAGTTCGAGAATTAAGCGCGAGAACTAAGTACCTAGTTCGAGAATTAAACGCGAGAACTAAGTACCTTGTTCGAGAATTAAAAGCGAGAACTAAGTACCGAGTTCGAGAATTAAACGCAAGAACTCAGTACCGAGTTCGAGAATTAAACGCGAGATCTCAGTACCGAGTCCGAGAATTAAACGCGAGAACTCAGTATCGAGTTCGAGAATTAAACGCGAGAAGTAAGTACCTAGTTCGAGAATTAAACGCGAGAACTATGTACCTAGTTCGAGAATTAAACGCGAGAACTAAGTACCTAGTTCGAGAATTAAACGCGAGAACTAAGTACCTAGTTCGAGCATTAAAAGCGAGAACTAAGTACCTAGATCGAGAATTAAAAGCAAGAACTACGTTCCTAGTTCGAGAATTAAACGCGAGAACTAAGTACCGAGTTCGAGAATTAAACGCGAGAACTAAGTACCTAGTTCGAGAATTAAACGCGAGAACTAAGTACCTAGTTCGAGAATTAAACGCAAGATCTCAGTACCGAGTCCGAGAATTAAACGCGAGAACTCAGTACCGAGTTCGAGAATTAAACGCGAGATCTAAGTACCTAGTTCGAGAATTAAGCGCGAGAACTAAGTACCTAGTTCGAGAATTAAACGCGAGAACTAAGTACCTAGTTCGAGAATTAAAAGCGAGACCTAAGTACCTAGTTCGAGAATTAAACGCGAGAACTAAGTACCTAGTTCGAGAATTAAACGCGAGAACTAAGTACCTAGTTCGAGAATTAAAAGCGAGAACTAAGTACCTAGATCGAGAATTAAAAGCGAGAACTAAGTACCTAGTTCGAGAATTAAACGCGAGAACTAAGTACCGAGTTCAAAAATTAAACGCGAGAACTAAGTACCAAGTTCGAGAATTAAACGCGAGAACTAAGTACCTAGTTCGAGAATTAAAAGCGAGAACTAAGTACCGAGTTCGAGAATTAAACGCAAGAACTCAGTACCGAGTTCGAGAATTAAACGCGAGATCTCAGTACCGAGTCTGAGAATTAAACGCGAGAACTCAGTATCGAGTTCGAGAATTAAACGCGAGAAGTAAGTACCTAGTTCAAGAATTAAACGCGAGAACTATGTACCTAGTTCGAGAATTAAACGCGAGATCTCAGTACCGAGTTCGAGAATTAAACGCGAGAACTCAGTACCGAGTTCGAGAATTAAAAGCGAGAACTAAGTACCTAGTTCGAGAATTAAACGCGAGAACTAAGTACCTAGTTCGAGAATTAAAAGCGAGAACTAAGTACCTAGATCGAGAATTAAAAGCGAGAACTAAGTACCTAGTTCGAGAATTAAACGCGAGAACTAAGTACCGAGTTCGAGAATTAAACGCGAGAACTAAGTACCGAGTTCGAGAATTAAAAGCGAGAACTAAGTACCTAGTTCGAGAATTAAACGCGAGAACTAAGTACCTAGTTCGAGAATTAAACGCGAGAACTAAGTACCTAGATCGAGAATTAAAAGCGAGAACTAAGTACGTAGTTCGAGAATTAAACGCGAGAACTAAGTACCGAGTTCGAGAATTAAACGCGAGAACTAAGTACCTAGTTCGAGAATTAAACGCGAGAACTAAGTACCTAGTTCGAGAATTAAACGCGAGAACTAAGTACCTTGTTCGAGAATTAAAAGCGAGAACTAAGTACCGAGTTCGAGAATTAAACGCAAGAACTCAGTACCGAGTTCGAGAATTAAACGCGAGATCTCAGTACCGAGTCCGAGAATTAAACGCGAGAACTCAGTATCGAGTTCGAGAATTAAACGCGAGAAGTAAGTACCTAGTTCGAGAATTAAACGCGAGAACTATGTACCTAGTTCGAGAATTAAACGCGAGAACTAAGTACCTAGTTCGAGAATTAAACGCGAGAACTAAGTACCTAGTTCGAGCATTAAAAGCGAGAACTAAGTACCTAGATCGAGAATTAAAAGCAAGAACTACTTTCCTAGTTCGAGAATTAAACGCGAGAAATAAGTACCGAGTTCGAGAATTAAACGCGAGAACTAAGTACCTAGTTCGAGAATTAAACGCGAGAACTAAGTACCTAGTTCGAGAATTAAACGCGAGATCTCAGTACCGAGTCCGAGAATTAAACGCGAGAACTCAGTACCGAGTTCGAGAATTAAACGCGAGATCTAAGTACCTAGTTCGAGAATTAAGCGCGAGAACTAAGTACCTAGTTCGAGAATTAAACGCGAGAACTAAGTACCTAGTTCGAGAATTAAACGCGAGATCTCAGTACCGAGTCCGAGAATTAAACGCGAGAACTCAGTACCGAGTTCGAGAATTAAACGCGAGATCTAAGTACCTAGTTCGAGAATTAAGCGCGAGAACTAAGTACCTAGTTCGAGAATTAAACGCGAGAACTAAGTACCTAGTTCGAGAATTAAAAGCGAGACCTAAGTACCTAGTTCGAGAATTAAACGCGAGAACTAAGTACCTAGTTCGAGAATTAAACGCGAGAACTAAGTACCTAGTTCGAGAATTAAAAGCGAGAACTAAGTACCTAGATCGAGAATTAAAAGCGAGAACTAAGTACCTAGTTCGAGAATTAAACGCGAGAACTAAGTACCGAGTTCGAGAATTAAACGCGAGAACTAAGTACCAAGTTCGAGAATTAAACGCGAGAACTAAGTACCTAGTTCGAGAATTAAAAGCGAGAACTAAGTACCGAGTTCGAGAATTAAACGCAAGAACTCAGTACCGAGTTCGAGAATTAAACGCGAGATCTCAGTACCGAGTCTGAGAATTAAACGCGAGAACTCAGTATCGAGTTCGAGAATTAAACGCGAGAAGTAAGTACCTAGTTCGAGAATTAAACGCGAGAACTATGTACCTAGTTCGAGAATTAAACGCGAGATCTCAGTACCGAGTTCGAGAATTAAACGCGAGAAAGAAGTACCTAGTTCGAGAATTAAAAGCGAGAACTAAGTACCTAGTTCGAGAATTAAACGCAAGAACTCAGTAGCTAGTTTTGAGAATTAAACGCGAGAACTCAGTACCGAGTTCGAGAATTAAACGCGAGATCTCAGTACCGAGTTCGAGAATTAAACGCGAGAACTAAGTACCTAGTTCGAGAATTAAACGCGAGAACTAAGTACCTAGTTCGAGAATTAAACGCGAGGACTAAGTACCTAGATCGAGAATTAAAAGCGAGAACTAAGTACCTAGTTCGAGAATTAAACGCGAGAACTAAGTACCGAGTTCGAGAATTAAACGCGAGAACTAAGTACCTAGTTCGAGAATTAAACGCGAGAACTAAGTACCTAGTTCGAGAATTAAACGCGAGAACTAAGTACCTAGTTCGAGAATTAAAAGCGAGAACTAAGTACCGAGTTCGAGAATTAAACGCAAGAACTCAGTACCGAGTTCGAGAATTAAACGCGAGATCTCAGTACCGAGTCCGAGAATTAAACGCGAGAACTCAGTATCCAGTTCGAGAATTAAACCCGAGAACTATGTACCTAGTTCGAGAATTAAACGCGAGAACTATGTACCTAGTTCGAGAATTAAACGCGACAACTCAGTACCGAGTTCGAGAATTAAACGCGAGATCTCAGTACCGAGTTCGAGAATTAAACGCGAGATCTAAGTACCTAGTTCGAGAATTAAACGCGAGAACTAAGTACCTAGTTCGAGAATTAAACGCGAGAACTAAGTACCTAGTTCGGGAATTAAAAGCGAGAACTAAGTACCTAGTTCGAGAATTAAACGCGAGAACTAAGTACCTAGTTCGAGCATTAAAAGCGAGAACTAAGTACCTAGATCGAGAATTAAAAGCGAGAACTAAGTACCTAGTTCGAGAATTAAACGCGAGAACTAAGTACCGAGTTCGAGAATTAAACGCGAGAACTAAGTACCTAGTTCGAGAATTAAACGCGAGAATAAGTACCTAGTTCGAGAATTAAACGCGAGGACTAAGTACCTAGATCGAGAATTAAAAGCGAGAACTAAGTACCTAGTTCGAGAATTAAACGCGAGAACTAAGTACCGAGTTCGAGAATTAAACGCGAGAACTAAGTACCTAGTTCGAGAATTAAACGCGAGAACTAAGTACCTAGTTCGAGAATTAAACGCGAGAACTAAGTACCTAGTTCGAGAATTAAAAGCGAGAACTAAGTACCGAGTTCGAGAATTAAACGCAAGAACTCAGTACCGAGTTCGAGAATTAAACGCGAGATCTCAGTACCGAGTCCGAGAATTAAACGCGAGAACTCAGTATCGAGTTCGAGAATTAAACCCGAGAACTATGTACCTAGTTCGAGAATTAAACGCGAGAACTATGTACCTAGTTCGAGAATTAAACGCGACAACTCAGTACCGAGTTCGAGAATTAAACGCGAGATCTCAGTACCGAGTTCGAGAATTAAACGCGAGATCTAAGTCCCTAGTTCGAGAATTAAACGCGAGAACTAAGTACCTAGTTCGAGAATTAAACGCGAGAACTAAGTACCTAGTTCGGGAATTATAAGCGAGAACTAAGTACCTAGTTCGAGAATTAAACGCGAGAACTAAGTACCTAGTTCGAGCATTAAAAGCGAGAACGAAGTACCTAGATCGAGAATTAAAAGCGAGAACTAAGTACCTAGTTCGAGAATTAAACGCGAGAACTAAGTACCGAGTTCGAGAATTAAACGCGAGAACTAAGTACCTAGTTCGAGAATTAAACGCGAGAATAAGTACCTAGTTCGAGAATTAAAAGCGAGAACTAAGTACCGAGTTCGAGAATTAAACGCAAGAACTCAGTACCGAGTCCGAGAATTAAACGCGAGAACTCAGTATCGAGTTCGAGAATTAAACGCGAGAAGTAAGTACCTAGTTCGAGAATTAAACGCGAGAACTATGTACCTTGTTCGAGAATAAAACGCGAGATCTCAGTACCGAGTTCGAGAATTAAACGCGAGAACTAAGTACCTAGTTCGAGAATTAAAAGCGAGAACTAAGTACCTAGTTCGAGAATTAAACGCAAGAACTCAGTACCTAGTTCGAGAATTAAACGCGAGAACTCAGTACCGAGTTCGAGAATTAATCGCGAGATCTCAGTACCGAGTTCGAGAATTAAACGCGAGAACTAAGTACCTAGTTCGAGAATTAAAAGCGAGAACTAAGTACCTAGATCGAGAATTAAAAGCGAGAACTAAGTACCTAGTTCGAGAATTAAACGCGAGAACTAAGTACCTAGTTCGAGAATTAAACGCGAGAACTAAGTACCTAGTTCGAGAATTAAAAGCGAGAACTAAGTACCGAGTTCGAGAATTAAACGCAAGAACTCAGTACCGAGTTCGAGAATTAAACGCGAGATCTCAGTACCGAGTCCGAGAATTAAACGCGAGAACTAAGTACCTAGTTCGAGAATTAAACGCGAGAACTAAGTACCTAGTTCGAGAATTAAAAGCGAGAACTAAGTACCTAGTTCGAGAATTAAACGCGAGAACTAAGTACCTAGTTCGAGAATTAAACGCGAGAACTAAGTACCTAGTTCGAGCATTAAAAGCGAGAACTAAGTACCTAGATCGAGAATTAAAAGCAAGAACTCAGTACCTAGTTCGAGAATTAAACGCGAGAACTCAGTACCGAGTTCGAGAATTAAACGCGAGATCTCAGTACCGAGTTCGAGAATTAAACGCGAGAACTAAGTACCTAGTTCGAGAATTAAACGCGAGAACTAAGTACCTAGTTCGAGAATTAAACGCGAGAACTAAGTACCTAGTTCGAAAATTAAACGCGAGAACTCAGTACCGAGTTCGAGAATTAAACGCGAGAACTCAGTACCGAGTTCGAGAATTAAACGCGAGATCTCAGTACCGAGTCCGAGAATTAAAGTTCGAGAATTAAACGCGAGAACTAAGTACCTAGTTCGAGAATTAAACGCGAGAACTAAGTACCTAGTTCGAGAATTAAACGCGAGAAGTAAGTACCTAGTTCGAAAATTTAAACGCGAGAACTATGTACCTAGTTCGAGAATTAAACGCGAGAACTCAGTACCGAGTTCGAGAATTAAACGCGAGATCTCAGTACCGAGTCCGAGAATTAAAGTTCGAGAATTAAACGCGAGAACTAAGTACCTAGTTCGAGAATTAAACGCAAGAACTCAGTACCGAGTCCGAGAATTAAACGCGAGAACTCAGTATCGAGTTCGAGAATTAAACGCGAGAAGTAAGTACCTAGTTCGAGAATTAAACGCGAGAACTATGTACCTTGTTCGAGAATTAAACGCGAGATCTCAGTACCGAGTTCGAGAATTAAAACGAGAGCTAAGTACCTAGTTCGAGAATTAAACGCAAGAACTCAGTACCTAGTTCGAGAATTAAACGCGAGAACTCAGTACCGAGTTCGAGAATTAAACGCGAGATCTCAGTACCGAGTTCGAGAATTAAACGCGAGAACTAAGTACCTAGTTCGAGAATTAAACGCGAGAACTAAGTACCTAGTTCGAGAATTAAAAGCGAGAACTAAGTACCTAGATCGAGAATTAAAAGCGAGAACTAAGTACCTAGTTCGAGAATTAAACGCGAGAACTAAGTACCTAGTTCGAGAATTAAACGCGAGAACTAAGTACCTAGTTCGAGAATTAAAAGCGAGAACTAAGTACCGAGTTCGAGAATTAAACGCAAGAACTCAGTACCGAGTTCGAGAATTAAACGCGAGATCTCAGTACCGAGTCCGAGAATTAAACGCGAGAACTCAGTATCGAGTTCGAGAATTAAACGCGAGAAGTAAGTACCTAGTCCGAGAATTAAACGCGAGAACTATGTACCTAGTTCGAGAATTAAACGCGAGATCTAAGTACCTAGTTTGAGAATTAAACGCGAGAACTAAGTACCTAGTTCGAGAATTAAACGCGAGATCTCAGTACCGAGTCCGAGAATTAAAGTTCGAGAATTAAACGCGAGAACTCAGTACCTAGTTCGAGAATTAAACGCGAGAACTAAGTACCTAGTTCGAGAATTAAACGCGAGAACTAAGTACCTAGTTCGAGAATTAAAAGCGAGAACTAAGTACCGAGTTCGAGAATTAAACGCAAGAACTCAGTACCGAGTTCGAGAATTAAACGCGAGATCTCAGTACCGAGTCCGAGAATTAAACGCGAGAACTCAGTATCCAGTTCGAGAATTAAACCCGAGAACTATGTACCTAGTTCGAGAATTAAACGCGAGAACTATGTACCTAGTTCGAGAATTAAACGCGACAACTCAGTACCGAGTTCGAGAATTAAACGCGAGATCTCAGTACCGAGTTCGAGAATTAAACGCGAGATCTAAGTACCTAGTTCGAGAATTAAACGCGAGAACTAAGTACCTAGTTCGAGAATTAAACGCGAGAACTAAGTACCTAGTTCGGGAATTAAAAGCGAGAACTAAGTACCTAGTTCGAGAATTAAACGCGAGAACTAAGTACCTAGTTCGAGCATTAAAAGCGAGAACTAAGTACCTAGATCGAGAATTAAAAGCGAGAACTAAGTACCTAGTTCGAGAATTAAACGCGAGAACTAAGTACCGAGTTCGAGAATTAAACGCGAGAACTAAGTACCTAGTTCGAGAATTAAACGCGAGAATAAGTACCTAGTTCGAGAATTAAACGCGAGGACTAAGTACCTAGATCGAGAATTAAAAGCGAGAACTAAGTACCTAGTTCGAGAATTAAACGCGAGAACTAAGTACCGAGTTCGAGAATTAAACGCGAGAACTAAGTACCTAGTTCGAGAATTAAACGCGAGAACTAAGTACCTAGTTCGAGAATTAAACGCGAGAACTAAGTACCTAGTTCGAGAATTAAAAGCGAGAACTAAGTACCGAGTTCGAGAATTAAACGCAAGAACTCAGTACCGAGTTCGAGAATTAAACGCGAGATCTCAGTACCGAGTCCGAGAATTAAACGCGAGAACTCAGTATCGAGTTCGAGAATTAAACCCGAGAACTATGTACCTAGTTCGAGAATTAAACGCGAGAACTATGTACCTAGTTCGAGAATTAAACGCGACAACTCAGTACCGAGTTCGAGAATTAAACGCGAGATCTCAGTACCGAGTTCGAGAATTAAACGCGAGATCTAAGTCCCTAGTTCGAGAATTAAACGCGAGAACTAAGTACCTAGTTCGAGAATTAAACGCGAGAACTAAGTACCTAGTTCGGGAATTATAAGCGAGAACTAAGTACCTAGTTCGAGAATTAAACGCGAGAACTAAGTACCTAGTTCGAGCATTAAAAGCGAGAACGAAGTACCTAGATCGAGAATTAAAAGCGAGAACTAAGTACCTAGTTCGAGAATTAAACGCGAGAACTAAGTACCGAGTTCGAGAATTAAACGCGAGAACTAAGTACCTAGTTCGAGAATTAAACGCGAGAATAAGTACCTAGTTCGAGAATTAAAAGCGAGAACTAAGTACCGAGTTCGAGAATTAAACGCAAGAACTCAGTACCGAGTCCGAGAATTAAACGCGAGAACTCAGTATCGAGTTCGAGAATTAAACGCGAGAAGTAAGTACCTAGTTCGAGAATTAAACGCGAGAACTATGTACCTTGTTCGAGAATAAAACGCGAGATCTCAGTACCGAGTTCGAGAATTAAACGCGAGAACTAAGTACCTAGTTCGAGAATTAAAAGCGAGAACTAAGTACCTAGTTCGAGAATTAAACGCAAGAACTCAGTACCTAGTTCGAGAATTAAACGCGAGAACTCAGTACCGAGTTCGAGAATTAATCGCGAGATCTCAGTACCGAGTTCGAGAATTAAACGCGAGAACTAAGTACCTAGTTCGAGAATTAAAAGCGAGAACTAAGTACCTAGATCGAGAATTAAAAGCGAGAACTAAGTACCTAGTTCGAGAATTAAACGCGAGAACTAAGTACCTAGTTCGAGAATTAAACGCGAGAACTAAGTACCTAGTTCGAGAATTAAAAGCGAGAACTAAGTACCGAGTTCGAGAATTAAACGCAAGAACTCAGTACCGAGTTCGAGAATTAAACGCGAGATCTCAGTACCGAGTCCGAGAATTAAACGCGAGAACTAAGTACCTAGTTCGAGAATTAAACGCGAGAACTAAGTACCTAGTTCGAGAATTAAAAGCGAGAACTAAGTACCTAGTTCGAGAATTAAACGCGAGAACTAAGTACCTAGTTCGAGAATTAAACGCGAGAACTAAGTACCTAGTTCGAGCATTAAAAGCGAGAACTAAGTACCTAGATCGAGAATTAAAAGCAAGAACTCAGTACCTAGTTCGAGAATTAAACGCGAGAACTCAGTACCGAGTTCGAGAATTAAACGCGAGATCTCAGTACCGAGTTCGAGAATTAAACGCGAGAACTAAGTACCTAGTTCGAGAATTAAACGCGAGAACTAAGTACCTAGTTCGAGAATTAAACGCGAGAACTAAGTACCTAGTTCGAAAATTAAACGCGAGAACTCAGTACCGAGTTCGAGAATTAAACGCGAGAACTCAGTACCGAGTTCGAGAATTAAACGCGAGATCTCAGTACCGAGTCCGAGAATTAAAGTTCGAGAATTAAACGCGAGAACTAAGTACCTAGTTCGAGAATTAAACGCGAGAACTAAGTACCTAGTTCGAGAATTAAACGCGAGAAGTAAGTACCTAGTTCGAAAATTTAAACGCGAGAACTATGTACCTAGTTCGAGAATTAAACGCGAGAACTCAGTACCGAGTTCGAGAATTAAACGCGAGATCTCAGTACCGAGTCCGAGAATTAAAGTTCGAGAATTAAACGCGAGAACTAAGTACCTAGTTCGAGAATTAAACGCAAGAACTCAGTACCGAGTCCGAGAATTAAACGCGAGAACTCAGTATCGAGTTCGAGAATTAAACGCGAGAAGTAAGTACCTAGTTCGAGAATTAAACGCGAGAACTATGTACCTTGTTCGAGAATTAAACGCGAGATCTCAGTACCGAGTTCGAGAATTAAAACGAGAGCTAAGTACCTAGTTCGAGAATTAAACGCAAGAACTCAGTACCTAGTTCGAGAATTAAACGCGAGAACTCAGTACCGAGTTCGAGAATTAAACGCGAGATCTCAGTACCGAGTTCGAGAATTAAACGCGAGAACTAAGTACCTAGTTCGAGAATTAAACGCGAGAACTAAGTACCTAGTTCGAGAATTAAAAGCGAGAACTAAGTACCTAGATCGAGAATTAAAAGCGAGAACTAAGTACCTAGTTCGAGAATTAAACGCGAGAACTAAGTACCTAGTTCGAGAATTAAACGCGAGAACTAAGTACCTAGTTCGAGAATTAAAAGCGAGAACTAAGTACCGAGTTCGAGAATTAAACGCAAGAACTCAGTACCGAGTTCGAGAATTAAACGCGAGATCTCAGTACCGAGTCCGAGAATTAAACGCGAGAACTCAGTATCGAGTTCGAGAATTAAACGCGAGAAGTAAGTACCTAGTCCGAGAATTAAACGCGAGAACTATGTACCTAGTTCGAGAATTAAACGCGAGATCTAAGTACCTAGTTTGAGAATTAAACGCGAGAACTAAGTACCTAGTTCGAGAATTAAACGCGAGATCTCAGTACCGAGTCCGAGAATTAAAGTTCGAGAATTAAACGCGAGAACTAAGTACCTAGTTCGAGAATTAAACGCGAGAACTAAGTACCTAGTTCGAGAATTAAACGCGAGAAGTAAGTACCTAGTTCGAAAATTTAAACGCGAGAACTATGTACCTAGTTCGAGAATTAAACGCGAGAACTCAGTACCGAGTTCGAGAATTAAACGCGAGATCTCAGTACCGAGTCCGAGAATTAAAGTTCGAGAATTAAACGCGAGAACTAAGTACCTAGTTCGAGAATTAAACGCAAGAACTCAGTACCGAGTCCGAGAATTAAACGCGAGAACTCAGTATCGAGTTCGAGAATTAAACGCGAGAAGTAAGTACCTAGTTCGAGAATTAAACGCGAGAACTATGTACCTTGTTCGAGAATTAAACGCGAGATCTCAGTACCGAGTTCGAGAATTAAAACGAGAGCTAAGTACCTAGTTCGAGAATTAAACGCAAGAACTCAGTACCTAGTTCGAGAATTAAACGCGAGAACTCAGTACCGAGTTCGAGAATTAAACGCGAGATCTCAGTACCGAGTTCGAGAATTAAACGCGAGAACTAAGTACCTAGTTCGAGAATTAAACGCGAGAACTAAGTACCTAGTTCGAGAATTAAAAGCGAGAACTAAGTACCTAGATCGAGAATTAAAAGCGAGAACTAAGTACCTAGTTCGAGAATTAAACGCGAGAACTAAGTACCTAGTTCGAGAATTAAACGCGAGAACTAAGTACCTAGTTCGAGAATTAAAAGCGAGAACTAAGTACCGAGTTCGAGAATTAAACGCAAGAACTCAGTACCGAGTTCGAGAATTAAACGCGAGATCTCAGTACCGAGTCCGAGAATTAAACGCGAGAACTCAGTATCGAGTTCGAGAATTAAACGCGAGAAGTAAGTACCTAGTCCGAGAATTAAACGCGAGAACTATGTACCTAGTTCGAGAATTAAACGCGAGATCTAAGTACCTAGTTTGAGAATTAAACGCGAGAACTAAGTACCTAGTTCGAGAATTAAACGCGAGAACTAAGTACCTAGTTCGAGAAATAAAAGCGAGAACTAAGTACCTAGTTCGAGAATTAAACGCGAGAACTAAGTACCTAGTTCGAGAATTAAACGCGAGAACTAAGTACCTAGTTCGAGCATTAAAAGCGAGAACTAAGTACCTAGATCGAGAATTAAAAGCAAGAACTACGTACCTAGTTCGAGAATTAAACGCGAGAACTAAGTACCGAGTTCGAGAATTAAACGCGAGAACTAAGTACCTAGTTCGAGAATTAAACGCGAGATCTCAGTACCGAGTCCGAGAATTAAACGCGAGAACTCAGTATCGAGTTCGAGAATTAAACGCGAGAAGTAAGTACCTAGTTCGAGAATTAAACGCGAGAACTATGTACCTAGTTCGAGAATTAAACGCGAGAACTCAGTACCGAGTTCGAGAATTAAACGCGAGATCTCAGTAACGAGTCCGAGAATTAAACGCGAGAACTCAGTACCGAGTTCGAGAATTAAACGCGAGAACTAAATACCTAGTTCGAGAATTAAAAGCGAGAACTAAGTACCGAGTTCGAGAATTAAACGCAAGAACTCAGTACCGAGTTCGAGAATTAAACGCGAGATCTCAGTACCGAGTCCGAGAATTAAACGCGAGAACTCAGTATCGAGTTCGAGAATTAAACGCAAGAACTCAGTACCTAGTTCGAGAATTAAACGCGAGAACTCAGTACCGAGTTCGAGAATTAATCGCGAGATCTCAGTACCGAGTTCGAGAATTAAACGCGAGAACTAAGTACCTAGTTCGAGAATTAAACGCGAGAACTAAGTACCTAGTTCGAGAATTAAAAGCGAGAACTAAGTACCTAGATCGAGAATTAAAAGCGAGAACTAAGTACCTAGTTCGAGAATTAAACGCGAGAACTAAGTACCTAGTTCGAGAATTAAACGCGAGAACTAAGTACCTAGTTCGAGAATTAAAAGCGAGAACTAAGTACCGAGTTCGAGAATTAAACGCAAGAACTCAGTACCGAGTTCGAGAATTAAACGCGAGATCTCAGTACCGAGTCCGAGAATTAAACGCGAGAACTAAGTACCTAGTTCGAGAATTAAACGCGAGAACTAAGTACCTAGTTCGAGAATTAAAAGCGAGAACTAAGTACCTAGTTCGAGAATGAAACGCGAGAACTAAGTACCTAGTTCGAGAATTAAACGCGAGAACTAAGTACCTAGTTCGAGCATTAAAAGCGAGAACTAAGTACCTAGATCGAGAATTAAAAGCAAGAACTACGTACCTAGTTCGAGAATTAAACGCGAGAACTAAGTACCGAGTTCGAGAATTAAACGCGAGAACTAAGTACCTAGTTCGAGAATTAAACGCGAGAACTAAGTACCTAGTTCGAGAATTAAAAGCGAGAACTAAGTACCGAGTTCGAGAATTAAACGCAAGAACTCAGTACCGAGTTCGAGAATTAAACGCGAGATCTCAGTACCGAGTCCGAGAATTAAACGCGAGAACTCAGTATCGAGTTCGAGAATTAAACGCAAGAAGTAAGTACCTAGTTCGAGAATTAAACGCGAGAACTTTGTACCTAGTTCGAGAATTAAACGCGAGAACTTTGTACCTAGTTCGAGAATTAAAAGCGAGAACTCAGTACCGAGTTCGAGAATTAAACGCGAGATCTAAGTACCTAGTTCGAGAATTAAACGCGAGAACTAAGTACCTAGTTCGAGATGTAAACGCGAGAACTAAGTACCTAGTTCGAGAATTAAAAGCGAGAACTAAGTACCTAGTTCGAGAATTAAACGCGAGAACTAAGTACCGAGTTCGAGAATTAAACGTGAGATCACAGTACCGAGTCCGAGAATTAAACGCGATAACTCAGTATCGAGTTCGAGAATTAAACGCGAGAAGTAAGTACCTAGTTCGAGCATTAAAAGCGAGAACTAAGTACCTAGATCGAGAATTAAAAGCGAGAACTAAGTACCTAGTTCGAGAATTAAACGCGAGAACTAAGTACCGAGTTCGAGAATTAAACGCGAGAACTAAGTACCTAGTTCGAGAATTAAACGCGAGAATAAGTACCTAGTTCGAGAATTAAAAGCGAGAACTAAGTACCGAGTTCGAGAATTAAACGCAAGAACTCAGTACCGAGTCCGAGAATTAAACGCGAGAACTCAGTATCGAGTTCGAGAATTAAACGCGAGAAGTAAGTACCTAGTTCGAGAATTAAACGCGAGAACTATGTACCTTGTTCGAGAATTAAACGCGAGATCTCAGTACCGAGTTCGAGAATTAAACGCGAGAACTAAGTACCTAGTTCGAAAATTAAACGCGAGAACTATGTACCTAGTTCGAGAATTAAACGCGAGAACTCAGTACCGAGTTCGAGAATTAAACGCGAGATCTCAGTACCGAGTCCGAGAATTAAAGTTCGAGAATTAAACGCGAGAACTAAGTACCTAGTTCGAGAATTAAACGCAAGAACTCAGTACCGAGTCCGAGAATTAAACGTGAGAACTCAGTATCGAGTTCGAGAATTAAACGCGAGAAGTAAGTACCTAGTTCGAGAATTAAACGCGAGAACTATGTACCTTGTTCGAGAATTAAACGCGAGATCTCAGTACCGAGTTCGAGAATTAAAACGAGAGCTAAGTACCTAGTTCGAGAATTAAACGCAAGAACTCAGTACCTAGTTCGAGAATTAAACGCGAGAACTCAGTACCGAGTTCGAGAATTAAACGCGAGATCTCAGTACCGAGTTCGAGAATTAAACGCGAGAACTAAGTACCTAGTTCGAGAATTAAACGCGAGAACTAAGTACCTAGTTCGAGAATTAAAAGCGAGAACTAAGTACCTAGATCGAGAATTAAAAGCGAGAACTAAGTACCTAGTTCGAGAATTAAACGCGAGAACTAAGTACCTAGTTCGAGAATTAAACGCGAGAACTAAGTACCTAGTTCGAGAATTAAAAGCGAGAACTAAGTACCGAGTTCGAGAATTAAACGCAAGAACTCAGTACCGAGTTCGAGAATTAAACGCGAGATCTCAGTACCGAGTCCGAGAATTAAACGCGAGAACTCAGTATCGAGTTCGAGAATTAAACGCGAGAAGTAAGTACCTAGTTCGAGAATTAAACGCGAGAACTATGTACCTAGTTCGAGAATTAAACGCGAGATCTAAGTACCTAGTTTGAGAATTAAACGCGAGAACTAAGTACCTAGTTCGAGAATTAAACGCGAGAACTAAGTACCTAGTTCGAGAAATAAAAGCGAGAACTAAGTACCTAGTTCGAGAATTAAACGCGAGAACTAAGTACCTAGTTCGAGAATTAAACGCGAGAACTAAGTACCTAGTTCGAGAAATAAAAGCGAGAACTAAGTACCTAGTTCGAGAAATAAAAGCGAGAACTAAGTACCTAGTTCGAGAATTAAACGCGAGAACTAAGTACCTAGTTCGAGAATTAAACGCGAGAACTAAGTACCTAGTTCGAGCATTAAAAGCGAGAACTAAGTACCTAGATCGAGAATTAAAAGCAAGAACTACGTACCTAGTTCGAGAATTAAACGCGAGAACTAAGTACCGAGTTCGAGAATTAAACGCGAGAACTAAGTACCTAGTTCGAGAATTAAACGCGAGATCTCAGTACCGAGTCCGAGAATTAAACGCGAGAACTCAGTATCGAGTTCGAGAATTAAACGCGAGAAGTAAGTACCTAGTTCGAGAATTAAACGCGAGAACTATGTACCTAGTTCGAGAATTAAACGCGAGAACTCAGTACCGAGTTCGAGAATTAAACGCGAGATCTCAGTAACGAGTCCGAGAATTAAACGCGAGAACTCAGTACCGAGTTCGAGAATTAAACGCGAGAACTAAATACCTAGTTCGAGAATTAAAAGCGAGAACTAAGTACCGAGTTCGAGAATTAAACGCAAGAACTCAGTACCGAGTTCGAGAATTAAACGCGAGATCTCAGTACCGAGTCCGAGAATTAAACGCGAGAACTCAGTATCGAGTTCGAGAATTAAACGCAAGAACTCAGTACCTAGTTCGAGAATTAAACGCGAGAACTCAGTACCGAGTTCGAGAATTAATCGCGAGATCTCAGTACCGAGTTCGAGAATTAAACGCGAGAACTAAGTACCTAGTTCGAGAATTAAACGCGAGAACTAAGTACCTAGTTCGAGAATTAAAAGCGAGAACTAAGTACCTAGATCGAGAATTAAAAGCGAGAACTAAGTACCTAGTTCGAGAATTAAACGCGAGAACTAAGTACCTAGTTCGAGAATTAAACGCGAGAACTAAGTACCTAGTTCGAGAATTAAAAGCGAGAACTAAGTACCGAGTTCGAGAATTAAACGCAAGAACTCAGTACCGAGTTCGAGAATTAAACGCGAGATCTCAGTACCGAGTCCGAGAATTAAACGCGAGAACTAAGTACCTAGTTCGAGAATTAAACGCGAGAACTAAGTACCTAGTTCGAGAATTAAAAGCGAGAACTAAGTACCTAGTTCGAGAATTAAACGCGAGAACTAAGTACCTAGTTCGAGAATTAAACGCGAGAACTAAGTACCTAGTTCGAGCATTAAAAGCGAGAACTAAGTACCAAGATCGAGAATTAAAAGCAAGAACTACGTACCTAGTTCGAGAATTAAACGCGAGAACTAAGTACCGAGTTCGAGAATTAAACGCGAGAACTAAGTACCTAGTTCGAGAATTAAACGCGAGAACTAAGTACCTAGTTCGAGAATTAAAAGCGAGAACTAAGTACCGAGTTCGAGAATTAAACGCAAGAACTCAGTACCGAGTTCGAGAATTAAACGCGAGATCTCAGTACCGAGTCCGAGAATTAAACGCGAGAACTCAGTATCGAGTTCGAGAATTAAACGCAAGAAGTAAGTACCTAGTTCGAGAATTAAACGCGAGAACTTTGTACCTAGTTCGAGAATTAAACGCGAGAACTTTGTACCTAGTTCGAGAATTAAAAGCGAGAACTCAGTACCGAGTTCGAGAATTAAACGCGAGATCTAAGTACCTAGTTCGAGAATTAAACGCGAGAACTAAGTACCTAGTTCGAGAATTAAACGCGAGAACTAAGTACCTAGTTCGAGAATTAAAAGCGAGAACTAAGTACCTAGTTCGAGAATTAAACGCGAGAACTAAGTACCGAGTTCGAGAATTAAACGTGAGATCACAGTACCGAGTCCGAGAATTAAACGCGAGAACTCAGTATCGAGTTCGAGAATTAAACGCGAGAAGTAAGTACCTAGTTCGAGCATTAAAAGCGAGAACTAAGTACCTAGATCGAGAATTAAAAGCGAGAACTAAGTACCTAGTTCGAGAATTAAACGCGAGAACTAAGTACCGAGTTCGAGAATTAAACGCGAGAACTAAGTACCTAGTTCGAGAATTAAACGCGAGAATAAGTACCTAGTTCGAGAATTAAAAGCGAGAACTAAGTACCGAGTTCGAGAATTAAACGCAAGAACTCAGTACCGAGTCCGAGAATTAAACGCGAGAACTCAGTATCGAGTTCGAGAATTAAACGCGAGAAGTAAGTACCTAGTTCGAGAATTAAACGCGAGAACTATGTACCTTGTTCGAGAATTAAACGCGAGATCTCAGTACCGAGTTCGAGAATTAAACGCGAGAACTAAGTACCTAGTTCGAGAATTAAAAGCGAGAACTAAGTACCTAGTTCGAGAATTAAACGCAAGAACTCAGTACCTAGTTCGAGAATTAAACGCGAGAACTCAGTACCGAGTTCGAGAATTAATCGCGAGATCTCAGTACCGAGTTCGAGAATTAAACGCGAGAACTAAGTACCTCGTTCGAGAATTAAACGCGAGAACTAAGTACCTAGTTCGAGAATTAAAAGCGAGAACTAAGTACCTAGATCGAGAATTAAAAGCGAGAACTAAGTACCTAGTTCGAGAATTAAACGCGAGAACTAAGTACCTAGTTCGAGAATTAAACGCGAGAACTAAGTACCTAGTTCGAGAATTAAAAGCGAGAACTAAGTACCGAGTTCGAGAATTAAACGCAAGAACTCAGTACCGAGTTCGAGAATTAAACGCGAGATCTCAGTACCGAGTCCGAGAATTAAACGCGAGAACTAAGTACCTAGTTCGAGAATTAAACGCGAGAACTAAGTACCTAGTTCGAGAATTAAAAGCGAGAACTAAGTACCTAGTTCGAGAATTAAACGCGAGAACTAAGTACCTAGTTCGAGAATTAAACGCGAGAACTAAGTACCTAGTTCGAGCATTAAAAGCGAGAACTAAGTACCTAGATCGAGAATTAAAAGCAAGAACTACGTACCTAGTTCGAGAATTAAACGCGAGAACTAAGTACCGAGTTCGAGAATTAAACGCGAGAACTAAGTACCTAGTTCGAGAATTAAACGCGAGAACTAAGTACCTAGTTCGAGAATTAAAAGCGAGAACTAAGTACCGAGTTCGAGAATTAAACGCAAGAACTCAGTACCGAGTTCGAGAATTAAACGCGAGATCTCAGTACCGAGTCCGAGAATTAAACGCGAGAACTCAGTATCGAGTTCGAGAATTAAACGCAAGAAGTAAGTACCTAGTTCGAGAATTAAACGCGAGAACTTTGTACCTAGTTCGAGAATTAAACGCGAGAACTTTGTACCTAGTTCGAGAATTAAAAGCGAGAACTCAGTACCGAGTTCGAGAATTAAACGCGAGATCTAAGTACCTAGTTCGAGAATTAAACGCGAGAACTAAGTACCTAGTTCGAGAATTAAACGCGAGAACTAAGTACCTAGTTCGAGAATTAAAAGCGAGAACTAAGTACCTAGATCGAGAATTAAAAGCGAGAACTAAGTACCGAGTTCGAGAATTAAACGTGAGATCACAGTACCGAGTCCGAGAATTAAACGCGAGAACTCAGTATCGAGTTCGAGAATTAAACGCGAGAAGTAAGTACCTAGTTCGAGAATTAAACGCAAGAACTCAGTACCTAGTTCGAGAATTAAACGCGAGAACTCAGTACCGAGTTCGAGAATTAAACGCGAGATCTCAGTACCGAGTTCGAGAATTAAACGCGAGAACTAAGTACCTAGTTCGAGAATTAAACGCGAGAACTAAGTACCTAGTTCGAGAATTAAACGCGAGAACTAAGTACCTAGTTCGAAAATTAAACGCGAGAACTCAGTACCGAGTTCGAGAATTAAACGCGAGAAGTAAGTACCTAGTTCGAAAATTAAACGCGAGAACTATGTACCTAGTTCGAGAATTAAACGCGAGAACTCAGTACCGAGTTCGAGAATTAAACGCGAGATCTCAGTACCGAGTCCGAGAATTAAAGTTCGAGAATTAAACGCGAGAACTAAGTACCTAGTTCGAGAATTAAACGCAAGAACTCAGTACCGAGTCCGAGAATTAAACGCGAGAACTCAGTATCGAGTTCGAGAATTAAACGCGAGAAGTAAGTACCTAGTTCGAGAATTAAACGCGAGAACTATGTACCTTGTTCGAGAATTAAACGCGAGATCTCAGTACCGAGTTCGAGAATTAAAACGAGAGCTAAGTACCTAGTTCGAGAATTAAACGCAAGAACTCAGTACCTAGTTCGAGAATTAAACGCGAGAACTCAGTACCGAGTTCGAGAATTAAACGCGAGATCTCAGTACCGAGTTCGAGAATTAAACGCGAGAACTAAGTACCTAGTTCGAGAATTAAACGCGAGAACTAAGTACCTAGTTCGAGAATTAAAAGCGAGAACTAAGTACCTAGATCGAGAATTAAAAGCGAGAACTAAGTACCTAGTTCGAGAATTAAACGCGAGAACTAAGTACCTAGTTCGAGAATTAAAAGCGAGAACTAAGTACCGAGTTCGAGAATTAAACGCAAGAACTCAGTACCGAGTTCGAGAATTAAACGCGAGATCTCAGTACCGAGTCCGAGAATTAAACGCGAGAACTCAGTATCGAGTTCGAGAATTAAACGCGAGAAGTAAGTACCTAGTTCGAGAATTAAACGCGAGAACTATGTACCTAGTTCGAGAATTAAACGCGAGATCTCAGTACCGAGTCCGAGAATTAAACGCGAGAACTCAGTATCGAGTTCGAGAATTAAACGCGAGAAGTAAGTACCTAGTTTGAGAATTAAACGCGAGAACTAAGTACCTAGTTCGAGAATTAAACGCGAGAACTAAGTACCTAGTTCGAGAAATAAAAGCGAGAACTAAGTACCTAGTTCGAGAATTAAACGCGAGAACTAAGTACCTAGTTCGAGAATTAAACGCGAGAACTAAGTACCTAGTTCGAGCATTAAAAGCGAGAACTAAGTACCTAGATCGAGAATTAAAAGCAAGAACTACGTACCTAGTTCGAGAATTAAACGCGAGAACTAAGTACCGAGTTCGAGAATTAAACGCGAGAACTAAGTACCTAGTTCGAGAATTAAACGCGAGATCTCAGTACCGAGTCCGAGAATTAAACGCGAGAACTCAGTATCGAGTTCGAGAATTAAACGCGAGAAGTAAGTACCTAGTTCGAGAATTAAACGCGAGAACTATGTACCTAGTTCGAGAATTAAACGCGAGAACTCAGTACCGAGTTCGAGAATTAAACGCGAGATCTCAGTAACGAGTCCGAGAATTAAACGCGAGAACTCAGTACCGAGTTCGAGAATTAAACGCGAGAACTAAATACCTAGTTCGAGAATTAAAAGCGAGAACTAAGTACCGAGTTCGAGAATTAAACGCAAGAACTCAGTACCGAGTTCGAGAATTAAACGCGAGATCTCAGTACCGAGTCCGAGAATTAAACGCGAGAACTCAGTATCGAGTTCGAGAATTAAACGCAAGAACTCAGTACCTAGTTCGAGAATTAAACGCGAGAACTCAGTACCGAGTTCGAGAATTAATCGCGAGATCTCAGTACCGAGTTCGAGAATTAAACGCGAGAACTAAGTACCTAGTTCGAGAATTAAACGCGAGAACTAAGTACCTAGTTCGAGAATTAAAAGCGAGAACTAAGTACCTAGATCGAGAATTAAAAGCGAGAACTAAGTACCTAGTTCGAGAATTAAACGCGAGAACTAAGTACCTAGTTCGAGAATTAAACGCGAGAACTAAGTACCTAGTTCGAGAATTAAAAGCGAGAACTAAGTACCGAGTTCGAGAATTAAACGCAAGAACTCAGTACCGAGTTCGAGAATTAAACGCGAGATCTCAGTACCGAGTCCGAGAATTAAACGCGAGAACTAAGTACCTAGTTCGAGAATTAAACGCGAGAACTAAGTACCTAGTTCGAGAATTAAAAGCGAGAACTAAGTACCTAGTTCGAGAATTAAACGCGAGAACTAAGTACCTAGTTCGAGAATTAAACGCGAGAACTAAGTACCTAGTTCGAGCATTAAAAGCGAGAACTAAGTACCTAGATCGAGAATTAAAAGCAAGAACTACGTACCTAGTTCGAGAATTAAACGCGAGAACTAAGTACCGAGTTCGAGAATTAAACGCGAGAACTAAGTACCTAGTTCGAGAATTAAACGCGAGAACTAAGTACCTAGTTCGAGAATTAAAAGCGAGAACTAAGTACCGAGTTCGAGAATTAAACGCAAGAACTCAGTACCGAGTTCGAGAATTAAACGCGAGATCTCAGTACCGAGTCCGAGAATTAAACGCGAGAACTCAGTATCGAGTTCGAGAATTAAACGCAAGAAGTAAGTACCTAGTTCGAGAATTAAACGCGAGAACTTTGTACCTAGTTCGAGAATTAAACGCGAGAACTTTGTACCTAGTTCGAGAATTAAAAGCGAGAACTCAGTACCGAGTTCGAGAATTAAACGCGAGATCTAAGTACCTAGTTCGAGAATTAAACGCGAGAACTAAGTACCTAGTTCGAGAATTAAACGCGAGAACTAAGTACCTAGTTCGAGAATTAAAAGCGAGAACTAAGTACCTAGTTCGAGAATTAAACGCGAGAACTAAGTACCGAGTTCGAGAATTAAACGTGAGATCACAGTACCGAGTCCGAGAATTAAACGCGAGAACTCAGTATCGAGTTCGAGAATTAAACGCGAGAAGTAAGTACCTAGTTCGAGAATTAAACGCAAGAACTCAGTACCTAGTTCGAGAATTAAACGCGAGAACTCAGTACCGAGTTCGAGAATTAAACGCGAGATCTCAGTACCGAGTTCGAGAATTAAACGCGAGAACTAAGTACCTAGTTCGAGAATTAAACGCGAGAACTAAGTACCTAGTTCGAGAATTAAACGCGAGAACTAAGTACCTAGTTCGAAAATTAAACGCGAGAACTCAGTACCGAGTTCGAGAATTAAACGCGAGAAGTAAGTACCTAGTTCGAAAATTAAACGCGAGAACTATGTACCTAGTTCGAGAATTAAACGCGAGAACTCAGTACCGAGTTCGAGAATTAAACGCGAGATCTCAGTACCGAGTCCGAGAATTAAAGTTCGAGAATTAAACGCGAGAACTAAGTACCTAGTTCGAGAATTAAACGCAAGAACTCAGTACCGAGTCCGAGAATTAAACGCGAGAACTCAGTATCGAGTTCGAGAATTAAACGCGAGAAGTAAGTACCTAGTTCGAGAATTAAACGCGAGAACTATGTACCTTGTTCGAGAATTAAACGCGAGATCTCAGTACCGAGTTCGAGAATTAAAACGAGAGCTAAGTACCTAGTTCGAGAATTAAACGCGAGAACTAAGTACCTAGTTCGAAAATTAAACGCGAGAACTCAGTACCGAGTTCGAGAATTAAACGCGAGAAGTAAGTACCTAGTTCGAAAATTAAACGCGAGAACTATGTACCTAGTTCGAGAATTAAACGCGAGAACTCAGTACCGAGTTCGAGAATTAAACGCGAGATCTCAGTACCGAGTCCGAGAATTAAAGTTCGAGAATTAAACGCGAGAACTAAGTACCTAGTTCGAGAATTAAACGCAAGAACTCAGTACCGAGTCCGAGAATTAAACGCGAGAACTCAGTATCGAGTTCGAGAATTAAACGCGAGAAGTAAGTACCTAGTTCGAGAATTAAACGCGAGAACTATGTACCTTGTTCGAGAATTAAACGCGAGATCTCAGTACCGAGTTCGAGAATTAAAACGAGAGCTAAGTACCTAGTTCGAGAATTAAACGCAAGAACTCAGTACCTAGTTCGAGAATTAAACGCGAGAACTCAGTACCGAGTTCGAGAATTAAACGCGAGATCTCAGTACCGAGTTCGAGAATTAAACGCGAGAACTAAGTACCTAGTTCGAGAATTAAACGCGAGAACTAAGTACCTAGTTCGAGAATTAAAAGCGAGAACTAAGTACCTAGATCGAGAATTAAAAGCGAGAACTAAGTACCTAGTTCGAGAATTAAACGCGAGAACTAAGTACCTAGTTCGAGAATTAAACGCGAGAACTAAGTACCTAGTTCGAGAATTAAAAGCGAGAACTAAGTACCGAGTTGGAGAATTAAACGCAAGAACTCAGTACCGAGTTCGAGAATTAAACGCGAGATCTCAGTACCGAGTCCGAGAATTAAACGCGAGAACTCAGTATCGAGTTCGAGAATTAAACGCGAGAAGTAAGTACCTAGTTCGAGAATTAAACGCGAGAACTATGTACCTAGTTCGAGAATTAAACGCGAGATCTAAGTACCTAGTTCGAGAATTAAACGCGAGAACTAAGTACCTAGTTCGAGAATTAAACGCGAGAACTAAGTACCTAGTTCGAGAAATAAAAGCGAGAACTAAGTACCTAGTTCGAGAATTAAACGCGAGAACTAAGTACCTAGTTCGAGAATTAAACGCGAGAACTAAGTACCTAGTTCGAGCATTAAAAGCGAGAACTAAGTACCTATATCGAGAATTAAAAGCAAGAACTACGTACCTAGTTCGAGAATTAAACGCGAGAACTAAGTACCGAGTTCGAGAATTAAACGCGAGAACTAAGTACCTAGTTCGAGAATTAAACGCGAGATCTCAGTACCGAGTCCGAGAATTAAACGCGAGAACTCAGTATCGAGTTCGAGAATTAAACGCGAGAAGTAAGTACCTAGTTCGAGAATTAAACGCGAGAACTATGTACCTAGTTCGAGAATTAAACGCGAGAACTCAGTACCGAGTTCGAGAATTAAACGCGAGATCTCAGTAACGAGTCCGAGAATTAAACGCGAGAACTCAGTACCGAGTTCGAGAATTAAACGCGAGAACTAAATACCTAGTTCGAGAATTAAAAGCGAGAACTAAGTACCGAGTTCGAGAATTAAACGCAAGAACTCAGTACCGAGTTCGAGAATTAAACGCGAGATCTCAGTACCGAGTCCGAGAATTAAACGCGAGAACTCAGTATCGAGTTCGAGAATTAAACGCAAGAAGTAAGTACCTAGTTCGAGAATTAAACGCGAGAACTTTGTACCTAGTTCGAGAAATAAAAGCGAGAACTAAGTACCTAGTTCGAGAATTAAACGCGAGATCTTAGTACCGAGTTCGAGAATTAAACGCGAGAACTAAGTACCTAGTTCGAGAATTAAAAGCGAGAACTAAGTACCTAGTTCGAGAATTAAACGCAAGAACTCAGTACCTAGTTCGAGAATTAAACGCGAGAACTCAGTACCGAGTTCGAGAATTAAACGCGAGATCTCAGTACCGAGTTCGAGAATTAAACGCGAGAACTCAGTATTGAGTTCGAGAATTAAACGCGAGAAGTAAGTACCTAGTTCGAGAATTAAACGCGAGAACTCAGTACCGAGTTCGAGAATTAAACGCGAGATCTCAGTAACGAGTCCGAGAATTAAACGCGAGAACTCAGTACCGAGTTCGAGAATTAAACGCGAGATCTAAGTACCTAGTTCGAGAATTAAACGCGAGAACTAAGTACCTAGTTCGAGAATTAAACGCGAGAACTAAGTACCTAGTTCGAGAAATAAAAGCGAGAACTAAGTACCTTGTTCGAGAATTAAACGCGAGAACTAAGTACCTAGTTCGAGAATTAAACGCGAGAATTAAGTACCTAGTTCGAGCATTAAAAGCGAGAACTAAGTACCTAGATCGAGAATTAAAAGCAAGAACTACGTACCTAGTTCGAGAATTAAACGCGAGAACTAAGTACCGAGTTCGAGAATTAAACGCGAGAACTAAGTACCTAGTTCGAGAATTAAACGCGAGAACTAAGTACCTAGTTCGAGAATTAAAAGCGAGAACTAAGTACCGAGTTCGAGAATTAAACGCAAGAACTCAGTACCGAGTTCGAGAATTAAACGCGAGATCTCAGTAACGAGTCCGAGAATTAAACGCGAGAACTCAGTACCGAGTTCGAGAATTAAACGCGAGAACTAAATACCTAGTTCGAGAATTAAAAGCGAGAACTAAGTACCGAGTTCGAGAATTAAACGCAAGAACTCAGTACCGAGTTCGAGAATTAAACGCGAGATCTCAGTACCGAGTCCGAGAATTAAACGCGAGAACTCAGTATCGAGTTCGAGAATTAAACGCAAGAAGTAAGTACCTAGTTCGAGAATTAAACGCGAGAACTTTGTACCTAGTTCGAGAAATAAAAGCGAGAACTAAGTACCTAGTTCGAGAATTAAACGCGAGATCTTAGTACCGAGTTCGAGAATTAAACGCGAGAACTAAGTACCTAGTTCGAGAATTAAAAGCGAGAACTAAGTACCTAGTTCGAGAATTAAACGCAAGAACTCAGTACCTAGTTCGAGAATTAAACGCGAGAACTCAGTACCGAGTTCGAGAATTAAACGCGAGATCTCAGTACCGAGTTCGAGAATTAAACGCGAGAACTCAGTATTGAGTTCGAGAATTAAACGCGAGAAGTAAGTACCTAGTTCGAGAATTAAACGCGAGAACTCAGTACCGAGTTCGAGAATTAAACGCGAGATCTCAGTAACGAGTCCGAGAATTAAACGCGAGAACTCAGTACCGAGTTCGAGAATTAAACGCGAGATCTAAGTACCTAGTTCGAGAATTAAACGCGAGAACTAAGTACCTAGTTCGAGAATTAAACGCGAGAACTAAGTACCTAGTTCGAGAAATAAAAGCGAGAACTAAGTACCTTGTTCGAGAATTAAACGCGAGAACTAAGTACCTAGTTCGAGAATTAAACGCGAGAATTAAGTACCTAGTTCGAGCATTAAAAGCGAGAACTAAGTACCTAGATCGAGAATTAAAAGCAAGAACTACGTACCTAGTTCGAGAATTAAACGCGAGAACTAAGTACCGAGTTCGAGAATTAAACGCGAGAACTAAGTACCTAGTTCGAGAATTAAACGCGAGAACTAAGTACCTAGTTCGAGAATTAAAAGCGAGAACTAAGTACCGAGTTCGAGAATTAAACGCAAGAACTCAGTACCGAGTTCGAGAATTAAACGCGAGATCTCAGTACCGAGTCCGAGAATTAAACGCGAGAACTCAGTATCGAGTTCGAGAATTAAACGCAAGAAGTAAGTACCTAGTTCGAGAATTAAACGCGAGAACTTTGTACCTAGTTCGAGAATTAAACGCGAGATCTCAGTACCGAGTTCGAGAATTAAACGCGAGAACTAAGTACCTAGTTCGAGAATTAAACGCGAGATCTTAGTACCGAGTTCGAGAATTAAACGCGAGAACTAAGTACCTAGTTCGAGAATTAAAAGCGAGAACTAAGTACCTAGTTCGAGAATTAAACGCAAGAACTCAGTACCTAGTTCGAGAATTAAACGCGAGAACTCAGTACCGAGTTCGAGAATTAAACGCGAGATCTCAGTACCGAGTTCGAGAATTAAACGCGAGAACTCAGTATTGAGTTCGAGAATTAAACGCGAGAAGTAAGTACCTAGTTCGAGAATTAAACGCGAGAACTCAGTACCGAGTTCGAGAATTAAACGCGAGATCTCAGTAACGAGTCCGAGAATTAAACGCGAGAACTCAGTACCGAGTTCGAGAATTAAACGCGAGATCTAAGTACCTAGTTCGAGAATTAAACGCGAGAACTAAGTACCTAGTTCGAGAATTAAACGCGAGAACTAAGTACCTAGTTCGAGAAATAAAAGCGAGAACTAAGTACCTTGTTCGAGAATTAAACGCGAGAACTAAGTACCTAGTTCGAGAATTAAACGCGAGAATTAAGTACCTAGTTCGAGCATTAAAAGCGAGAACTAAGTACCTAGATCGAGAATTAAAAGCAAGAACTACGTACCTAGTTCGAGAATTAAACGCGAGAACTAAGTACCGAGTTCGAGAATTAAACGCGAGAACTAAGTACCTAGTTCGAGAATTAAACGCGAGAACTAAGTACCTAGTTCGAGAATTAAAAGCGAGAACTAAGTACCGAGTTCGAGAATTAAACGCAAGAACTCAGTACCGAGTTCGAGAATTAAACGCGAGATCTCAGTACCGAGTCCGAGAATTAAACGCGAGAACTCAGTATCGAGTTCGAGAATTAAACGCAAGAAGTAAGTACCTAGTTCGAGAATTAAACGCGAGAACTTTGTACCTAGTTCGAGAATTAAACGCGAGATCTCAGTACCGAGTTCGAGAATTAAACGCGAGAACTAAGTACCTAGTTCGAGAATTAAAAGCGAGAACTAAGTACCTAGTTCGAGAATTAAACGCAAGAACTCAGTACCTAGTTCGAGAATTAAACGCGAGAACTCAGTACCGAGTTCGAGAATTAAACGCGAGATCTCAGTACCGAGTTCGAGACTTAAACGCGAGAACTAAGTACCTAGTTCGAGAATTAAACGCGAGAACTAAGTACCTAGTTCGAAAATTAAACGCGAGAACTCAGTACCGAGTTCGAGAATTAAACGCGAGAAGTAAGTACCTAGTTCGAGAATTAAACGCGAGAACTATGTACCTAGTTCGAGAATTAAACGCGAGAACTCAGTACCGAGTTCGAGAATTAAACGCGAGATCTCAGTACCGAGTCCGAGAATTAAACGCGAGAACTCAGTACCGAGTTCGAGAATTAAAAGCGAGAACTAAGTACCTAGTTCGAGAATTAAACGCGAGAACTAAGTACCTAGTTCGAGAATTAAACGCGAGAACTAAGTACCTAGATCGAGAATTAAAAGCGAGAACTAAGTACCTAGTTCGAGAATTAAACGCGAGAACTAAGTACCGAGTTCGAGAATTAAACGCGAGAAGTAAGTACCTAGTTCGAGAATTAATCCCGAGAACTAAGTACCTAGTTCGAGAATTAAACGCGAGAACTAAGTACCTAGTTCGAGAATTAAAAGCGAGAACTAAGTACCGAGTTCGAGAATTAAACGCAAGAACTCAGTACCGAGTTCGAGAATTACACGCGAGATCTCAGTACCGAGTCCGAGAATTAAACGCGAGAAGTAAGTACCTAGTTCGAGAATTAAACGCGAGAACTATGTACCTAGTTCGCGAATTAAACGCAAGAACTCAGTACCGAGTTCGAGAATTAAACGCGAGATCTCAGTACCGAGTCCGAGAATTAAACGCGAGAACTCAGTACCTAGTTCGAGAATTAAACGCGAGATCTCAGTACCGAGTTCGAGAATTAAACGCGAGAACTAAGTACCTAGTTCGAGAATTAAAAGCGAGAACTAAGTACCTAGTTCGAGAATTAAACGCGAGAACTCAGTACCGAGTTCGAGAATTAAACGCGAGATCTCAGTACCGAGTTCGAGAATTAAACGCGAGAACTAAGTACCTAGTTCGAGAATTAAAAGCGAGAACTAAGTACTTAGTTCGAGAATTAAAAGCGAGAACTAAGTACCTAGATCGAGAATTAAAAGCGAGAACTAAGTACCTAGTTCGAGAATTAAACGCGAGATCTCAGTATCGAGTTCGAGAATTAAACGCGAGAAGTAAGTACCTAGTTCGAGAATTAAACGCGAGAACTATGTACCTAGTTCGAGAAAATAACGCGAGAACTAAGTACCTAGTTCGAGAATTAAACGCGAGAACTAAGTACTTAGTTCGAGAATTAAAAGCGAGAACTAAGTACCTAGATCGAGAATTAAAAGCGAGAACTAAGTACCTAGTTCGAGAATTAAACGCGACAACTAAGTACCTAGTTCGAGAATTAAAAGCGAGAACTAAGTACCGAGTTCGAGAATTAAACGCGAGATCTCAGTACCGAGTTCGAGAATTAAACGCGAGAAGTAAGTACCTAGTTCGAGAATTAAACGCGAGAACTATGTACCTAGTTCGCGAATTAAACGCAAGAACTCAGTACCGAGTTCGAGAATTAAACGCGAGATCTCAGTACCGAGTCCGAGAATTAAACGCGAGAACTCAGTACCTAGTTCGAGAATTAAACGCGAGATCTCAGTACCGAGTTCGAGAATTAAACGCGAGAAGTAAGTACCTAGTTCGAGAATTGAACGCGAGAACTTTGTACCTAGTTCGAGAATTAAACGCGAGATCTCAGTACCGAGTTCGAGAATTAAACGCGAGAACTAAGTACCTAGTTCGAGAATTAAAAGCGAGAACTAAGTACCTAGTTCGAGAATTAAACGCAAGAACTATGTACCTAGTTCGCGAATTAAACGCAAGAACTCAGTACCGAGTTCGAGAATTAAACGCGAGATCTCAGTACCGAGTCCGAGAATTAAACGCGAGAACTCAGTACCTAGTTCGAGAATTAAACGCGAGATCTCAGTACCGAGTTCGAGAATTAAACGCGAGAAGTAAGTACCTAGTTCGAGAATTAAACGCGAGAACTTTGTACCTAGTTCGAGAATTAAACGCGAGATCTCAGTACCGAGTTCGAGAATTAAACGCGAGAACTAAGTACCTAGTTCGAGAATTAAAAGCGAGAACTAAGTACCTAGTTCGAGAATTAAACGCGAGATCTCAGTACCGAGTCCGAGAATTAAACGCGAGAACTCAGTATCGAGTTCGAGAATTAAACGCAAGAAGTAAGTACCTAGTTCGAGAATTAAACGCGAGAACTCAGTATCGAGTTCGAGAATTAAACGCAAGAAGTAAGTACCTAGTTCGAGAATTAAACGCGAGAACTTTGTACCTAGTTCGAGAATTAAACGCGAGATCTCAGTACCGAGTTCGAGAATTAAACGCGAGAACTAAGTACCTAGTTCGAGAATTAAACGCGAGATCTTAGTACCGAGTTCGAGAATTAAACGCGAGAACTAAGTACCTAGTTCGAGAATTAAAAGCGAGAACTAAGTACCTAGTTCGAGAATTAAACGCAAGAACTCAGTACCTAGTTCGAGAATTAAACGCGAGAACTCAGTACCGAGTTCGAGAATTAAACGCGAGATCTCAGTACCGAGTTCGAGAATTAAACGCGAGAACTCAGTATTGAGTTCGAGAATTAAACGCGAGAAGTAAGTACCTAGTTCGAGAATTAAACGCGAGAACTCAGTACCGAGTTCGAGAATTAAACGCGAGATCTCAGTAACGAGTCCGAGAATTAAACGCGAGAACTCAGTACCGAGTTCGAGAATTAAACGCGAGATCTAAGTACCTAGTTCGAGAATTAAACGCGAGAACTAAGTACCTAGTTCGAGAATTAAACGCGAGAACTAAGTACCTAGTTCGAGAAATAAAAGCGAGAACTAAGTACCTTGTTCGAGAATTAAACGCGAGAACTAAGTACCTAGTTCGAGAATTAAACGCGAGAATTAAGTACCTAGTTCGAGCATTAAAAGCGAGAACTAAGTACCTAGATCGAGAATTAAAAGCAAGAACTACGTACCTAGTTCGAGAATTAAACGCGAGAACTAAGTACCGAGTTCGAGAATTAAACGCGAGAACTAAGTACCTAGTTCGAGAATTAAACGCGAGAACTAAGTACCTAGTTCGAGAATTAAAAGCGAGAACTAAGTACCGAGTTCGAGAATTAAACGCAAGAACTCAGTACCGAGTTCGAGAATTAAACGCGAGATCTCAGTACCGAGTCCGAGAATTAAACGCGAGAACTCAGTATCGAGTTCGAGAATTAAACGCAAGAAGTAAGTACCTAGTTCGAGAATTAAACGCGAGAACTTTGTACCTAGTTCGAGAATTAAACGCGAGATCTCAGTACCGAGTTCGAGAATTAAACGCGAGAACTAAGTACCTAGTTCGAGAATTAAAAGCGAGAACTAAGTACCTAGTTCGAGAATTAAACGCAAGAACTCAGTACCTAGTTCGAGAATTAAACGCGAGAACTCAGTACCGAGTTCGAGAATTAAACGCGAGATCTCAGTACCGAGTTCGAGACTTAAACGCGAGAACTAAGTACCTAGTTCGAGAATTAAACGCGAGAACTAAGTACCTAGTTCGAAAATTAAACGCGAGAACTCAGTACCGAGTTCGAGAATTAAACGCGAGAAGTAAGTACCTAGTTCGAGAATTAAACGCGAGAACTATGTACCTAGTTCGAGAATTAAACGCGAGAACTCAGTACCGAGTTCGAGAATTAAACGCGAGATCTCAGTACCGAGTCCGAGAATTAAACGCGAGAACTCAGTACCGAGTTCGAGAATTAAAAGCGAGAACTAAGTACCTAGTTCGAGAATTAAACGCGAGAACTAAGTACCTAGTTCGAGAATTAAACGCGAGAACTAAGTACCTAGATCGAGAATTAAAAGCGAGAACTAAGTACCTAGTTCGAGAATTAAACGCGAGAACTAAGTACCGAGTTCGAGAATTAAACGCGAGAAGTAAGTACCTAGTTCGAGAATTAATCCCGAGAACTAAGTACCTAGTTCGAGAATTAAACGCGAGAACTAAGTACCTAGTTCGAGAATTAAAAGCGAGAACTAAGTACCGAGTTCGAGAATTAAACGCAAGAACTCAGTACCGAGTTCGAGAATTACACGCGAGATCTCAGTACCGAGTCCGAGAATTAAACGCGAGAAGTAAGTACCTAGTTCGAGAATTAAACGCGAGAACTATGTACCTAGTTCGCGAATTAAACGCAAGAACTCAGTACCGAGTTCGAGAATTAAACGCGAGATCTCAGTACCGAGTCCGAGAATTAAACGCGAGAACTCAGTACCTAGTTCGAGAATTAAACGCGAGATCTCAGTACCGAGTTCGAGAATTAAACGCGAGAACTAAGTACCTAGTTCGAGAATTAAAAGCGAGAACTAAGTACCTAGTTCGAGAATTAAACGCGAGAACTCAGTACCAAGTTCGAGAATTAAACGCGAGATCTCAGTACCGAGTTCGAGAATTAAACGCGAGAACTAAGTACCTAGTTCGAGAATTAAAAGCGAGAACTAAGTACTTAGTTCGAGAATTAAAAGCGAGAACTAAGTACCTAGATCGAGAATTAAAAGCGAGAACTAAGTACCTAGTTCGAGAATTAAACGCGAGATCTCAGTATCGAGTTCGAGAATTAAACGCGAGAAGTAAGTACCTAGTTCGAGAATTAAACGCGAGAACTATGTACCTAGTTCGAGAAAATAACGCGAGAACTAAGTACCTAGTTCGAGAATTAAACGCGAGAACTAAGTACTTAGTTCGAGAATTAAAAGCGAGAACTAAGTACCTAGATCGAGAATTAAAAGCGAGAACTAAGTACCTAGTTCGAGAATTAAACGCGACAACTAAGTACCTAGTTCGAGAATTAAAAGCGAGAACTAAGTACCGAGTTCGAGAATTAAACGCGAGATCTCAGTACCGAGTTCGAGAATTAAACGCGAGAAGTAAGTACCTAGTTCGAGAATTAAACGCGAGAACTATGTACCTAGTTCGCGAATTAAACGCAAGAACTCAGTACCGAGTTCGAGAATTAAACGCGAGATCTCAGTACCGAGTCCGAGAATTAAACGCGAGAACTCAGTACCTAGTTCGAGAATTAAACGCGAGATCTCAGTACCGAGTTCGAGAATTAAACGCGAGAAGTAAGTACCTAGTTCGAGAATTGAACGCGAGAACTTTGTACCTAGTTCGAGAATTAAACGCGAGATCTCAGTACCGAGTTCGAGAATTAAACGCGAGAACTAAGTACCTAGTTCGAGAATTAAAAGCGAGAACTAAGTACCTAGTTCGAGAATTAAACGCAAGAACTATGTACCTAGTTCGCGAATTAAACGCAAGAACTCAGTACCGAGTTCGAGAATTAAACGCGAGATCTCAGTACCGAGTCCGAGAATTAAACGCGAGAACTCAGTACCTAGTTCGAGAATTAAACGCGAGATCTCAGTACCGAGTTCGAGAATTAAACGCGAGAAGTAAGTACCTAGTTCGAGAATTAAACGCGAGAACTTTGTACCTAGTTCGAGAATTAAACGCGAGATCTCAGTACCGAGTTCGAGAATTAAACGCGAGAACTAAGTACCTAGTTCGAGAATTAAAAGCGAGAACTAAGTACCTAGTTCGAGAATTAAACGCGAGATCTCAGTACCGAGTCCGAGAATTAAACGCGAGAACTCAGTATCGAGTTCGAGAATTAAACGCAAGAAGTAAGTACCTAGTTCGAGAATTAAACGCGAGAACTTTGTACCTAGTTCGAGAATTAAACGCGAGATCTCAGTACCGAGTTCGAGAATTAAACGCGAGAACTAAGTACCTAGTTCGAGAATTAAAAGCGAGAACTAAGTACCTAGTTCGAGAATTAAACGCAAGAACTCAGTACCTAGTTCGAGAATTAAACGCGAGAACTCAGTACCGAGTTCGAGAATTAAACGCGAGAACTATGTACCTAGTTCGCGAATTAAACGCAAGAACTCAGTACCGAGTTCGAGAATTAAACTCGAGATCTCAGTACCGAGTCCGAGAATTAAACGCGAGAACTCAGTACCTAGTTCGAGAATTAAACGCGAGATCTCAGTACCGAGTTCGAGAATTAAACGCGAGAACTAAGTACCTAGTTCGAGAATTAAAAGCGAGAACTAACAAGGGAACATTCCCAACTGTACCACCCCGATATTTTTCAAACCGGTCTCATTCGAAAAAGCAGCTAAAATAATGAAACTTTAATATTGCAACTATGGGTGCATAAAATATATTTGACCTAGTAAAGTAGGTCGGAAAGTTGGAGACATGGCGCTGTTTCAGGGATTCCTATGGTAAATCCCCGTTTAGATTTTGCGAAAAGGCTGGTTCAGCGCAATACTAATTTGGAGGGTCCTCCAATGTTAACTCCCTATCTCCGACGCGACTTTCTGGTGAAACGGGAGAAAGTCGACTTTCTCTTCTTCCTCCCCTTATCGCCCATGCTAGTTTTTCAAGTAAAACTCGCAGTCCTTGACCTTCCGACCCACTTTACTAGGTCAAATATATTTTATGCACCCATAGTTCCTATATTAAAGTTTCATTATTTTAATTCCTCTTTCGAATGAGACCGGTTTGAAAAATATCGGGGTGGTACAGTTGGGGATGTTCCCTTGTAAGTACCTAGTTCGAGAATTAAACGCGAGAACTCAGTACCGAGTTCGAGAATTAAACGCGAGATCTCAGTACCGAGTTCGAGAATTAAACGCGAGATCTCAGTACCGAGTTCGAGAATTAAACGCGAGAACTAAGTACCTAGTTCGAGAATTAAAAGCGAGAACTAAGTACCTAGTTCGAGAATTAAAAGCGAGAACTAAGTACCTAGTTCGAGAATTAAACGCGAGAACTCAGTACCGAGTTCGAGAATTAAACGCGAGATCTCAGTACCGAGTTCGAGACTTAAACGCGAGAACTAAGTACCTAGTTCGAGAATTAAACGCGAGAACTAAGTACCTAGTTCGAAAATTAAACGCGAGAACTCAGTACCGAGTTCGAGAATTAAACGCGAGAAGTAAGTACCTAGTTCGAGAATTAAACGCGAGAACTATGTACCTAGTTCGAGAATTAAACGCGAGAACTCAGTACCGAGTTCGAGAATTAAACGCGAGATCTCAGTACCGAGTCCGAGAATTAAACGCGAGAACTCAGTACCGAGTTCGAGAATTAAAAGCGAGAACTAAGTACCTAGTTCGAGAATTAAACGCGAGAACTAAGTACCTAGTTCGAGAATTAAACGCGAGAACTAAGTACCTAGATCGAGAATTAAAAGCGAGAACTAAGTACCTAGTTCGAGAATTAAACGCGAGAACTAAGTACCGAGTTCGAGAATTAAACGCGAGAAGTAAGTACCTAGTTCGAGAATTAATCCCGAGAACTAAGTACCTAGTTCGAGAATTAAACGCGAGAACTAAGTACCTAGTTCGAGAATTAAAAGCGAGAACTAAGTACCGAGTTCGAGAATTAAACGCAAGAACTCAGTACCGAGTTCGAGAATTACACGCGAGATCTCAGTACCGAGTCCGAGAATTAAACGCGAGAAGTAAGTACCTAGTTCGAGAATTAAACGCGAGAACTATGTACCTAGTTCGCGAATTAAACGCAAGAACTCAGTACCGAGTTCGAGAATTAAACGCGAGATCTCAGTACCGAGTCCGAGAATTAAACGCGAGAACTCAGTACCTAGTTCGAGAATTAAACGCGAGATCTCAGTACCGAGTTCGAGAATTAAACGCGAGAACTAAGTACCTAGTTCGAGAATTAAAAGCGAGAACTAAGTACCTAGTTCGAGAATTAAACGCGAGAACTCAGTACCGAGTTCGAGAATTAAACGCGAGATCTCAGTACCGAGTTCGAGAATTAAACGCGAGAACTAAGTACCTAGTTCGAGAATTAAACGCGAGAACTAAGTACTTAGTTCGAGAATTAAAAGCGAGAACTAAGTACCTAGATCGAGAATTAAAAGCGAGAACTAAGTACCTAGTTCGAGAATTAAACGCGAGATCTCAGTATCGAGTTCGAGAATTAAACGCGAGAAGTAAGTACCTAGTTCGAGAATTAAACGCGAGAACTATGTACCTAGTTCGAGAATATAACGCGAGAACTAAGTACCTAGTTCGAGAATTAAACGCGAGAACTAAGTACTTAGTTCGAGAATTAAAAGCGAGAACTAAGTACCTAGATCGAGAATTAAAAGCGAGAACTAAGTACCTAGTTCGAGAATTAAACGCGAGAACTAAGTACCTAGTTCGAGAATTAAAAGCGAGAACTAAGTACCGAGTTCGAGAATTAAACGCGAGATCTCAGTACCGAGTTCGAGAATTAAACGCGAGAAGTAAGTACCTAGTTCGAGAATTAAACGCGAGAACTATGTACCTAGTTCGCGAATTAAACGCAAGAACTCAGTACCGAGTTCGAGAATTAAACGCGAGATCTCAGTACCGAGTCCGAGAATTAAACGCGAGAACTCAGTACCTAGTTCGAGAATTAAACGCGAGATCTCAGTACCGAGTTCGAGAATTAAACGCGAGAAGTAAGTACCTAGTTCGAGAATTGAACGCGAGAACTTTGTACCTAGTTCGAGAATTAAACGCGAGATCTCAGTACCGAGTTCGAGAATTAAACGCGAGAACTAAGTACCTAGTTCGAGAATTAAAAGCGAGAACTAAGTACCTAGTTCGAGAATTAAACGCAAGAACTATGTACCTAGTTCGCGAATTAAACGCAAGAACTCAGTACCGAGTTCGAGAATTAAACGCGAGATCTCAGTACCGAGTCCGAGAATTAAACGCGAGAACTCAGTACCTAGTTCGAGAATTAAACGCGAGATCTCAGTACCGAGTTCGAGAATTAAACGCGAGAAGTAAGTACCTAGTTCGAGAATTAAACGCGAGAACTTTGTACCTAGTTCGAGAATTAAACGCGAGATCTCAGTACCGAGTTCGAGAATTAAACGCGAGAACTAAGTACCTAGTTCGAGAATTAAAAGCGAGAACTAAGTACCTAGTTCGAGAATTAAACGCAAGAACTCAGTACCTAGTTCGAGAATTAAACGCGAGAACTCAGTACCGAGTTCGAGAATTAAACGCGAGATCTCAGTACCGAGTTCGAGAATTAAACGCGAGAACTAAGTACCTAGTTCGAGAATTAAAAGCGAGAACTAAGTACCTAGTTCGAGAATTAAACGCAAGAACTCAGTACCTAGTTCGAGAATTAAACGCGAGAACTCAGTACCGAGTTCGAGAATTAAACGCGAGATCTCAGTACCGAGTTCGAGAATTAAACGCGAGAACTAAAGAACTAAGTACCTAGTTCGAGAATTAAAAGCGAGAACTAAGTACCTAGTTCGAGAATTAAAAGCGAGAACTAAGTACCTAGATCGAGAATTAAAAGCGAGAACTAAGTACCTAGTTCGAGAATTAAACGCGAGATCTCAGTACCGAGCTCGAGAATTACAAGCGAGAACTAAGTACCTAGTTTGAGAATTAAACGCGAGATCTCAGTACCGAGTTCGAGAATTAAACGCGAGAACTAAGTACCTAGTTCGAGAATTAAACGCGAGAACTAAGTACCTAGTTCGAAAATTAAACGCGAGAACTCAGTGCCGAGTTCGAGAATTAAACGCGAGATCTCAGTACCGAGTCCGAGAATTAAACGCGAGAACTCAGTACCGAGTTCGAGAATTAAACGCGAGATCTAAGTACCTAGTTCGAGAATTAAACGCGAGAACTAGGTACCTAGTTCGAGAATTAAAAGCGAGAACTAAGTACCTAGTTCGAGAATTAAACGCGAGAACTAAGTACCGAGTTCGAGAATTAAACGCGAGAACTAAGTACCTAGTTCGAGAATTAAACGCGAGAACTAAGTACCTAGTTCGAGAATTAAAAGCGAGAACTAAGTACCGAGTTCGAGAATTAAACGCAAGAACTCAGTACCGAGTTCGAGAATTAAACGCGAGATCTCAGTACCGAGTCCGAGAATTAAACGCGAGAACTCAGTATCGAGTTCGAGAATTAAACGCGAGAAGTAAGTACCTAGTTCGAGAATTAAACGCGAGAACTATGTACCTAGTTCGAGAATTAAACGCGAGATCTCAGTACCGAGTTCGAGAATTAAACGCGAGAACTAAGTACCTAGTTCGAGAATTAAAAGCGAGAACTAAGTACCTAGTTCGAGAATTAAACGCAAGAACTCAGTACCTAGTTCGAGAATTAAACGCGAGAACTCAGTACCGAGTTCGAGAATTAAACGCGAGAACTAAGTACCTAGTTCGAGAATTAAACGCGAGAACTAAGTACCTAGTTCGAGAATTAAAAGCGAGAACTAAGTACCTAGATCGAGAATTAAAAGCGAGAACTAAGTACCTAGATCGAGAATTAAAAGCGAGAACTAAGTACCTAGTTCGAGAATTAAACGCGAGCACTAAGTACCTAGTTCGAGAATTAAAAGCGAGAACTAAGTACCGAGTTCGAGAATTAAACGCAAGAACTCAGTACCGAGTTCGAGAATTAAAATCGAGATCTCAGTACCGAGTCCGAGAATTAAACGCGAGAACTAAGTACCTAGTTCGAGAATTAAAAGCGAGAACTAAGTACCTAGTTCGAGAATTAAACGCGAGAACTCAGTACCGAGTTCGAGAATTAAACGCGAGATCTCAGTACCGAGTTCGAGAATTAAACGCGAGAACTAAGTACCTAGTTCGAGAATTAAACGCGAGAACTAAGTACTTAGTTCGAGAATTAAAAGCGAGAACTAAGTACCTAGATCGAGAATTAAAAGCGAGAACTAAGTACCTAGTTCGAGAATTAAACGCGAGATCTCAGTATCGAGTTCGAGAATTAAACGCGAGAAGTAAGTACCTAGTTCGAGAATTAAACGCGAGAACTATGTACCTAGTTCGAGAATATAACGCGAGAACTAAGTACCTAGTTCGAGAATTAAACGCGAGAACTAAGTACTTAGTTCGAGAATTAAAAGCGAGAACTAAGTACCTAGATCGAGAATTAAAAGCGAGAACTAAGTACCTAGTTCGAGAATTAAACGCGAGAACTAAGTACCTAGTTCGAGAATTAAAAGCGAGAACTAAGTACCGAGTTCGAGAATTAAACGCGAGATCTCAGTACCGAGTTCGAGAATTAAACGCGAGAAGTAAGTACCTAGTTCGAGAATTAAACGCGAGAACTATGTACCTAGTTCGCGAATTAAACGCAAGAACTCAGTACCGAGTTCGAGAATTAAACGCGAGATCTCAGTACCGAGTCCGAGAATTAAACGCGAGAACTCAGTACCTAGTTCGAGAATTAAACGCGAGATCTCAGTACCGAGTTCGAGAATTAAACGCGAGAAGTAAGTACCTAGTTCGAGAATTGAACGCGAGAACTTTGTACCTAGTTCGAGAATTAAACGCGAGATCTCAGTACCGAGTTCGAGAATTAAACGCGAGAACTAAGTACCTAGTTCGAGAATTAAAAGCGAGAACTAAGTACCTAGTTCGAGAATTAAACGCAAGAACTATGTACCTAGTTCGCGAATTAAACGCAAGAACTCAGTACCGAGTTCGAGAATTAAACGCGAGATCTCAGTACCGAGTCCGAGAATTAAACGCGAGAACTCAGTACCTAGTTCGAGAATTAAACGCGAGATCTCAGTACCGAGTTCGAGAATTAAACGCGAGAAGTAAGTACCTAGTTCGAGAATTAAACGCGAGAACTTTGTACCTAGTTCGAGAATTAAACGCGAGATCTCAGTACCGAGTTCGAGAATTAAACGCGAGAACTAAGTACCTAGTTCGAGAATTAAAAGCGAGAACTAAGTACCTAGTTCGAGAATTAAACGCAAGAACTCAGTACCTAGTTCGAGAATTAAACGCGAGAACTCAGTACCGAGTTCGAGAATTAAACGCGAGATCTCAGTACCGAGTTCGAGAATTAAACGCGAGAACTAAGTACCTAGTTCGAGAATTAAAAGCGAGAACTAAGTACCTAGTTCGAGAATTAAACGCAAGAACTCAGTACCTAGTTCGAGAATTAAACGCGAGAACTCAGTACCGAGTTCGAGAATTAAACGCGAGATCTCAGTACCGAGTTCGAGAATTAAACGCGAGAACTAAAGAACTAAGTACCTAGTTCGAGAATTAAAAGCGAGAACTAAGTACCTAGTTCGAGAATTAAAAGCGAGAACTAAGTACCTAGATCGAGAATTAAAAGCGAGAACTAAGTACCTAGTTCGAGAATTAAACGCGAGATCTCAGTACCGAGCTCGAGAATTACAAGCGAGAACTAAGTACCTAGTTTGAGAATTAAACGCGAGATCTCAGTACCGAGTTCGAGAATTAAACGCGAGAACTAAGTACCTAGTTCGAGAATTAAACGCGAGAACTAAGTACCTAGTTCGAAAATTAAACGCGAGAACTCAGTGCCGAGTTCGAGAATTAAACGCGAGATCTCAGTACCGAGTCCGAGAATTAAACGCGAGAACTCAGTACCGAGTTCGAGAATTAAACGCGAGATCTAAGTACCTAGTTCGAGAATTAAACGCGAGAACTAGGTACCTAGTTCGAGAATTAAAAGCGAGAACTAAGTACCTAGTTCGAGAATTAAACGCGAGAACTAAGTACCGAGTTCGAGAATTAAACGCGAGAACTAAGTACCTAGTTCGAGAATTAAACGCGAGAACTAAGTACCTAGTTCGAGAATTAAAAGCGAGAACTAAGTACCGAGTTCGAGAATTAAACGCAAGAACTCAGTACCGAGTTCGAGAATTAAACGCGAGATCTCAGTACCGAGTCCGAGAATTAAACGCGAGAACTCAGTATCGAGTTCGAGAATTAAACGCGAGAAGTAAGTACCTAGTTCGAGAATTAAACGCGAGAACTATGTACCTAGTTCGAGAATTAAACGCGAGATCTCAGTACCGAGTTCGAGAATTAAACGCGAGAACTAAGTACCTAGTTCGAGAATTAAAAGCGAGAACTAAGTACCTAGTTCGAGAATTAAACGCAAGAACTCAGTACCTAGTTCGAGAATTAAACGCGAGAACTCAGTACCGAGTTCGAGAATTAAACGCGAGAACTAAGTACCTAGTTCGAGAATTAAACGCGAGAACTAAGTACCTAGTTCGAGAATTAAAAGCGAGAACTAAGTACCTAGATCGAGAATTAAAAGCGAGAACTAAGTACCTAGATCGAGAATTAAAAGCGAGAACTAAGTACCTAGTTCGAGAATTAAACGCGAGCACTAAGTACCTAGTTCGAGAATTAAAAGCGAGAACTAAGTACCGAGTTCGAGAATTAAACGCAAGAACTCAGTACCGAGTTCGAGAATTAAAATCGAGATCTCAGTACCGAGTCCGAGAATTAAACGCGAGAACTAAGTACCTAGTTCGAGAATTAAACGCGAGAACTAAGTACCGAGTTCGAGAATTAAACGCGAGAACTAAGTACCTAGTTCGAGAATTAAACGCGAGAACTAAGTACCTAGTTCGAGAATTAAAAGCGAGAACTAAGTACCGAGTTCGAGAATTAAACGCAAGAACTCAGTACCGAGTTCGAGAATTAAACGCGAGATATCAGTACCGAGTCCGAGAATTAAACGCGAGAACTCATTATCGAGTTCGAGAATTAAACGCGAGAAGTAAGTACCTAGTTCGAGAATTAAACGCGAGAACTATGTACCTAGTTCGAGAATTAAACGCGAGATCTCAGTACCGAGTTCGAGAATTAAACGCGAGAACTAAGTACCTAGTTCGAGAATTAAAAGCGAGAACTAAGTACCTAGTTCGAGAATTAAACGCAAGAACTCAGTACCTAGTTCGAGAATTAAACGCGAGAACTCAGTACCGAGTCCGAGAATTAAACGCGAGAACTCATTATCGAGTTCGAGAATTAAACGCGAGAACTCATTATCGAGTTCGAGAATTAAACGCGAGAAGTAAGTACCTAGTTCGAGAATTAAACGCGAGAACTATGTACCTAGTTCGAGAATTAAACGCGAGATCTCAGTACCGAGTTCGAGAATTAAACGCGAGAACTAAGTACCTAGTTCGAGAATTAAAAGCGAGAACTAAGTACCGAGTTCGAGAATTAAACGCAAGAACTCAGTACCTAGTTCGAGAATTAAACGCGAGATATCAGTACCGAGTCCGAGAATTAAACGCGAGAACTCATTATCGAGTTCGAGAATTAAACGCGAGAAGTAAGTACCTAGTTCGAGAATTAAACGCGAGAACTATGTACCTAGTTCGAGAATTAAACGCGAGATCTCAGTACCGAGTTCGAGAATTAAACGCGAGAACTAAGTACCTAGTTCGAGAATTAAAAGCGAGAACTAAGTACCGAGTTCGAGAATTAAACGCAAGAACTCAGTACCGAGTTCGAGAATTAAACGCGAGATCTCAGTACCGAGTCCGAGAATTAAACGCGAGAACTCAGTATCGAGTTCGAGAATTAAACGCGAGAAGTAAGTACCTAGTTCGAGAATTAAACGCGAGAACTATGTACCTAGTTCGAGAATTAAACGCGAGATCTCAGTACCGAGTTCGAGAATTAAACGCAAGAACTAAGTACCTAGTTCGATAATTAAAAGCGAGAACTAAGTACCTAGTTCGAGAATTAAACGCAAGAACTCAGTACCTAGTTCGAGAATTAAACGCGAGAACTCAGTACCGAGTTCGAGAATTAAACGCGAGATCTCAGTACCGAGTTCGAGAATTAAACGCGAGAACTAAAGAACTAAGTACCTAGTTCGAGAATTAAAAGCGAGAACTAAGTACCTAGTTCGAGAATTAAAAGCGAGAACTAAGTACCTAGATCGAGAATTAAAAGCGAGAACTAAGTACCTAGTTCGAGAATTAAACGCGAGATCTCAGTACCGAGCTCGAGAATTACAAGCGAGAACTAAGTATCTAGTTTGAGAATTAAACGCGAGATCTCAGTACCGAGTTCGAGAATTAAACGCGAGAACTAAGTACCTAGTTCGAGAATTAAACGCGAGAACTAAGTACCTAGTTCGAAAATTAAACGCGAGAACTCAGTGCCGAGTTCGAGAATTAAACGCGAGATCTCAGTACCGAGTCCGAGAATTAAACGCGAGAACTCAGTACCGAGTTCGAGAATTAAACGCGAGATCTAAGTACCTAGTTCGAGAATTAAACGCGAGAACTAGGTACCTAGTTCGAGAATTAAAAGCGAGAACTAAGTACCTAGTTCGAGAATTAAACGCGAGAACTAAGTACCGAGTTCGAGAATTAAACGCGAGAACTAAGTACCTAGTTCGAGAATTAAACGCGAGAACTAAGTACCTAGTTCGAGAATTAAAAGCGAGAACTAAGTACCGAGTTCGAGAATTAAACGCAAGAACTCAGTACCGAGTTCGAGAATTAAACGCGAGATCTCAGTACCGAGTCCGAGAATTAAACGCGAGAACTCAGTATCGAGTTCGAGAATTAAACGCGAGAAGTAAGTACCTAGTTCGAGAATTAAACGCGAGAACTATGTACCTAGTTCGAGAATTAAACGCGAGATCTCAGTACCGAGTTCGAGAATTAAACGCGAGAACTAAGTACCTAGTTCGAGAATTAAAAGCGAGAACTAAGTACCTAGTTCGAGAATTAAACGCAAGAACTCAGTACCTAGTTCGAGAATTAAACGCGAGAACTCAGTACCGAGTTCGAGAATTAAACGCGAGAACTAAGTACCTAGTTCGAGAATTAAACGCGAGAACTAAGTACCTAGTTCGAGAATTAAAAGCGAGAACTAAGTACCTAGATCGAGAATTAAAAGCGAGAACTAAGTACCTAGATCGAGAATTAAAAGCGAGAACTAAGTACCTAGTTCGAGAATTAAACGCGAGCACTAAGTACCTAGTTCGAGAATTAAAAGCGAGAACTAAGTACCGAGTTCGAGAATTAAACGCAAGAACTCAGTACCGAGTTCGAGAATTAAAATCGAGATCTCAGTACCGAGTCCGAGAATTAAACGCGAGAACTAAGTACCTAGTTCGAGAATTAAACGCGAGAACTAAGTACCGAGTTCGAGAATTAAACGCGAGAACTAAGTACCTAGTTCGAGAATTAAACGCGAGAACTAAGTACCTAGTTCGAGAATTAAAAGCGAGAACTAAGTACCGAGTTCGAGAATTAAACGCAAGAACTCAGTACCGAGTTCGAGAATTAAACGCGAGATATCAGTACCGAGTCCGAGAATTAAACGCGAGAACTCATTATCGAGTTCGAGAATTAAACGCGAGAAGTAAGTACCTAGTTCGAGAATTAAACGCGAGAACTATGTACCTAGTTCGAGAATTAAACGCGAGATCTCAGTACCGAGTTCGAGAATTAAACGCGAGAACTAAGTACCTAGTTCGAGAATTAAAAGCGAGAACTAAGTACCTAGTTCGAGAATTAAACGCAAGAACTCAGTACCTAGTTCGAGAATTAAACGCGAGAACTCAGTACCGAGTTCGAGAATTAAACGCGAGATCTCAGTACCTAGTTCGAGAATTAAACGCGAGAACTAAGTACCTAGTTCGAGAATTAAAAGCGAGAACTAAGTACCGAGTTCGAGAATTAAACGCAAGAACTCAGTACCGAGTTCGAGAATTAAACGCGAGATCTCAGTACCGAGTCCGAGAATTAAACGCGAGAACTCAGTATCGAGTTCGAGAATTAAACGCGAGAAGTAAGTACCTAGTTCGAGAATTAAACGCGAGAACTATGTACCTAGTTCGAGAATTAAACGCGAGATCTCAGTACCGAGTTCGAGAATTAAACGCGAGAACTATGTACCTAGTTCGAGAATTAAACGCGAGATCTCAGTACCGAGTTCGAGAATTAAACGCGAGAACTAAGTACCTAGTTCGAGAATTAAAAGCGAGAACTAAGTACCGAGTTCGAGAATTAAACGCGAGATCTAAGTACCTAGTTCGAGAATTAAACGCGAGAACTAGGTACCTAGTTCGAGAATTAAAAGCGAGAACTAAGTACCTAGTTCGAGAATTAAACGCGAGAACTAAGTACCGAGTTCGAGAATTAAACGCGAGAACTAAGTACCTAGTTCGAGAATTAAACGCGAGAACTAAGTACCTAGTTCGAGAATTAAAAGCGAGAACTAAGTACCGAGTTCGAGAATTAAACGCAAGAACTCAGTACCGAGTTCGAGAATTAAACGCGAGATCTCAGTACCGAGTCCGAGAATTAAACGCGAGAACTCAGTATCGAGTTCGAGAATTAAACGCGAGAAGTAAGTACCTAGTTCGAGAATTAAACGCGAGAACTATGTACCTAGTTCGAGAATTAAACGCGAGATCTCAGTACCGAGTTCGAGAATTAAACGCGAGAACTAAGTACCTAGTTCGAGAATTAAAAGCGAGAACTAAGTACCTAGTTCGAGAATTAAACGCAAGAACTCAGTACCTAGTTCGAGAATTAAACGCGAGAACTCAGTACCGAGTTCGAGAATTAAACGCGAGAACTAAGTACCTAGTTCGAGAATTAAACGCGAGAACTAAGTACCTAGTTCGAGAATTAAAAGCGAGAACTAAGTACCTAGATCGAGAATTAAAAGCGAGAACTAAGTACCTAGTTCGAGAATTAAACGCGAGAACTAAGTACCGAGTTCGAGAATTAAACGCGAGAACTAAGTACCTAGTTCGAGAATTAAACGCGAGAACTAAGTACCTAGTTCGAGAATTAAAAGCGAGAACTAAGTACCGAGTTCGAGAATTAAACGCAAGAACTCAGTACCGAGTTCGAGAATTAAACGCGAGATCTCAGTACCGAGTCCGAGAATTAAACGCGAGAACTCATTATCGAGTTCGAGAATTAAACGCGAGAAGTAAGTACCTAGTTCGAGAATTAAACGCGAGAACTATGTACCTAGTTCGAGAATTAAACGCGAGATCTCAGTACCGAGTTCGAGAATTAAACGCGAGAACTAAGTACCTAGTTCGAGAATTAAAAGCGAGAACTAAGTACCTAGTTCGAGAATTAAACGCAAGAACTCAGTACCTAGTTCGAGAATTAAACGCGAGAACTCAGTACCGAGTTCGAGAATTAAACGCGAGATCTCAGTACCGAGTTCGAGAATTAAAAGCGAGAACTAAGTACCGAGTTCGAGAATTAAACGCAAGAACTCAGTACCGAGTTCGAGAATTAAAATCGAGATCTCAGTACCGAGTCCGTGAATTAAACGCGAGAACTAAGTACCTAGTTCGAGAATTAAACGCGAGAACTAAGTACCGAGTTCGAGAATTAAACGCGAGAACTAAGTACCTAGTTCGAGAATTAAACGCGAGAACTAAGTACCGAGTTCGAGAATTAAACGCGAGAACTAAGTACCGAGTTCGAGAATTAAACGCGAGAACTAAGTACCTAGTTCGAGAATTAAACGCGAGAACTAAGTACCTAGTTCGAGAATTAAACGCGAGAACTAAGTACATAGTTCGAGAATTAAAAGCGAGAACTAAGTACCGAGTTCGAGAATTAAACGCAAGAACTCAGTACCGAGTTCGAGAATTAAAATCGAGATCTCAGTACCGTGTCCGAGAATTAAACGCGAGAACTAAGTACCTAGTTCGAGAATTAAACGCGAGAGCTAAGTACCGAGTTCGAGAATTAAACGCGAGAACTAAGTACCTAGTTCGAGAATTAAACGCGAGAACTAAGTACCTAGTTCGAGAATTAAAAGCGAGAACTAAGTACCGAGTTCGAGAATTAAACGCAAGAACTCAGTACCGAGTTCGAGAATTAAACGCGAGATCTCAGTACCGAGTCCGAGAATTAAACGCGAGAACTCATTATCGAGTTCGAGAATTAAACGCGAGAAGTAAGTACCTAGTTCGAGAATTAAACGCGAGAACTATGTACCTAGTTCGAGAATTAAACGCGAGATCTCAGTACCGAGTTCGAGAATTAAACGCGAGAACTAAGTACCTAGTTCGAGAATTAAAAGCGAGAACTAAGTACCGAGTTCGAGAATTAAACGCGAGATCTAAGTACCTAGTTCGAGAATTAAACGCGAGAACTAGGTACCTAGTTCGAGAATTAAAAGCGAGAACTAAGTACCTAGTTCGAGAATTAAACGCGAGAACTAAGTACCGAGTTCGAGAATTAAACGCGAGAACTAAGTACCTAGTTCGAGAATTAAACGCGAGAACTAAGTACCTAGTTCGAGAATTAAAAGCGAGAACTAAGTACCGAGTTCGAGAATTAAACGCAAGAACTCAGTACCGAGTTCGAGAATTAAACGCGAGATCTCAGTACCGAGTCCGAGAATTAAACGCGAGAACTCAGTATCGAGTTCGAGAATTAAACGCGAGAAGTAAGTACCTAGTTCGAGAATTAAACGCGAGATCTCAGTACCGAGTTCGAGAATTAAACGCGAGAACTAAGTACCTAGTTCGAGAATTAAAAGCGAGAACTAAGTACCTAGTTCGAGAATTAAACGCAAGAACTCAGTACCTAGTTCGAGAATTAAACGCGAGAACTCAGTACCGAGTTCGAGAATTAAACGCGAGATCTCAGTACCGAGTTCGAGAATTAAAAGCGAGAACTAAGTACCGAGTTCGAGAATTAAACGCAAGAACTCAGTACCGAGTTCGAGAATTAAAATCGAGATCTCAGTACCGAGTCCGTGAATTAAACGCGAGAACTAAGTACCTAGTTCGAGAATTAAACGCGAGAACTAAGTACCGAGTTCGAGAATTAAACGCGAGAACTAAGTACCTAGTTCGAGAATTAAACGCGAGAACTAAGTACCGAGTTCGAGAATTAAACGCGAGAACTAAGTACCGAGTTCGAGAATTAAACGCGAGAACTAAGTACCTAGTTCGAGAATTAAACGCGAGAACTAAGTACCTAGTTCGAGAATTAAACGCGAGAACTAAGTACATAGTTCGAGAATTAAAAGCGAGAACTAAGTACCGAGTTCGAGAATTAAACGCAAGAACTCAGTACCGAGTTCGAGAATTAAAATCGAGATCTCAGTACCGTGTCCGAGAATTAAACGCGAGAACTAAGTACCTAGTTCGAGAATTAAACGCGAGAACTAAGTACCGAGTTCGAGAATTAAACGCGAGAACTAAGTACCTAGTTCGAGAATTAAACGCGAGAACTAAGTACCTAGTTCGAGAATTAAAAGCGAGAACTAAGTACCGAGTTCGAGAATTAAACGCAAGAACTCAGTACCGAGTTCGAGAATTAAACGCGAGATCTCAGTACCGAGTCCGAGAATTAAACGCGAGAACTCATTATCGAGTTCGAGAATTAAACGCGAGAAGTAAGTACCTAGTTCGAGAATTAAACGCGAGAACTATGTACCTAGTTCGAGAATTAAACGCGAGATCTCAGTACCGAGTTCGAGAATTAAACGCGAGAACTAAGTACCTAGTTCGAGAATTAAAAGCGAGAACTAAGTACCGAGTTCGAGAATTAAACGCGAGATCTAAGTACCTAGTTCGAGAATTAAACGCGAGAACTAGGTACCTAGTTCGAGAATTAAAAGCGAGAACTAAGTACCTAGTTCGAGAATTAAACGCGAGAACTAAGTACCGAGTTCGAGAATTAAACGCGAGAACTAAGTACCTAGTTCGAGAATTAAACGCGAGAACTAAGTACCTAGTTCGAGAATTAAAAGCGAGAACTAAGTACCGAGTTCGAGAATTAAACGCAAGAACTCAGTACCGAGTTCGAGAATTAAACGCGAGATCTCAGTACCGAGTCCGAGAATTAAACGCGAGAACTCAGTATCGAGTTCGAGAATTAAACGCGAGAAGTAAGTACCTAGTTCGAGAATTAAACGCGAGAACTATGTACCTAGTTCGAGAATTAAACGCGAGATCTCAGTACCGAGTTCGAGAATTAAACGCGAGAACTAAGTACCTAGTTCGAGAATTAAAAGCGAGAACTAAGTACCTAGTTCGAGAATTAAACGCAAGAACTCAGTACCTAGTTCGAGAATTAAACGCGAGAACTCAGTACCGAGTTCGAGAATTAAACGCGAGAACTAAGTACCTAGTTCGAGAATTAAACGCGAGAACTAAGTACCTAGTTCGAGAATTAAAAGCGAGAACTAAGTACCTAGATCGAGAATTAAAAGCGAGAACTAAGTACCTAGTTCGAGAATTAAACGCGAGAACTAAGTACCGAGTTCGAGAATTAAACGCGAGAACTAAGTACCTAGTTCGAGAATTAAACGCGAGAACTAAGTACCTAGTTCGAGAATTAAAAGCGAGAACTAAGTACCTAGTTCGAGAATTAAACGCGAGAACTAAGTACCTAGTTCGAGAATTAAACGCGAGAACTATGTACCTAGTTCGAGAATTAAACGCGAGATCTCAGTACCGAGTTCGAGAATTAAACGCGAGAACTAAGTACCTAGTTCGAGAATTAAAAGCGAGAACTAAGTACCTAGTTCGAGAATTAAACGCAAGAACTCAGTACCTAGTTCGAGAATTAAACGCGAGAACTCAGTACCGAGTTCGAGAATTAAACGCGAGAACTAAGTACCTAGTTCGAGAATTAAACGCGAGAACTAAGTACCTAGTTCGAGAATTAAAAGCGAGAACTAAGTACCTAGATCGAGAATTAAAAGCGAGAACTAAGTACCTAGATCGAGAATTAAAAGCGAGAACTCAGTACCGAGTTCGAGAATTAAACGCGAGATCTCAGTACCGAGTCCGAGAATTAAACGCGAGAACTCATTATCGAGTTCGAGAATTAAACGCGAGAAGTAAGTACCTAGTTCGAGAATTAAACGCGAGAACTATGTACCTAGTTCGAGAATTAAACGCGAGATCTCAGTACCGAGTTCGAGAATTAAACGCGAGAACTAAGTACCTAGTTCGAGAATTAAAAGCGAGAACTAAGTACCTAGTTCGAGAATTAAACGCAAGAACTCAGTACCTAGTTCGAGAATTAAACGCGAGAACTCAGTACCGAGTTCGAGAATTAAACGCGAGATCTCAGTACCTAGTTCGAGAATTAAACGCGAGAACTAAGTACCTAGTTCGAGAATTAAAAGCGAGAACTAAGTAGCGAGTTCGAGAATTAAACGCAAGAACTCAGTACCGAGTTCGAGAATTAAACGCGAGATCTCAGTACCGAGTCCGAGAATTAAACGCGAGAACTCAGTATCTAGTTCGAGAATTAAACGCGAGAAGTAAGTACCTAGTTCGAGAATTAAACGCGAGAACTATGTACCTAGTTCGAGAATTAAACGCGAGATCTCAGTACCGAGTTCGAGAATTAAACGCAAGAACTAAGTACCTAGTTCGAGAATTAAAAGCGAGAACTAAGTACCTAGTTCGAGAATTAAACGCAAGAACTCAGTACCTAGTTCGAGAATTAAACGCCAGAACTCAGTACCGAGTTCGAGAATTAAACGCGAGATCTCAGTACCGAGTTCGAGAATTAAACGCGAGAACTAAAGAACTAAGTACCTAGTTCGAGAATTAAAAGCGAGAACTAAGTACCTAGTTCGAGAATTAAAAGCGAGAACTAACTACCTAGATCGAGAATTAAAAGCGAGAACTAAGTACCTAGTTCGAGATTTAAACGCGAGATCTCAGTACCGAGCTCGAGAATTACAAGCGAGAACTAAGTACCTAGTTTGAGAATTAAACGCGAGATCTCAGTACCGAGTTCGAGAATTAAACGTGAGAACTAAATACCTAGTTCGAGAATTAAACGCGAGAACTAAGTACCTAGTTCGAAAATTAAACGCGAGAACTCAGTACCGAGTTCGAGAATTAAACGCGAGATCTCAGTACCGAGTCCGAGAATTAAACGCGAGAACTCAGTACCGAGTTCGAGAATTAAACGCGAGATCTAAGTACCTAGTTCGAGAATTAAACGCGAGAACTAGGTACCTAGTTCGAGAATTAAATGCGAGAACTAAGTACCTAGTTCGAGAATTAAACGCGAGAACTAAGTACCGAGTTCGAGAATTAAACGCGAGAACTAAGTACCTAGTTCGAGAATTAAACGCGAGAACTAAGTACCTAGTTCGAGAATTAAAAGCGAGAACTAAGTACCGAGTTCGAGAATTAAACGCAAGAACTCAGTACCGAGTTCGAGAATTAAACGCGAGATCTCAGTACCGAGTCCGAGAATTAAACGCGAGAACTCAGTATCGAGTTCGAGAATTAAACGCGAGAAGTAAGTACCTAGTTCGAGAATTAAACGCGAGAACTATGTACCTAGTTCGAGAATTAAACGCGAGATCTCAGTACCGAGTTCGAGAATTAAACGCGAGAACTAAGTACCTAGTTCGAGAATTAAAAGCGAGAACTAAGTACCTAGTTCGAGAATTAAACGCAAGAACTCAGTACCTAGTTCGAGAATTAAACGCGAGAACTCAGTACCGAGTTCGAGAATTAAACGCGAGAACTAAGTACCTAGTTCGAGAATTAAACGCGAGAACTAAGTACCGTGTTGAATGTTCAGGGTAGTCATTTTTAGCTTGTCTTAATTAAATAATGTAATGTAATATGTATGTGTATTTTTCTGTGGAGATAATTGTTGTTACACATGAGCCACACATGAGCCACTCATGAGCCACACATGAGCCACTCATGAGCCACACATGAGCCACTCATGAGCCACAAATGAACCAGCCCAGAGAGTGGGGTTAATCTGTGCGATCCTAATTATATTGAGAGGTAAATTCAAAAATGTTATGTTCGGAGGCGTGGAAGACGCGTCTCATTCAGTCTTCAAGCTCACCTACAGCCGAGACGAGTTGTACCTCGTGCTCCTCTTGCAATTAAATTATTTTTAGCGATAATTAAAGTATTAATTAGCCTTTGCTTTGATTAATTGTTTCAATAAACTGTTGGCCTTTGAGCTGTTATTGTCCAGTAACTGACATTTTGTGGACTTCGTGAAGTTTCATTAAAAATAGAGCAGTTTTCATCACAAGCAGTCAGGCTGACATCTCATATTTCATCCATTTCAAAAGTCACATAATCCTAGGCAATCGTAAAGTGTGAAACTGCGAATGCGGTGGACAGACATTTTACATTTATGGCGACCCTGGCAGGATTGTGTAGAGGATTTGTGACATTTTTGTTGAGTGTGTTTTTTTGAGTGACGACGGAGGGACCATCACATCCCCACCGTGCATCCCGATCCGAAGTTCTTTTTGAGTCGGCCAGCTGGACACAACCAATCCCGAGACGTGCCGGAGGAAACAGGGACCTGTGCAGAAAGCCAAAGGTCGAGGATTCCATCGCGGAGCTAAACGTAAGAGGGGGAGGGCCTGTTGGAGATTGCAGCAGACAAAGACGGAGTTGTGTGGGTGGGAGAGGGATCATTCGCGTTGCCTAGAGACCACTTCCAGGAATCGTCAGCCACTGCTAGGCTATTTAGCAGCTGTATATGTGTGTGTAGAGTCTCACACCAAAAACTCGGACTCCAAAACAGGCAAGATCCAACCATTTTCTTGTCCATTGAGATCATCCCAGTCGTAGCAGTATTTCGAATAATTTGTGGAATATAAATTAAAAGTCGAAATCGACGTTATTGTTTAATCTTGTTCCTAGCTACTTGAAAATGGAAGTAAAGCGCTACGATACACGGTCGAGCAGAGCGGCAGCGGACAACGAAAGGAGAGAAGAAGACGGATCAGAGTCACTGCCTGGTAACTCCGGCGTCAATAGCTTCCCAAAAAGGAAAACCCTGTCCGTATGTTCGTCAAAAGGTCGAAAATCAAAGTCATCGTCAAGAATATCGTCCCACAGTAATCATATTTTACTGAAGAAAATTGACAATGAAAAGGCCACCAGCCTCCGTGCTATCGAGAGTGAAGAGGAGGAACTTAATCTCATAGTTGAAAATTATGATTTTGAAATCAAAATTCTAGAGAGAAAGCTCAAGGAAACACAAGAGCAGTTTGAAGATTCCACGTCATGGGAAAATGACAACGAAGGCCTTCTGCTCAAACAAAAGCTAAGAAGAATAAGGGAAGACCTGACCTCAAAAAGTGATGATAAAGAAAGGCATTTACTTAAAGCCAAGGTACAACGGTCGAACTTAAGGGCTCAGAAAGATAAACTGCTGAGAGATGCAGAACTTGAGAAGGAGGAGCTTCTCGACAACGACGTAGAAGATGGCTCTAGTGATGAATTGGATGAAGGACAAGACCTCGAAACCCGAGTTGACCAATTTGTATCCGATTCGGTGGAGGAGGCTCATCGACAGAAACAAATCGAAGACGAGCTCCGAAAACGACAAATGGTTCAGTCGGCGGTAGAAAAGGCCAAAACAGAAGCAGAAATGGCCGAAGCCGTCAGAAACCTCGAGTTGGCAAAGGAGGAAGAGAGAAGTTTGGCTGAAAGAAGGCGCATAGAAGACGAGAAAAATGTACAGAAGTTAAAGGCTCTCGAGCTGAAACTAAACAGCTTGACGAAAAGGGAGTCGGTCTCAGTACCAGCTAACGGTAGCGTCCAACTTTCTCCGTCGATAGTGGCGGAAGACACTGTAACCATCGCCAGTATTGGAGTCGCTATGGCAGATGCGTTTGCAAAACACTTGGCATCTACTCAGCCTTCCACAGCAACTAACCACGCAGGAACTAACCATTTCCTGGCCCGTCAATCTTATGGGAAAGATCTCCCGAAGTTTGATGGCAAGCCTGACAATTGGCCTACCTTTGTAGCAACCTTCAAAAGGACGACTGACAACTGCGGCTTCAACAACAGCGACAACATCACTCGGCTGGAGAGGTCACTCGTCGGTGATGCTAGGAAGTACGTGAATAGCCTGTTGGTGAGTCCTGACAATGTTCCGATCATCATGAAAAAACTTGAAACTCGGTTTGGCCATCCCGAACTAATCATCAAGTCAATGATCAACAAAGCGAAAGAAATTCCACCTTTTAAAGAAGAAGATTTCGAGGCATTTATCGAGTTCAGCTCGGCTGTACAGAATGCCATTGCAACTATAACTTCGCTGAAGCAGGCAAAGCACCTCAATAACCCTCAGTTGTTATCTGAGCTGGAGGATAAATTACCCCGTCAGATGCAAAAACAATGGTTGGAGTATATGAACACGAAGACGACGGAAGACCCTTATGAATCTCGAAGTTTGACCTACTTCAATGAGTGGATAGATGTGCAAGCCACCATTGCTTGTCGCCTGTGCCCACCGGTTCAAAAGCTGGAAGAGAAAGTCGTTCCTGCACAAGCAAAGAAAGTGCATTTCGAGCATCGTGATATGGCCGGAAAACGAAAGCCTCAAGACACCCCGAAAGGGGTTAATCCTGAAGAAGATGACATCCCCACCGCTGCAGCACTGTTCGTGGGGAATAAAAACCCAGAAAAGTCAAAATGTGTTTTTTGTTATAAACATCCGTTTTCCGCTGACTGCGGCCGGGCAATAATGATGCCTATCGAAGAGAAATTACGGATTCTCAAGGAAAATCAGATTTGTTTAACTTGTGTTAAAGACAAATGTGTAGAAGGAAATTGTAAGAATTTCGTTGTATGTGGAATTTGTTGTGAAAGACATACGGTGTTGCTGTGTCCACAAAATCCCAGAAATATGAGAAGAGAAAGTCGTCAACCTGAACGAACCCGGACTGAGGAACTTGCATGTTCTTCCAGTCCCGTTCACGTGAAGACAAATTTTGTGTCTTCGTCAACAACACTACTGCAAACCTTGTCAGTCAAGATTTGGAGCCCAGCTCAGCGTCGATGGCGAGATGTAAGAATTCTCATCGACAGTGGATCTGAGCGGTCATACATCCTTAAATCCCTGGCCCAAGAACTGGATCTGGTGCCAGATGGAACCGAAAAGATTGTCCAGGAATTATTCGGTGGATTCAAAACCGAAGCGAAAAGCTATAAGCGATACTCAGTGGAGCTGGGATCGCTGTGCAGACGATTCAAGCATCGTATAGAAGCATTGGATTCGGATCAAATCGTCGGAAAATTGAAGAGAGTTTCCTACGGACCCTGGATGAAGGAGCTTCGACAGAATCGCATCTGGTTGAATGATGTCGGACGCGATGCTCCTCCTATTGAAATCCTGATCGGTGCTGACGGCACACGAGGACTCTTTACAGGGAATATCTTCGAAGTTAGTAATGGATTGACAGCCACGCAGACGGCGTTAGGCTGGACAATCAACGGTAAAAGTAAGGACGTTTTACCTACTTCTTCTATGTTGGTTCATAATTTGTTGATTATAGGCCAATCTTGTCAACAATTACCTGCTGTTGGACCGAATGGAGTTCGGCCACCAGCGTATAATTCGATCATGAAGATCGAAAACCGTTCTGTGGAGGAGTCCGGAATCGGCCCACTGTTTCGAAGTGGGTGCGGGTTGGATTCCGGCAGACGGAAATTTGTCGAAAGATCCAGTCCCGGAAACGATGTCAAGTTACAGGACCAGATTAGTTGTGGATATTCTCGGGAGAAAGCCTGCAAGGATAGAAGTCCCAAGGCTTTACCGAAGACGCAGAAAGTCCCTACAGTCCCTTCGCAGAGAGACTGGTGGGAGAGAGGAGATGTCCAGAAGACACCGAAGGAGAAAGTCCTTAAAGAAGATAGGAAGAGCAAGGTTTCAAGAGACCGGTACAAAGTCCAACCCGTCAATTCGCAGATTGGCTGGTGGGAGGGAAGGAAGCAGAAGAGAAACTCCGGAAATGAAACCTTTGCTGGCCTTGCCCAAAGAAGAATTCGAATAGGAAGAGATCGACGGAAGATGGAAGAGGATAGGTTGGTCGCAGCCAACGCTATGGGATACTGGGAGTGGCCGAAAGGAAGGAAGTTGGAACCACGTCCTGGAGTTGGAGAAAGTGTAAATCGCTTCAGATTTAAAACATTTTAAAGTGAAGTGAAAGTTCTTCGAAAGTTTATAGGTTATAAAACTTAATGTACGTCTAATTTGATTGTAAGTAATTTTAGTTCTGATGTCATAGTGATTTAGTTTGCTGCTTTTTATTTCCGAATACCCTTCACATTTTTGTTCGTTTCTTCACTCCGTAAAGAAATGTGGGAGTCTGTTGAATGTTCAGGGTAGTCATTTTTAGCTTGTCTTAATTAAATAATGTAATGTAATATGTATGTGTATTTTTCTGTGGAGATAATTGTTGTTACACATGAGCCACACATGAGCCACTCATGAGCCACACATGAGCCACTCATGAGCCACACATGAGCCACTCATGAGCCACAAATGAACCAGCCCAGAGAGTGGGGTTAATCTGTGCGATCCTAATTATATTGAGAGGTAAATTCAAAAATGTTATGTTCGGAGGCGTGGAAGACGCGTCTCATTCAGTCTTCAAGCTCACCTACAGCCGAGACGAGTTGTACCTCGTGCTCCTCTTGCAATTAAATTATTTTTAGCGATAATTAAAGTATTAATTAGCCTTTGCTTTGATTAATTGTTTCAATAAACTGTTGGCCTTTGAGCTGTTATTGTCCAGTAACTGACATTTTGTGGACTTCGTGAAGTTTCATTAAAAATAGAGCAGTTTTCATCACAAGCAGTCAGGCTGACATCTCATATTTCATCCATTTTCAAAAGTCACATAATCCTAGGCAATCGTAAAGTGTGAAACTGCGAATGCGGTGGACAGACATTTTACATACCGAGTTCGAGAATTAAACGCGAGATCTCAGTACCGAGTCCGAGAATTAAACGCGAGAACTCATTATCGAGTTCGAGAATTAAACGCGAGAAGTAAGTACCTAGTTCGAGAATTAAACGCGAGAACTATGTACCTAGTTCGAGAATTAAACGCGAGATCTCAGTACCGAGTTCGAGAATTAAACGCAAGAACTCAGTACCGAGTTCGAGAATTAAACGCGAGATCTCAGTACCGAGTCCAAGAATTAAACGCGAGAACTCATTATCGAGTTCGAGAATTAAACGCGAGAAGTAAGTACCTAGTTCGAGAATTAAACGCGAGAACTATGTACCTAGTTCGAGAATTAAACGCGAGATCTCAGTACCGAGTTCGAGAATTAAACGCGAGAACTAAGTACCTAGTTCGAGAATTAAAAGCGAGAACTAAGTACCTAGTTCGAGAATTAAACGCAAGAACTCAGTACCTAGTTCGAGAATTAAACGCGAGAACTCAGTACCGAGTTCGAGAATTAAACGCGAGATCTCAGTACCGAGTTCGAGAATTAAACGCGAGAACTAAAGAACTAAGTACCTAGTTCGAGAATTAAAAGCGAGAACTAAGTACCTAGTTCGAGAATTAAAAGCGAGAACTAAGTACCTAGATCGAGAATTAAAAGCGAGAACTAAGTACCTAGTTCGAGAATTAAACGCGAGATCTCAGTACCGAGCTCGAGAATTACAAGCGAGAACTAAGTACCTAGTTTGAGAATTAAACGCGAGATCTCAGTACCGAGTTCGAGAATTAAACGCGAGAACTAAGTACCTAGTTCGAGAATTAAACGCGAGAACTATGTACCTAGTTCGAGAATTAAACGCGAGATCTCAGTACCGAGTTCGAGAATTAAACGCGAGAACTAAGTACCTAGTTCCAGAATTAAAAGCGAGAACTAAGTACCTAGTTCGAGAATTAAACGCAAGAACTCAGTACCTAGTTCGAGAATTAAACGCGAGATCTCAGTACCTAGTTCGAGAATTAAACGCGAGAACTAAGTACCTAGTTCGAGAATTAAAAGCGAGAACTAAGTACCTAGATCGAGAATTAAAAGCGAGAACTAAGTACCTAGTTCGAGAATTAAACGCGAGAACTAAGTACCTAGTTCGAAAATTAAACGCGAGAACTCAGTACCGAGTTCGAGAATTAAAAGCGAGAACTAAGTACCTAGTTCGAGAATTAAACGCGAGAACTAAGTACCTAGTTCGAGAATTAAAAGCGAGAACTAAGTACCTAGATCGAGAATTAAAAGCGAGAACTAAGTACCTAGTTCGAGAATTAAACGCGAGAACTAAGTACCGAGTTCGAGAATTAAACGCGAGAACTAAGTACCTAGTTCGAGAATTAAACGCGAGAACTAAGTACCTAGTTCGAGAATTAAAAGCGAGAACTAAGTACCGAGTTCGAGAATTAAACGCAAGAACTCAGTACCGAGTTCGAGAATTAAACGCGAGATCTCAGTACCGAGTCCGAGAATTAAACGCGAGAACTCAGTATCGAGTTCGAGAATTAAACGCGAGAAGTAAGTACCTAGTTCGAGAATTAAACGAGAGAACTATGTACCTAGTTCGAGAATTAAACGCGAGATCTCAGTACCGAGTTCGAGAATTAAACGCGAGAACTAAGTACCTGGTTCGAGAATTAAAAGCGAGAACTAAGTACCTAGTTCGAGAATTAAACGCAAGAACTCAGTACCTAGTTCGAGAATTAAACGCGAGAACTAAGTACCTAGTTCGAGAATTAAACGCGAGAACTAAGTACCTAGTTCGAGAATTAAAAGCGAGAACTAAGTACCTAGTTCGAGAATTAAACGCGAGAACTAAGTACCTAGTTCGAGAATTAAACGCGAGAACTAAGTACCGAGTTCGAGAATTAAACGCGAGAACTAAGTACCTAGTTCGAGAATTAAACGCGAGAACTAAGTACCTAGTTCAAGAATTAAACGCGAGCACTCAGTACCGAGTTCGAGAATTAAACGCGAGATCTAAGTACCTAGTTCGAGAATTAAACGCGAGAACTAAGTACCTAGTTCGAGAATTAAACGCGAGAACTAAGTACCTAGTTCGAGAATTAAAAGCGAGAACTAAGTACCTAGTTCGAGAATTAAACGCGAGAACTAAGTACCTAGTTCGAGAATTAAACGCGAGAACTAAGTACCTAGTTCGAGAATTAAAAGCGAGAACTAAGTACCTAGATCGAGAATTAAAAGCGAGAACTAAGTACCTAGTTCGAGAATTAAACGCGAGAACTAAGTACCTAGTTCGAGAATTAAAAGCGAGAACTAAGTACCGAGTTCGAGAATTAAACGCAAGAACTCAGTACCGAGTTCGAGAATTAAACGCGAGATCTCAGTACCGAGTCCGAGAATTAAACGCGAGAACTAAGTATCTAGTTCGAGAATTAAACGCGAGAACTAAGTACCTAGTTCGAAAATTAAACGCGAGAACTCAGTACCGAGTTCGAGAATTAAACGCGAGATCTCAGTACCGAGTCCGAGAATTAAACGCGAGAACTCAGTACCGAGTTCGAGAATTAAAAGCGAGAACTAAGTACCTAGTTCGAGAATTAAACGCGAGAACTAAGTACCTAGTTCGAGAATTAAAAGCGAGAACTAAGTACCTAGATCGAGAATTAAATGCGAGAACTAAGTACCTAGTTCGAGAATTAAACGCGAGAACTAAGTACCTAGTTCGAGAATTAAACGAGAGAACTATGTACCTAGTTCGAGAATTAAACGCGAGATCTCAGTACCGAGTTCGAGAATTAAACGCGAGAACTAAGTACCTGGTTCGAGAATTAAAAGCGAGAACTAAGTACCTAGTTCGAGAATTAAACGCAAGAACTCAGTACCTAGTTCGAGAATTAAACGCGAGAACTAAGTACCGAGTCCGAGAATTAAACGCGAGAACTAAGTATCTAGTTCGAGAATTAAACGCGAGAACTAAGTACCTAGTTCGAAAATTAAACGCGAGAACTCAGTACCGAGTTCGAGAATTAAACGCGAGATCTCAGTACCGAGTCCGAGAATTAAACGCGAGAACTCAGTACCGAGTTCGAGAATTAAAAGCGAGAACTAAGTACCTAGTTCGAGAATTAAACGCGAGAACTAAGTACCTAGTTCGAGAATTAAAAGCGAGAACTAAGTACCTAGATCGAGAATTAAATGCGAGAACTAAGTACCTAGTTCGAGAATTAAACGCGAGAACTAAGTACCTAGTTCGAGAATTAAACGAGAGAACTATGTACCTAGTTCGAGAATTAAACGCGAGATCTCAGTACCGAGTTCGAGAATTAAACGCGGGTACTAAGTACCTGGTTCGAGAATTAAAAGCGAGAACTAAGTACCTAGTTCGAGAATTAAACGCAAGAACTCAGTACCTAGTTCGAGAATTAAACGCGAGAACTAAGTACCTAGTTCGAGAATTAAAAGCGAGAACTAAGTACCTAGTTCGAGAATTAAAAGCGAGAACTAAGTACCTAGTTCGAGAATTAAACGCGAGAACTAAGTACCTAGTTCGAGAATTAAAAGCGAGAACTAAGTACCGAGTTCGAGAATTAAACGCAAGAACTCAGTACCGAGTTCGAGAATTAAACGCGAGATCTCAGTACCGAGTCCGAGAATTAAACGCGAGAACTCAGTATCGAGTTCGAGAATTAAACGCGAGAAGTAAGTACCTAGTTCGAGAATTAAACGAGAGAACTATGTACCTAGTTCGAGAATTAAACGCGAGATCTCAGTACCGAGTTCGAGAATTAAACGCGAGAACTAAGTACCTGGTTCGAGAATTAAAAGCGAGAACTAAGTACCTAGTTCGAGAATTAAACGCAAGAACTCAGTACCTAGTTCGAGAATTAAACGCGAGAACTAAGTACCTAGTTCGAGAATTAAACGCGAGAACTAAGTACCTAGTTCGAGAATTAAAAGCGAGAACTAAGTACCTAGTTCGAGAATTAAACGCGAGAACTAAGTACCTAGTTCGAGAATTAAACGCGAGAACTAAGTACCGAGTTCGAGAATTAAACGCGAGAACTAAGTACCTAGTTCGAGAATTAAACGCGAGAACTAAGTACCTAGTTCAAGAATTAAACGCGAGCACTCAGTACCGAGTTCGAGAATTAAACGCGAGATCTAAGTACCTAGTTCGAGAATTAAACGCGAGAACTAAGTACCTAGTTCGAGAATTAAACGCGAGAACCAAGTACCTAGTTCGAGAATTAAAAGCGAGAACTAAGTACCTAGTTCGAGAATTAAACGCGAGAACTAAGTACCTAGTTCGAGAATTAAACGCGAGAACTAAGTACCTAGTTCGAGAATTAAAAGCGAGAACTAAGTACCTAGATCGAGAATTAAAAGCGAGAACTAAGTACCTAGTTCGAGAATTAAACGCGAGAACTAAGTACCTAGTTCGAGAATTAAAAGCGAGAACTAAGTACCGAGTTCGAGAATTAAACGCAAGAACTCAGTACCGAGTTCGAGAATTAAACGCGAGATCTCAGTACCGAGTCCGAGAATTAAACGCGAGAACTAAGTATCTAGTTCGAGAATTAAACGCGAGAACTAAGTACCTAGTTCGAAAATTAAACGCGAGAACTCAGTACCGAGTTCAAGAATTAAACGCGAGATCTCAGTACCGAGTCCGAGAATTAAACGCGAGAACTCAGTACCGAGTTCGAGAATTAAAAGCGAGAACTAAGTACCTAGTTCGAGAATTAAACGCGAGAACTAAGTACCTAGTTCGAGAATTAAAAGCGAGAACTAAGTACCTAGATCGAGAATTAAATGCGAGAACTAAGTACCTAGTTCGAGAATTAAACGCGAGAACTAAGTACCTAGTTCGAGAATTAAACGAGAGAACTATGTACCTAGTTCGAGAATTAAACGCGAGATCTCAGTACCGAGTTCGAGAATTAAACGCGAGAACTAAGTACCTAGTTCAAGAATTAAACGCGAGCACTCAGTACCGAGTTCGAGAATTAAACGCGAGATCTAAGTACCTAGTTCGAGAATTAAACGCGAGAACTAAGTACCTAGTTCGAGAATTAAACGCGAGAACTAAGTACCTAGTTCGAGAATTAAAAGCGAGAACTAAGTACCTAGTTCGAGAATTAAACGCGAGAACTAAGTACCTAGTTCGAGAATTAAACGCGAGAACTAAGTACCTAGTTCGAGAATTAAAAGCGAGAACTAAGTACCTAGATCGAGAATTAAAAGCGAGAACTAAGTACCTAGTTGGAGAATTAAACGCGAGAACTAAGTACCTAGTTCGAGAATTAAAAGCGAGAACTAAGTACCGAGTTCGAGAATTAAACGCAAGAACTCAGTACCGAGTTCGAGAATTAAACGCGAGATCTCAGTACCGAGTCCGAGAATTAAACGCGAGAACTAAGTATCTAGTTCGAGAATTAAACGCGAGAACTAAGTACCTAGTTCGAAAATTAAACGCGAGAACTCAGTACCGAGTTCGAGAATTAAACGCGAGATCTCAGTACCGAGTCCGAGAATTAAACGCGAGAACTCAGTACCGAGTTCGAGAATTAAAAGCGAGAACTAAGTACCTAGTTCGAGAATTAAACGCGAGAACTAAGTACCTAGTTCGAGAATTAAAAGCGAGAACTAAGTACCTAGATCGAGAATTAAATGCGAGAACTAAGTACCTAGTTCGAGAATTAAACGCGAGAACTAAGTACCTAGTTCGAGAATTAAACGCAAGAACTCAGTACCTAGTTCGAGAATTAAACGCGAGATCTCAGTACCTAGTTCGAGAATTAAACGCGAGAACTAAGTACCTAGTTCGAGAATTAAAAGCGAGAACTAAGTACCTAGATCGAGAATTAAAAGCGAGAACTAAGTACCTAGTTCGAGAATTAAACGCGAGATCTCAGTACCGAGCTCGAGAATTAAAAGCGAGAACTACGTACCTAGTTCGAGAATTAAACGCGAGATCTCAGTACCGAGTTCGAGAATTAAACGCGAGAACTAAGTACCTAGTTCGAGAATTAAACGCGAGAACTAAGTACCTAGTTCGAAAATTAAACGCGAGAACTCAGTACCGAGTTCGAGAATTAAACGCGAGATCTCAGTACCGAGTCCGAGAATTAAACGCGAGAACTCAGTACCGAGTTCGAGAATTAAAAGCGAGAACTAAGTACCTAGTTCGAGAATTAAACGCGAGAACTAAGTACCTAGTTCGAGAATTAAAAGCGAGAACTAAGTACCTAGATCGAGAATTAAAAGCGAGAACTAAGTACCTAGTTCGAGAATTAAACGCGAGAACTAAGTACCGAGTTCGAGAATTAAACGCGAGAACTAAGTACCTAGTTCGAGAATTAAACGCGAGAACTAAGTACCTAGTTCGAGAATTAAAAGCGAGAACTAAGTACCGAGTTCGAGAATTAAACGCAAGAACTCAGTACCGAGTTCGAGAATTAAACGCGAGATCTCAGTACCGAGTCCGAGAATTAAACGCGAGAACTCAGTATCGAGTTCGAGAATTAAACGCGAGAAGTAAGTACCTAGTTCGAGAATTAAACGAGAGAACTATGTACCTAGTTCGAGAATTAAACGCGAGATCTCAGTACCGAGTTCGAGAATTAAACGCGAGAACTAAGTACCTGGTTCGAGAATTAAAAGCGAGAACTAAGTACCTAGTTTGAGAATTAAACGCAAGAACTCAGTACCTAGTTCGAGAATTAAACGCGAGAACTAAGTACCTAGTTCGAGAATTAAACGCGAGAACTAAGTACCTAGTTCGAGAATTAAAAGCGAGAACTAAGTACCTAGTTCGAGAATTAAACGCGAGAACTAAGTACCTAGTTCGAGAATTAAACGCGAGAACTAAGTACCGAGTTCGAGAATTAAACGCGAGAACTAAGTACCTAGTTCGAGAATTAAACGCGAGAACTAAGTACCTAGTTCAAGAATTAAACGCGAGCACTCAGTACCGAGTTCGAGAATTAAACGCGAGATCTAAGTACCTAGTTCGAGAATTAAACGCGAGAACTAAGTACCTAGTTCGAGAATTAAACGCGAGAACTAAGTACCTAGTTCGAGAATTAAAAGCGAGAACTAAGTACCCAGTTCGAGAATTAAACGCGAGAACTAAGTACCTAGTTCGAGAATTAAACGCGAGAACTAAGTACCTAGTTCGAGAATTAAAAGCGAGAACTAAGTACCTAGATCGAGAATTAAAAGCGAGAACTAAGTACCTAGTTCGAGAATTAAACGCGAGAACTAAGTACCTAGTTCGAGAATTAAAAGCGAGAACTAAGTACCGAGTTCGAGAATTAAACGCAAGAACTCAGTACCGAGTTCGAGAATTAAACGCGAGATCTCAGTACCGAGTCCGAGAATTAAACGCGAGAACTAAGTATCTAGTTCGAGAATTAAACGCGAGAACTAAGTACCTAGTTCGAAAATTAAACGCGAGAACTCAGTACCGAGTTCGAGAATTAAACGCGAGATCTCAGTACCGAGTCCGAGAATTAAACGCGAGAACTCAGTACCGAGTTCGAGAATTAAAAGCGAGAACTAAGTACCTAGTTCGAGAATTAAACGCGAGAACTAAGTACCTAGTTCGAGAATTAAAAGCGAGAACTAAGTACCTAGATCGAGAATTAAATGCGAGAACTAAGTACCTAGTTCGAGAATTAAACGCGAGAACTAAGTACCGAGTTCGAGAATTAAACGCGAGAACTAAGTACCTAGTTCGAGAATTAAACGCGAGAACTAAGTACCTAGTTCGAGAATTAAAAGCGAGAACTAAGTACCGAGTTCGAGAATTAAACGCAAGAACTCAGTACCGAGTTCGAGAATTAAACGCGAGATCTCAGTACCGAGCTCGAGAATTAAAAGCGAGAACTCAGTATCGAGTTCGAGAATTAAACGCGAGAAGTAAGTACCTAGTTCGAGAATTAAACGCGAGAACTATATACCTAGTTCGAGAATAAAACGCGAGATCTCAGTACCGAGTTCGAGAATTAAACGCGAGAACTAAGTACCTAGTTCGAGAATTAAAAGCGAGAACTAAGTACCTAGTTCGAGAATTAAACGCGAGAACTAAGTACCTAGTTCGAGAATTAAAAGCGAGAACTAAGTACCGAGTTCGAGAATTAAACGCAAGAACTCAGTACCGAGTTCGAGAATTAAACGCAAGAACTCAGTACCGAGTTCGAGAATTAAACGCGAGATCTAAGTACCTAGTTCGAGAATTAAACGCGAGAACTAAGTACCTAGTTCGAGAATTAAACGCGAGAACTAAGTACCTAGTTCGAGAATTAAACGCGAGAACTAAGTACCTAGTTCGAGAATTAAACGCGAGAACTAAGTACCGAGTTCGAGAATTAAACGCGAGATCTCAGTACCGAGTCCGAGAATTAAACGCAAAAACTCAGTACCGAGTTCGAGAATTAAAAGCGAGAACTAAGTACCTAGTTCGAGAATTAAACGCGAGAACTAAGTACCTTGTTCGAGAATTAAACGCGAGAACTAAGTACCTAGTTCGAGAATTAAACGCGAGAACTAAGTACCGAGTTCGAGAATTAAACGCAAGAACTCAGTACCGAGTTCGAGAATTAAACGCGAGATCTCAGTACCGAGTCCGAGAATTAAACGCGAGAACTAAGTATCTAGTTCGAGAATTAAACGCGAGAACTAAGTACCTAGTTCGAAAATTAAACGCGAGAACTCAGTACCGAGTTCGAGAATTAAACGCGAGATCTCAGTACCGAGTCCGAGAATTAAACGCGAGAACTCAGTACCGAGTTCGAGAATTAAAAGCGAGAACTAAGTACCTAGTTCGAGAATTAAACGCGAGAACTAAGTACCTAGTTCGAGAATTAAACGCGAGAACTAAGTACCTAGTTCGAGAATTAAAAGCGAGAACTAAGTACCGAGTTCGAGAATTAAACGCAAGAACTCAGTACCGAGTTCGAGAATTAAACGCGAGATCTCAGTACCGAGCTCGAGAATTAAAAGCGAGAACTCAGTATCGAGTTCGAGAATTAAACGCGAGAAGTAAGTACCTAGTTCGAGAATTAAACGCGAGAACTATGTACCTAGTTCGAGAATAAAACGCGAGATCTCAGTACCGAGTTCGAGAATTAAACGCGAGAACTAAGTACCTAGTTCGAGAATTAAAAGCGAGAACTAAGTACCTAGTTCGAGAATTAAACGCGAGAACTAAGTACCTAGTTCGAGAATTAAAAGCGAGAACTAAGTACCGAGTTCAAGAATTAAACGCGAGCACTCAGTACCGAGTTCGAGAATTAAACGCGAGATCTAAGTACCTAGTTCGAGAATTAAACGCGAGAACTAAGTACCTAGTTCGAGAATTAAACGCGAGAACTAAGTACCTAGTTCGAGAATTAAACGCGAGAACTAAGTACCTAGTTCGAGAATTAAACGCGAGAACTAAGTACCTAGTTCGAGAATTAAAAGCGAGAACTAAGTACCGAGTTCGAGAATTAAACGCAAGAACTCAGTACCGAGTTCGAGAATTAAACGCGAGATCTCAGTACCGAGCTCGAGAATTAAAAGCGGGAACTCAGTATCGAGTTCGAGAATTAAACGCGAGAAGTAAGTACCTAGTTCGAGAATTAAACGCGAGAACTATGTACCTAGTTCGAGAATTAAACGCGAGATCTCAGTACCGAGTTCGAGAAATAAACGCGAGAACTCAGTACCGAGTTCGAGAATTAAAAGCGAGAACTAAGTACCTAGTTCGAGAATTAAACGCGAGAACTAAGTACCTAGTTCGAGAATTAAACGCGAGAACTAAGTACCTAGTTCGAGAATTAAAAGCGAGAACTAAGTACCTAGTTCGAGAATTAAACGCAAGAACTAAGTACCTAGTTCGAGAATTAAACGCGAGAACTAAGTACCGAGTTCGAGAATTAAACGCGAGAACTAAGTACCTAGTTCGAGAATTAAACGCGAGAACTAAGTACCTAGTTCAAGAATTAAACGCGAGCACTCAGTACCGAGTTCGAGAATTAAACGCGAGATCTAAGTACCTAGTTCGAGAATTAAACGCGAGAACTAAGTACCTAGTTCGAGAATTAAACGCGAGAACTAAGTACCTAGTTCGAGAATTAAAAGCGAGAACTAAGTACCTAGTTCGAGAATTAAACGCGAGAACTAAGTACCTAGTTCGAGAATTAAACGCGAGAACTAAGTACCTAGTTCGAGAATTAAACGCGAGAACTAAGTACCTAGTTCGAGAATTAAAAGCGAGAACTAAGTACCTAGATCGAGAATTAAAAGCGAGAACTAAGTACCTAGTTCGAGAATTCAACGCGAGAACTAAGTACCTAGTTCGAGAATTAAAAGCGAGAACTAAGTACCGAGTTCGAGAATTAAACGCAAGAACTCAGTACCGAGTTCGAGAATTAAACGCGAGATCTCAGTACCGAGTCCGAGAATTAAACGCGAGAACTAAGTATCTAGTTCGAGAATTAAACGCGAGAACTAAGTACCTAGTTCGAAAATTAAACGCGAGAACTCAGTACCGAGTTCGAGAATTAAACGCGAGATCTCAGTACCGAGTCCGAGAATTAAACGCGAGAACTCAGTACCGAGTTCGAGAATTAAAAGCGAGAACTAAGTACCTAGTTCGAGAATTAAACGCGAGAACTAAGTACCTAGTTCGAGAATTAAAAGCGAGAACTAAGTACCTAGATCGAGAATTAAATGCGAGAACTAAGTACCTAGTTCGAGAATTAAACGCGAGAACTAAGTACCGAGTTCGAGAATTAAACGCGAGAACTAAGTACCTAGTTCGAGAATTAAACGCGAGAACTAAGTACCTAGTTCGAGAATTAAAAGCGAGAACTAAGTACCGAGTTCGAGAATTAAACGCAAGAACTCAGTACCGAGTTCGAGAATTAAACGCGAGATCTCAGTACCGAGCTCGAGAATTAAAAGCGAGAACTCAGTATCGAGTTCGAGAATTAAACGCGAGAAGTAAGTACCTAGTTCGAGAATTAAACGCGAGAACTATGTACCTAGTTCGAGAATAAAACGCGAGATCTCAGTACCGAGTTCGAGAATTAAACGCGAGAACTAAGTACCTAGTTCGAGAATTAAAAGCGAGAACTAAGTACCTAGTTCGAGAATTAAACGCGAGAACTAAGTACCTAGTTCGAGAATTAAAAGCGAGAACTAAGTACCGAGTTCGAGAATTAAACGCAAGAACTCAGTACCGAGTTCGAGAATTAAACGCGAGATCTAAGTACCTAGTTCGAGAATTAAACGCGAGAACTAAGTACCTAGTTCGAGAATTAAACGCGAAAACTAAGTACCTAGTTCGAGAATTAAACGCGAGAACTAAGTACCTAGTTCGAGAATTAAACGCGAGAACTAAGTACCGAGTTCGAGAATTAAACGCGAGATCTCAGTACCGAGTCCGAGAATTAAACGCAAAAACTCAGTACCGAGTTCGAGAATTAAAAGCGAGAACTAAGTACCTAGTTCGAGAATTAAACGCGAGAACTAAGTACCTTGTTCGAGAATTAAACGCGAGAACTAAGTACCTAGTTCGAGAATTAAACGCGAGAACTAAGTACCGAGTTCGAGAATTAAACGCGAGAACTAAGTACCTAGTTCGAGAATTAAACGCGAGAACTAAGTACCTAGTTCGAGAATTAAACGCGAGAACTAAGTACCTAGTTCGAGAATTAAACGCGAGAACTAAGTACCTAGTTCAAGAATTAAACGCGAGCACTCAGTACCGAGTTCGAGAATTAAACGCGAGATCTAAGTACCTAGTTCGAGAATTAAACGCGAGAACTAAGTACCTAGTTCGAGAATTAAACGCGAGAACTAAGTACCTAGTTCGAGAATTAAAAGCGAGAACTAAGTACCTAGTTCGAGAATTAAACGCGAGAACTAATTACCTAGTTCGAGAATTAAACGCGAGAACTAAGTACCTAGTTCGAGAATTAAAAGCGAGAACTAAGTACCTAGATCGAGAATTAAAAGCGAGAACTAAGTACCTAGTTCGAGAATTCAACGCGAGAACTAAGTACCTAGTTCGAGAATTAAAAGCGAGAACTAAGTACCGAGTTCGAGAATTAAACGCAAGAACTCAGTACCGAGTTCGAGAATTAAACGCGAGATCTCAGTACCGAGTCCGAGAATTAAACGCGAGAACTAAGTATCTAGTTCGAGAATTAAACGCGAGAACTAAGTACCTAGTTCGAAAATTAAACGCGAGAACTCAGTACCGAGTTCGAGAATTAAACGCGAGATCTCAGTACCGAGTCCGAGAATTAAACGCGAGAACTCAGTACCGAGTTCGAGAATTAAAAGCGAGAACTAAGTACCTAGTTCGAGAATTAAACGCGAGAACTAAGTACCTAGTTCGAGAATTAAACGCGAGAACTAAGTACCTAGTTCGAGAATTAAAAGCGAGAACTAAGTACCGAGTTCGAGAATTAAACGCAAGAACTCAGTACCGAGTTCGAGAATTAAACGCGAGATCTCAGTACCGAGCTCGAGAATTAAAAGCGAGAACTCAGTATCGAGTTCGAGAATTAAACGCGAGAAGTAAGTACCTAGTTCGAGAATTAAACGCGAGAACTATGTACCTAGTTCGAGAATAAAACGCGAGATCTCAGTACCGAGTTCGAGAATTAAACGCGAGAACTAAGTACCTAGTTCGAGAATTAAAAGCGAGAACTAAGTACCTAGTTCGAGAATTAAATGCGAGAACTAAGTACCTAGTTCGAGAATTAAAAGCGAGAACTAAGTACCGAGTTCGAGAATTAAACGCAAGAACTCAGTACCGAGTTCGAGAATTAAACGCGAGATCTCAGTACCGAGCTCGAGAATTAAAAGCGGGAACTCAGTATCGAGTTCGAGAATTAAACGCGAGAAGTAAGTACCTAGTTCGAGAATTAAACGCGAGAACTATGTACCTAGTTCGAGAATTAAACGCGAGATCTCAGTACCGAGTTCGAGAAATAAACGCGAGAACTCAGTACCGAGTTCGAGAATTAAAAGCGAGAACTAAGTACCTAGTTCGAGAATTAAACGCGAGAACTAAGTACCTAGTTCGAGAATTAAAAGCGAGAACTAAGTACCTAGATCGAGAATTAAATGCGAGAACTAAGTACCTAGTTCGAGAATTAAACGCGAGAACTAAGTACCGAGTTCGAGAATTAAACGCGAGAACTAAGTACCTAGTTCGAGAATTAAACGCGAGAACTAAGTACCTAGTTCGAGAATTAAAAGCGAGAACTAAGTACCGAGTTCGAGAATTAAACGCAAGAAATCAGTACCGAGTTCGAGAATTAAACGCGAGATCTCAGTACCGAGCTCGAGAATTAAAAGCGAGAACTCAGTATCGAGTTCGAGAATTAAACGCGAGAAGTAAGTACCTAGTTCGAGAATTAAACGCGAGAACTATGTACCTAGTTCGAGAATAAAACGCGAGATCTCAGTACCGAGTTCGAGAATTAAACGCGAGAACTAAGTACCTAGTTCGAGAATTAAAAGCGAGAACTAAGTACCTAGTTCGAGAATTAAACGCGAGAACTAAGTACCTAGTTCGAGAATTAAAAGCGAGAACTAAGTACCGAGTTCGAGAATTAAACGCGAGATCTCAGTACCGAGTCCGAGAATTAAACGCGAGAACTCAGTACCGAGTTCGAGAATTAAAAGCGAGAACTAAGTACCTAGTTCGAGAATTAAACGCGAGAACTAAGTACCTAGTTCGAGAATTAAACGCGAGAACTAAGTACCTAGTTCGAGAATTAAAAGCGAGAACTAAGTACCTAGTTCGAGAATTAAACGCGAGAACTAAGTACCTAGTTCGAGAATTAAACGCGAGAACTAAGTACCTAGTTCGAGAATTAAAAGCGAGAACTAAGTACCTAGATCGAGAATTAAAAGCGAGAACTAAGTACCTAGTTCGAGAATTCAACGCGAGAACTAAGTACCTAGTTCGAGAATTAAAAGCGAGAACTAAGTACCGAGTTCGAGAATTAAACGCAAGAACTCAGTACCGAGTTCGAGTATTAAACGCGAGATCTCAGTACCGAGTCCGAGAATTAAACGCGAGAACTAAGTATCTAGTTCGAGAATTAAACGCGAGAACTAAGTACCTAGTTCGAAAATTAAACGCGAGAACTCAGTACCGAGTTCGAGAATTAAACGCGAGATCTCAGTACCGAGTCCGAGAATTAAACGCGAGAACTCAGTACCGAGTTCGAGAATTAAAAGCGAGAACTAAGTACCTAGTTCGAGAATTAAACGCGAGAACTAAGTACCTAGTTCGAGAATTAAACGCGAGAACTAAGTACCTAGTTCGAGAATTAAAAGCGAGAACTAAGTACCGAGTTCGAGAATTAAACGCAAGAACTCAGTACCGAGTTCGAGAATTAAACGCGAGATCTCAGTACCGATCTCGAGAATTAAAAGCGAGAACTCAGTATCGAGTTCGAGAATTAAACGCGAGAAGTAAGTACCTAGTTCGAGAATTAAACGCGAGAACTATGTACCTAGTTCGAGAATAAAACGCGAGATCTCAGTACCGAGTTCGAGAATTAAACGCGAGAACTAAGTACCTAGTTCGAGAATTAAAAGCGAGAACTAAGTACCTAGTTCGAGAATTAAACGCGAGAACTAAGTACCTAGTTCGAGAATTAAAAGCGAGAACTAAGTACCGAGTTCGAGAATTAAACGCAAGAACTCAGTACCGAGTTCGAGAATTAAACGCGAGATCTCAGTACCGAGCTCGAGAATTAAAAGCGGGAACTCAGTATCGAGTTCGAGAATTAAACGCGAGAAGTAAGTACCTAGTTCGAGAATTAAACGCGAGAACTATGTACCTAGTTCGAGAATTAAACGCGAGATCTCAGTACCGAGTTCGAGAAATAAACGCGAGAACTAAGTACCTAGTTCGAGAATTAAAAGCGAGAACTAAGTACCTAGTTCGAGAATTAAACGCAAGAACTCAGTACCTAGTTCGAGTATTAAACGCGAGAACTCAGTACCGAGTTCGAGAATTAAACGTGAGATCTAAGTACCTAGTTCGAGAATTAAACCCGAGAACTAAGTACCTAGTTCGAGAATTAAACGCGAGAACTAAGTACCTAGTTCGAGAATTAAAAGCGAGAACTAAGTACCTAGTTCGAGAATTAAACGCGAGAACTAAGTACCTAGTTCGAGAATTAAACGCGAGAACTAAGTACATAGTTCGAGAATTAAAAGCGAGAACTAAGTATCTAGATCGAGAATTAAAAGCGAGAACTAAGTACCTAGTTCGAGAATTAAACGCGAGAACTAAGTACCGAGTTCGAGAATTAAACGCGAGAAGTAAGTACCTAGTTCGAGAATTAAACGCGAGAACTATGTACCTAGTTCGAGAATAAAACGCGAGATCTCAGTACCGAGTTCGAGAATTAAACGCGAGAACTAAGTACCTAGTTCGAGAATTAAAAGCGAGAACTAAGTACCTAGTTCGAGAATTAAACGCGAGAACTAAGTACCTAGTTCGAGAATTAAAAGCGAGAACTAAGTACCGAGTTCGAGAATTAAACGCGAGATCTCAGTACCGAGTCCGAGAATTAAACGCGAGAACTCAGTACCGAGTTCGAGAATTAAAAGCGAGAACTAAGTACCTAGTTCGAGAATTAAACGCGAGAACTAAGTACCTAGTTCGAGAATTAAACGCGAGAACTAAGTACCTAGTTCGAGAATTAAAAGCGAGAACTAAGTACCTAGTTCGAGAATTAAACGCGAGAACTAAGTACCTAGTTCGAGAATTAAACGCGAGAACTAAGTACCTAGTTCGAGAATTAAAAGCGAGAACTAAGTACCTAGATCGAGAATTAAAAGCGAGAACTAAGTACCTAGTTCGAGAATTCAACGCGAGAACTAAGTACCTAGTTCGAGAATTAAAAGCGAGAACTAAGTACCGAGTTCGAGAATTAAACGCAAGAACTCAGTACCGAGTTCGAGTATTAAACGCGAGATCTCAGTACCGAGTCCGAGAATTAAACGCGAGAACTAAGTATCTAGTTCGAGAATTAAACGCGAGAACTAAGTACCTAGTTCGAAAATTAAACGCGAGAACTCAGTACCGAGTTCGAGAATTAAACGCGAGATCTCAGTACCGAGTCCGAGAATTAAACGCGAGAACTCAGTACCGAGTTCGAGAATTAAAAGCGAGAACTAAGTACCTAGTTCGAGAATTAAACGCGAGAACTAAGTACCTAGTTCGAGAATTAAACGCGAGAACTAAGTACCTAGTTCGAGAATTAAAAGCGAGAACTAAGTACCGAGTTCGAGAATTAAACGCAAGAACTCAGTACCGAGTTCGAGAATTAAACGCGAGATCTCAGTACCGATCTCGAGAATTAAAAGCGAGAACTCAGTATCGAGTTCGAGAATTAAACGCGAGAAGTAAGTACCTAGTTCGAGAATTAAACGCGAGAACTATGTACCTAGTTCGAGAATAAAACGCGAGATCTCAGTACCGAGTTCGAGAATTAAACGCGAGAACTAAGTACCTAGTTCGAGAATTAAAAGCGAGAACTAAGTACCTAGTTCGAGAATTAAACGCGAGAACTAAGTACCTAGTTCGAGAATTAAAAGCGAGAACTAAGTACCGAGTTCGAGAATTAAACGCAAGAACTCAGTACCGAGTTCGAGAATTAAACGCGAGATCTCAGTACCGAGCTCGAGAATTAAAAGCGGGAACTCAGTATCGAGTTCGAGAATTAAACGCGAGAAGTAAGTACCTAGTTCGAGAATTAAACGCGAGAACTATGTACCTAGTTCGAGAATTAAACGCGAGATCTCAGTACCGAGTTCGAGAAATAAACGCGAGAACTAAGTACCTAGTTCGAGAATTAAAAGCGAGAACTAAGTACCTAGTTCGAGAATTAAACGCAAGAACTCAGTACCTAGTTCGAGTATTAAACGCGAGAACTCAGTACCGAGTTCGAGAATTAAACGTGAGATCTAAGTACCTAGTTCGAGAATTAAACCCGAGAACTAAGTACCTAGTTCGAGAATTAAACGCGAGAACTAAGTACCTAGTTCGAGAATTAAAAGCGAGAACTAAGTACCTAGTTCGAGAATTAAACGCGAGAACTAAGTACCTAGTTCGAGAATTAAACGCGAGAACTAAGTACATAGTTCGAGAATTAAAAGCGAGAACTAAGTATCTAGATCGAGAATTAAAAGCGAGAACTAAGTACCTAGTTCGAGAATTAAACGCGAGAACTAAGTACCGAGTTCGAGAATTAAACGCGAGAACTAAGTACCTAGTTCGAGAATTAAACGCGAGAACTAAGTACCTAGTTCGAGAATTAAAAGCGAGAACTAACAAGGGAACCTCCTGATCTGTTTCACGCCGATTTTAATGCGACTTGGCTTATTAGAAAGATAATTTAATTTCATGAAACTTTAATATAGGAACTTGGTGCGGAAAATCAGGTTTTCGAAAGTTACAGCGCGATCAAAATAAAAAAATTGGCATTTTTAATGCATGCGCGAGGGGATGTAAAGGGGGAGGGGAGAGAAAGAACTCTCGCTCTCTCGCATCTCTTTCTTTCCATTTCCTTTTACACTTTCTTCACAACTTTCTCGATCCCACTCGACTCTCGGACCATCACAATTTTTTATTTTTTATAGACAAGATTTCAATTCATCTCCGCCTTGTTTACTAATTAACAAAAACAATAAAAAATCTGAAACTGACAAATAACTTGAAATAATAACATGAACATTTAATCTTATTAAATTGGCAAATAGTCTACCAGAGGTTTTAAAACTTCAGGAATATTTTAAATAAAAAATACAGAACGAACATCATATTTTTTATTTTATTTATGTCATACAATGAGACTCCCCTCCGAGAAGGACATTACGTCTCAAGGGTGATATTGGTCAAAAATACTAAATATAAAGTGTTGAGAGTGGTTAGAAGAAGTAAAATTTAAGTTAAATGGTATAAAAGTGTGATAGTTAAATTACAGTAGGTTACAATATCTGTCTTGAATAATTTATTTTAAAAAATAATGATCGAGATATCAGGTTAGATTAGGAAGTGGGCGAAAAAACGCGAATTGGGTAAGCAAGAGCATTTCATGTGAGAAAATTAAATTTTCCAGTTTTTTTTTGTTTTTATTAGATTTTAGATTCATTCTAAAAATAGGTGAAGAGTTAAAATAAAATTTATTTTTATTAAATCTTTAATTTTAGTTCTATAATTTGTGTTATATCTGGTTTGCCCTCTGATATGTCTTAAGTGAGATGACTTTTATTATTGTTTAATCGTCCTGTGTCACGGGTGGGAGAGAACAGAAAATGTAAATTATCTGAACTTCTGAACCAATTTACCACATTAATCAAGTTTTCAATTCAATTCAATTTCCGAACAAGATGGGAAATTCTTAGCATTGGACGATATTTCTTCATTTTGAAAAGTTCATTTTATAGAATCTTGTTCGCTTCAAAAGCATATGAACATGACGTTATTCAACGGAATAATAGTGATCAATTGTCAGAGCTATAAATATGATTTTTGTAACTAGCATGACCGTTATCTTGATGCAAGATATCTCGTTTGACATCTTCAATAGTGTCGACTGGGGGTGTTCCTAGGAGATATAAGTTCGTTTTTTTCATTTTTTCTGTATTTTTTAATAAGATTAAATGTTCATGTTATTATTTCAAGTTATTTGTCAGTTTCAGATTTTTTATTGTTTTTGTTAATTAGTAAACAAGGCGGAGATGAATTGAAATCTTGTATGTAAAAATAAAAAATTGTGATGGTCCGAGAGTCGAGTGGGATCGAGAAAGTTGTGAAGAAAGTGTAAAAGGAAATGGAAAGAAAGAGATGCGAGAGAGCGAGAGTTCTTTCTCTCCCCTCCCCCTTTACATCCCCTCGCGCATGCATTAAAAATGCCAATTTTTTTATTCTGATCGCGCTGTAACTTTCGAAAACCTGATTTTCCGCACCAAGTTCCTATATTAAAGTTTCATGAAATTAAATTATCTTTCTAATAAGCCAAGTCGCATTAAAATCGGCGTGAAACAGATCAGGAGGTTCCCTTGTAAGTACCGAGTTCGAGAATTAAACGCAAGAACTCAGTACCGAGTTCGAGAATTAAACGCGAGATCTCAGTACCGAGTCCGAGAATTAAACGCGACAACTCAGTATCGAGTTCGAGAATTGAACGCGAGAAGTAAGTACCTAGTTCGAGAATTAAACGCGAGAACTATGTACCTAGTTCGAGAATTAAACGCGAGATCTCAGTACCGAGTTCGAGAATTAAACGCGAGAACTCAGTACCGAGTTCGAGAATTAAACGCGAGATCTAAGTACCTAGTTCGAGAATTAAACGCGAGAACTAAGTACCTAGTTCGAGAATTAAACGCGAGAACTAAGTAAATAGTTCGTGAATTAAAAGCGAGAACTAAGTACCTAGTTCGAGAATTAAACGCGAGAACTAAGTACCTAGTTCGAGAATTAAACGCGAGAACTAAGTACCTAGTTCGAGAATTAAACGCGAGAACTAAGTACCTAGATCGAGAATTAAAAGCGAGAACTAAGTACCTAGTTCGAGAATTAAACGCGAGAACTAAGTACCGAGTTCGAGAATTAAACGCGAGAACTAAGTACCTAGTTCGAGAATTAAACGCGAGAACTAAGTACCTAGTTCGAGAATTAACAGCGAGAACTAAGTACCTAGATCGAGAATTAAAAGCGAGAACTAAGTACCTAGTTCCAGAATTAAACGCGAGAACTAAGTACCTAGTTCGAGAATTAAACGCGAGAACTAAGTACCTAGTTCGAGAATTAAAAGCGAGAACTAAGTACCTAGTTCGAGAATTAAACGCGAGAACTAAGTACCTAGTTCGAGAATTAAACGCGAGAACTAAGTACCTAGTTCGAGAATTAAAAGCGAGAACTAAGTATCTAGATCGAGAATTAAAAGCGAGAACTAAGTACCTAGTTCGAGAATTAAACGCGAGAACTAAGTACCGAGTTCGAGAATTAAACGCGAGAACTAAGTACCTAGTTCGAGAATTAAACGCGAGATCTCAGTACCGAGTTCGAGAATTAAACGCGAGAACTCAGTACCGAGTTCGAGAGTTAAACGCGAGATCTAAGTACCTAGTTCGAGAATTAAACGCGAGAACTAAGTACCTAGTTCGAGAATTAAACGCGAGAACTAAGTAAATAGTTCGAGAATTAAAAGCGAGAACTAAGTACCTAGTTCGAGAATTAAACGCGAGAACTAAGTACCTAGTTCGAGAATTAAACGCGAGAACTAAGTACCTAGTTCGAGAATTAAACGCGAGAACTAAGTACCTAGATCGAGAATTAAAAGCGAGAACTAAGTACCTAGTTCGAGAATTAAACGCGAGAACTAAGTACCGAGTTCGAGAATTAAACGCGAGAACTAAGTACCTAGTTCGAGAATTAAACGCGAGAACTAAGTACCTAGTTCGAGAATTAAAAGCGAGAACTAAGTACCGAGTTCGAGAATTAAACCAAGAACTCAGTACTGAGTTCGAGACTTAAACGCGAGATCTCAATACCGAGCTCGAGAATTAAAAGCGAGAACTCAGTATCGAGTTCGAGAATTAAACGCGAGAAGTAAGTACCTAGTTCGAGAATTAAACGCGAGAACTATGTACCTAGTTCGAGAATTAAACGCGAGATCTCAGTACCGAGTTCGAGAATTAGACGCGAGAACTAAGTACCTAGTTCGAGAATTAAAAGCGAGAACTAAGTACCTAGTTCGAGAATTAAACGCAAGAACTCAGTACCTAGTTCGAGAATTAAACGCGAGATCTCAGTACCGAGTCCGAGAATTAAACGCGAGAACTCAGTATCGAGTTCGAGAATTAAACGCGAGAAGTAAGTACCTAGTTCGAGAATTAAACGCGAGAACTATGTACCTAGTTCGAGAATAAAACGCGAGATCTCAGTACCGAGTTCGAGAATTAAACGCAAGAACTCAGTACCGAGTTCGAGAATTAAACGCGAGATCTCAGTACCGAGCTCGAGAATTAAAAGCGAGAACTCAGTATCGAGTTCGAGAATTAAACGCGAGAAGTAAGTACCTAGTTCGAGAATTAAACGCGAGAACTCATTATCGAGTTCGAGAATTAAACGCGAAAACTAAGTACCTAGTTCGAGAATTAAAAGCGAGAACTAAGTACCGAGTTCGAGAATTAAACGCAAGAACTCAGTACCGAGTTCGAGAATTAAACGCGAGATCTCAGTACCGAGTCCGAGAATTAAACGCGAGAACTCATTATCGAGTTCGAGAATTAAACGCGAGAAGTAAGTACCTAGTTCGAGAATTAAACGCGAGAACTATGTACCTAGTTCGAGAATAAAACGCGAGATCTCAGTACCGAGTTCGAGAATTAAACGCGAGAACTAAGTACCTAGTTCGAGAATTAAAAGCGAGAACTAAGTACCTAGTTCGAGAATTAAACGCGAGAACTAAGTACCTAGTTCGAGAATTAAAAGCGAGAACTAAGTACCGAGGTCGAGAATTAAACGCAAGAACTCAGTACCGAGTTCGAGAATTAAACGCGAGATCTCAGTACCGAGCTCGAGAATTAAAAGCGAGAACTCAGTACCGAGTTCGAGAATTAAACGCGAGATCTCAGTACCGAGCTCGAGAATTAAAAGCGAGAACTCAGTATCGAGTTCGAGAATTAAACGCGAGAAGTAAGTACCTAGTTCGAGAATTAAACGCGAGAACTATGTACCTAGTTCGAGAATTAAACGCGAGATCTCAGTACCGAGTTCGAGAAATAAACGCGAGAACTAAGTACCTAGTTCGAGAATTAAAAGCGAGAACTAAGTACCTAGTTCGAGAATTAAACGCAAGAACTCAGTATCTAGTTCGAGAATTAAACGCGAGAACTCAGTACCGAGTTCGAGAATTAAACGTGAGATCTAAGTACCTAGTTCGAGAATTAAACGCGAGAACTAAGTACCTAGTTCGAGAATTAAACGCGAGAACTAAGTACCTAGTTCGAGAATTAAAAGCGAGAACTAAGTACCTAGTTCGAGAATTAAACGCGAGAACTAAGTACCTAGTTCGAGAATTAAACGCGAGAACTAAGTACCTAGTTCGAGAATTAAAAGCGAGAACTAAGTACCTAGATCGAGAATTAAAAGCGAGAACTAAGTACCTAGTTCGAGAATTAAACGCGAGAACTAAGTACCTAGTTCGAGAATTAAACGCGAGAACTAAGTACCTAGATCGAGAATTAAAAGCGAGAACTAAGTACCTAGTTCGAGAATTAAACGCGAGATCTCAGTACCGAGTCCGAGAATTAAACGCGACAACTCAGTATCGAGTTCGAGAATTAAACGCGAGAACTCAGTACCTAGTTCGAGAATTAAACGCGAGAACTATGTACCTAGTTCGAGAATTAAACGCGAGATCTCAGTACCGAGTTCGAGAATTAAACGCGAGAACTAAGTACCGAGTTCGAGAATTAAACGCGAGAACTAAGTACCTAGTTCGAGAATTAAACGCAAGAACTAAGTACCTAGTTCGAGAATTAAAAGCGAGAACTAAGTACCGAGTTCGAGAATTAAACGCAAGAACTCAGTACCGAGTTCGAGAATTAAACGCGAGAACTAAGTACCGAATTCGAGAATTAAACGCAAGAACTAAGTACCGAGTTCGAGAATTAAACGCGAGAACTAAGTACCGAGTTCGAGAATTAAACGCGAGAACTAAGTACCTAGTTCGAGAATTGAACGCGAGAACAAAGTACCTAGTTCGAGAATTAAAAGCGAGAACTAAGTACCGAGTTCGAGAATTAAACGCAAGAACTCAGTACCGAGTTCGAGACTTAAACGCGAGATCTCAATACCGAGCTCGAGAATTAAAAGCGAGAACTCAGTATCGAGTTCGAGAATTAAACGCGAGAAGTAAGTACCTAGTTCGAGAATTAAACGCGAGAACTATGTACCTAGTTCGAGAATTAAACGCGAGATATCAGTACCGAGTTCGAGAATTAAACGCGAGAACTAAGTACCTAGTTCGAGAATTAAAAGCGAGAACTAAGTACCTAGTTCGAGAATTAAACGCAAGAACTCAGTACCTAGTTCGAGAATTAAACGCGAGATCTCAGTACCGAGTCCGAGAATTAAACGCGAGAACTCAGTATCGAGTTCGAGAATTAAACGCGAGAAGTAAGTACTTAGTTCGAGAATTAAACGCGAGAACTATGTACCTAGTTCGAGAATAAAACGCGAGATCTCAGTACCGAGTTCGAGAATTAAACGCGAGAACTCAGTACCGAGTTCGAGAATTAAACGCGAGATCTCAGTACCGAGCTCGAGAATTAAAAGCGAGAACTCAGTATCGAGTTCGAGAATTAAACGCGAGAAGTAAGTACCTAGTTCGAGAATTAAACGCGAGAACTATGTACCTAGTTCGAGAATTAAACGCGAGATCTCAGTACCGAGTTCGAGAAATAAACGCGAGAACTAAGTACCTAGTTCGAGAATTAAAAGCGAGAACTAAGTACCTAGTTCGAGAATTAAACGCAAGAACTCAGTACCTAGTTCGAGAATTAAACGCGAGAACTCAGTACCGAGTTCGAGAATTAAACGTGAGATCTAAGTCCCTAGTTTGAGAATTAAACGCGAGAACTAAGTACCTAGTTCGAGAATTAAACGCGAGAACTAAGTACCTAGTTCGAGAATTAAAAGCGAGAACTAAGTACCTAGTTCGAGAATTAAACGCGAGAACTAAGTACCTAGTTCGAGAATTAAACGCGAGAACTAAGTACCTAGTTCGAGAATTAAAAGCGAGAACTAAGTACCTAGATCGAGAATTAAAAGCGAGAACTAAGTACCTAGTTCGAGAATTAAACGCGAGAACTAAGTACCTAGTTCGAGAATTAAACGCGAGAACTAAGTACCTAGTTCGAGAATTAAACGCGAGAACTAAGTACCTAGTTCGAGAATTAAACGCGAGAACTAAGTACCTAGTTCGAGAATTAAAAGCGAGAACTAAGTACCGAGTTCGAGAATTAAACGCAAGAACTCATTACCGAGTTCGAGAATTAAACGCGAGATCTCAGTACCGAGTCCGAGAATTAAACGCGAGAACTCAGTATCGAGTTCGAGAATTAAACGCGAGAACTAAGTACCTAGTTCGAGAATTAAAAGCTTGAACTAAGTACCGAGTTCGAGAATTAAACGCAAGAACTCAGTACCGAGTTCGAGAATTAAACGCGAGATCTCAGTACCGAGTCCGAGAATTAAACGCGAGAACTCAGTATCGAGTTCGAGAATTAAACGCGAGAAGTAAGTACCTAGTTCGAGAATTAAACGCGAGAACTATGTACCTAGTTCGAGAATTAAACGCGAGATCTCAGTACCGAGTTCGAGAATTAAACGCGAGAACTAAGTACCGAGTTCGAGAATTAAACGCAAGAACTCAGTACCGAGTTCGAGAATTAAACGCGAGAACTAAGTACCGAATTCGAGAATTAAACGCAAGAACTAAGTACCGAGTTCGAGAATTAAACGCGAGAACTAAGTACCGAGTTCGAGAATTAAACGCGAGAACTAAGTACCTAGTTCGAGAATTGAACGCGAGAACTAAGTACCTAGTTCGAGAATTAAAAGCGAGAACTAAGTACCGAGTTCGAGAATTAAACGCAAGAACTCAGTACCGAGTTCGAGACTTAAACGCGAGATCTCAATACCGAGCTCGAGAATTAAAAGCGAGAACTCAGTATCGAGTTCGAGAATTAAACGCGAGAAGTAAGTACCTAGTTCGAGAATTAAACGCGAGAACTATGTACCTAGTTCGAGAATTAAACGCGAGATATCAGTACCGAGTTCGAGAATTAAACGCGAGAACTAAGTACCTAGTTCGAGAATTAAAAGCGAGAACTAAGTACCTAGTTCGAGAATTAAACGCAAGAACTCAGTACCTAGTTCGAGAATTAAACGCGAGATCTCAGTACCGAGTCCGAGAATTAAACGCGAGAACTCAGTATCGAGTTCGAGAATTAAACGCGAGAAGTAAGTACTTAGTTCGAGAATTAAACGCGAGAACTATGTACCTAGTTCGAGAATAAAACGCGAGATCTCAGTACCGAGTTCGAGAATTAAACGCGAGAACTCAGTACCGAGTTCGAGAATTAAACGCGAGATCTCAGTACCGAGCTCGAGAATTAAAAGCGAGAACTCAGTATCGAGTTCGAGAATTAAACGCGAGAAGTAAGTACCTAGTTCGAGAATTAAACGCGAGAACTATGTACCTAGTTCGAGAATTAAACGCGAGATCTCAGTACCGAGTTCGAGAAATAAACGCGAGAACTAAGTACCTAGTTCGAGAATTAAAAGCGAGAACTAAGTACCTAGTTCGAGAATTAAACGCAAGAACTCAGTACCTAGTTCGAGAATTAAACGCGAGAACTCAGTACCGAGTTCGAGAATTAAACGTGAGATCTAAGTCCCTAGTTTGAGAATTAAACGCGAGAACTAAGTACCTAGTTCGAGAATTAAACGCGAGAACTAAGTACCTAGTTCGAGAATTAAAAGCGAGAACTAAGTACCTAGATCGAGAATTAAAAGCGAGAACTAAGTACCTAGTTCGAGAATTAAACGCGAGAACTAAGTACCTAGTTCGAGAATTAAACGCGAGAACTAAGTACCTAGTTCGAGAATTAAACGCGAGAACTAAGTACCTAGTTCGAGAATTAAACGCGAGAACTAAGTACCTAGTTCGAGAATTAAAAGCGAGAACTAAGTACCGAGTTCGAGAATTAAACGCAAGAACTCATTACCGAGTTCGAGAATTAAACGCGAGATCTCAGTACCGAGTCCGAGAATTAAACGCGAGAACTCAGTATCGAGTTCGAGAATTAAACGCGAGAACTAAGTACCTAGTTCGAGAATTAAAAGCTTGAACTAAGTACCGAGTTCGAGAATTAAACGCAAGAACTCAGTACCGAGTTCGAGAATTAAACGCGAGATCTCAGTACCGAGTCCGAGAATTAAACGCGAGAACTCAGTATCGAGTTCGAGAATTAAACGCGAGAAGTAAGTACCTAGTTCGAGAATTAAACGCGAGAACTATGTACCTAGTTCGAGAATTAAACGCGAGATCTCAGTACCGAGTTCGAGAATTAAACGCGAGAACTAAGTACCGAGTTCGAGAATTAACGCGAGAACTAAGTACCTAGTTCGAGAATTAAACGCGAGAACTAAGTACCGAGTTCGAGAATTACACGCGAGAACTAAGTACCTAGTTCGAGAATTAAACATGAGAACTAAGTACCTAGTTCGAGAATTAAACGCAAGAACTCAGTACCGAGTTCGAGACTTAAACGCGAGATCTCAGTACCGAGTTCGAGAATTAAACGCGAGAACTAAGTACCGAGTTCGAGAATTAACGCGAGAACTAAGTACCTAGTTCGAGAATTAAACGCGAGAACTAAGTACCGAGTTCGAGAATTAAACGCGAGAAGTAAGTACCTAGTTCGAGAATTAAACGCGAGAACTATGTACCTAGTTCGAGAATTAAACGCGAGATCTCAGTACCGAGTTCGAGAATTAAACGCGAGAACTCAGTACCGAGTTCGAGAATTAAACGCGAGATCTAAGTACCTAGTTCGAGAATTAAACGCGAGAACTAAGTACCTAGTTCGAGAATTAAACGCGAGAACTAAGTAAATAGTTCGAGAATTAAACGCGAGAAGTAAGTACCTAGTTCGAGAATTAAACGCGAGAACTATGTACCTAGTTCGAGAATTAAACACGAGATCTCAGTACCGAGTTCGAGAATTAAACGCGAGAACTAAGTACCTAGTTCGAGAATTAAAAGCGAGAACTAAGTACCTAGTTCGAGAATTAAACGCAAGAACTCAGTACCTAGTTCGAGAATTAAACGCGAGATCTCAGTACCGAGTCCGAGAATTAAACGCGAGAACTCAGTATCGAGTTCGAGAATTAAACGCGAGAAGTAAGTACCTAGTTCGAGAATTAAACGCGAGAACTATGTACCTAGTTCGAGAATAAAACGCGAGATCTCAGTACCGAGTTCGAGAATTAAACGCAACAACTCAGTACCGAGTTCGAGAATTAAACGCGAGATCTCAGTACCGAGCTCGAGAATTAAAAGCGAGAACTCAGTATCGAGTTCGAGAATTAAACGCGAGAAGTAAGTACCTAGTTCGAGAATTAAACGCGAGAACTATGTACCTAGTTCGAGAATTAAACGCGAGATCTCAGTACCGAGTTCGAGAAATAAACGCGAGAACTAAGTACCTAGTTCGAGAATTAAAAGCGAGAACTAAGTACCTAGTTCGAGAATTAAACGCAAGAACTCAGTACCTAGTTCGAGAATTAAACGCGAGAACTCAGTACCGAGTTCGAGAATTAAACGTGAGATCTAAGTACCTAGTTCGAGAATTAAACGCGAGAACTAAGTACCTAGTTCGAGAATTAAACGCGAGAACTAAGTACCTAGTTCGAGAATTAAAAGCGAGAACTAAGTACCTAGTTCGAGAATTAAACGCGAGAACTAAGTACCTAGTTCGAGAATTAAAAGCGAGAACTAAGTACCTGGATCGAGAATTAAAAGCGAGAATTAAGTACCTAGTTCGAGAATTAAACGCGAGAACTAAGTACCTAGTTCGAGAATTAAACGCGAGAACTAACAATAAGTACCTAGATCGAGAATTAAAAGCGAGAACTAAGTACCTAGTTCGAGAATTAAACGCAAGAACTCAGTACCGAGTTCGAGAATTAAACGCGAGAACTAAGTACCTAGTTCGAGAATTAAACGCGAGAACTAAGTACCTAGTTTGAGAATTAAACGCGAGAACTAAGTACCTAGTTCGAGAATTAAAAGCGAGAACTAAGTACCGAGTTCGAGAATTAAACGCGAGAAGTAAGTACCTAGTTCGAGAATTAAACGCGAGAACTATGTACCTAGTTCGAGAATTAAACGCGAGAACTCAGTACCGAGTTCGAGAATTAAACGCGAGATCTCAGTACCTAGTTCGAGAATTAAACGCGAGAACTAAGTACCTAGTTCGAGAATTAAAGACGAGAACTAAGTACCTAGTTCGAGAATTAAACGCGAGAACTAAGTACCTAGTTCGAGAATTAAAGACGAGAACTAAGTACCTAGTTCGAGAATTAAAAGCGAGAACTAAGTACCTAGTTCGAGAATTAAACGCGAGAACTAAGTACCTAGTTCGAGAATTAAACGCGAGAACTAAGTACCTAGTTCGAGCATTAAAAGCGAGAACTAAGTACCTAGATCGAGAATTAAAAGCGAGAACTAAGTACCTAGTTCGAGAATTAAACGCGAGAACTAAGTACCGAGTTCGAGAATTAAACGCGAGAACTAAGTACCTAGTTCGAGGATTAAACGCGAGAGCTAAGTACCTAGTTCGAGAATTAAAAGCGAGAACTAAGTACCGAGTTCGAGGATTAAACGCGAGAACTAAAGAACTAAGTACCTAGTTCGAGAATTAAAAGCGAGAACTAAGTACCTACTTCGAGAATTAAAAGCGAGAACTAAGTACCTAGATCGAGAATTAAAAGCGAGAACTAAGTACCTAGTTCGAGAATAAAACGCGAGATCTCAGTACCGAGCTCGAGAATTAAAAGCGAGAACTAAGTACCGAGTTCGAGAATTAAACGCGAGAACTAAGTACCGAGTTCGAGAATTAAACGCGAGAACTAAGTACCTAGTTCGAGAATTAAACGCGAGAACTAAGTACCTAGTTCGAAAATTAAACGCGAGAACTCAGTACCGAGTTCGAGAACTAAACGCGAGATCTCAGTACCGAGTCCAAGAATTAAACGCGAGAAGGCAGTACCGAGTTCGAGAATTAAACGCGAGATCTAAGTACCTAGTTCGAGAATTAAACGCGAGAACTAAGTACCTAGTTCGAGAATTAAACGCGAGAACTAAGTACCTAGTTCGAGAATTAAAAGCGAGAACTAAGTACCTAGTTCGAGAATTAAACGCGAGAACTAAGTACCTAGTTCGAGAATTAAACGCGAGAACTAAGTACCTAGATCGAGAATTAAAAGCGAGAACTAAGTACCTAGTTCGAGAATTAAACGCGAGAACTAAGTACCGAGTTCGAGAATTAAACGCGAGAAATAAGTACCTAGTTCGAGAATTAATCGCGAGAACTAAGTACCTAGTTCGAGAATTAAACGCGAGAACTAAGTACCTAGTTCGAGAATTAAACGCGAGAACTAAGTACCGAGTTCGAGAATTAAACGCAAGAACTCAGTACCGAGTTCGAGAATTAAACGCGAGATCTCAGTACCGAGTCCGAGAATTAAACGCGAGAACTCAGTATCGAGTTCGAGAATTAAACGCGAGAAGTAAGTACCTAGTTCGAGAATTAAACGCGAGAACTATGTACCTAGTTCGAGAATTAAACGCGAGAACTCAGTACCGAGTTCGAGAATTAAACGCGAGAACTAAGTACCTAGTTCGAGAATTAAACGCGAGAACTAAGTACCTAGTTCGAGAATTAAAAGCGAGAACTAAGTACCTAGATCGAGAATTTAAAGCGAGAACTAAGTACCTAGTTCGAGAATTAAACGCGAGAACTAAGTACCTAGTTCGAGAATTAAACGCGAGAACTAACAATAAGTACCTAGATCGAGAATTAAAAGCGAGAACTAAGTACCTAGTTCGAGAATTAAACGCAAGAACTCAGTACCGAGTTCGAGAATTAAACGCGAGAACTAAGTACCTAGTTCGAGAATTAAACGCGAGAACTAAGTACCTAGTTTGAGAATTAAACGCGAGAACTAAGTACCTAGTTCGAGAATTAAAAGCGAGAACTAAGTACCGAGTTCGAGAATTAAACGCGAGAAGTAAGTACCTAGTTCGAGAATTAAACGCGAGAACTATGTACCTAGTTCGAGAATTAAACGCGAGAACTCAGTACCGAGTTCGAGAATTAAACGCGAGATCTCAGTACCGAGTCCGAGAATTAAACGCGAGAAGTCAGTACCGAGTTCGAGAATTAAACGCGAGATCTAAGTACCTAGTTCGAGAATTAAACGCGAGAACTAAGTACCTAGTTCGAGAATTAAAGACGAGAACTAAGTACCTAGTTCGAGAATTAAAAGCGAGAACTAAGTACCTAGTTCGAGAATTAAACGCGAGAACTAAGTACCTAGTTCGAGAATTAAACGCGAGAACTAAGTACCGAGTTCGAGAATTAAACGCAAGAACTCAGTACCGAGTTCGAGAATTAAACCCGAGATCTCAGTACCGAGTCCGAGAATTAAACGCGAGAACTCAGTATCGAGTTCGAGAATTAAACGCGAGAAGTAAGTACCTAGTTCGAGAATTAAACGCGAGAACTATGTACCTAGTTCGAGAATTAAACGCGAGAACTCAGTACCGAGTTCGAGAATTAAACGCGAGATCTCAGTACCGAGTCCAAGAATTAAACGCGAGAACTCAGTACCGAGTTCGAGAATTAAACGCGAGATCTAAGTACCTAGTTCGAGAATTAAAAGCGAGAACTAAGTACCTAGTTCGAGAATTAAACGCAAGAACTAAGTACCTAGTTCGAGAATTAAAAGCGAGAACTAAGTACCTAGTTCGAGAATTAAACGCGAGAACTAAGTACCTAGTTCGAGAATTACACGCTAGAACTAAGTACCTAGATCGAGAATTAAAGGCGAGAACTAAGTACCTAGTTCGAGAATTAAACGCGAGAACTAAGTACCGAGTTCGAGAATTAAACGCGAGAACTAAGTACCTAGTTCGAGAATTAAACGCGAGAACTAAGTACCTAGTTCGAGAATTAAAAGCGAGAACTAAGTACCGAGTTCGAGAATTAAACGCAAGAACTCAGTACCGAGTTCGAGAATTAAACGCGAGAACTCAGCATCGAGTTCGAGAATTAAACGCGAGAAGTAAGTACCTAGTTCGAGAATTAAACGCGAGAACTATGTACCTAGTTCGAGAATTAAACGCGAGATCTCAGTACCGAGTTCGAGAATTAAACGCGAGAACTAAGTACCGAGTTCGAGAATTAAACGCGAGAACTAAGTACCTAGTTCGAGAATTAAACGCGAGAACTAAGTACCTAGTTCGAAAATTAAACGCGAGAACTAAGTACCTAGTTCGAGAATTAAAAGCGAGAACTAAGTACCTAGTTCGAGAATTAAACGCGAGAACTAAGTACCTAGTTCGAGAATTAAACGCGAGAACTAAGTACCTAGTTCGAGAATTAAACGCGAGAACTAAGTACCTAGTTCGAGAATTAAAAGCGAGAACTAAGTACCGAGTTCGAGAATTAAACGCAAGAACTCAGTACCGAGTTCGAGAATTAAACCCGAAATCTCAGTACCGAGTCCGAGAATTAAACGCGAGAACTCAGTATCGAGTTCGAGAATTAAAAGCGAAAAGTAAGTACCTAGTTCGAGAATTAAACGCGAGAACTATGTACCTAGTTCGAGAATTAAACGCGAGAACTCAGTACCGAGTTCGAAAATTAAACGCAAGAACTCAGTACCGAGTTCGAGAATTAAACGCGAGATCTCAGTACCGAGTCCGAGAATTAAACGCGAGAACGCAGTACCGAGTTCGAGAATTAAACGCGAGATCTAAGTACCTAGTTCGAGAATTAAACGCGAGAACTAAGTACCTAGTTCGAGAATTAAACGCGAGAACTAAGTACCTAGTTCGAGAATTAAAAGCGAGAACTAAGTACCTAGTTCGAGAATTAAACGCGAGAACTAAGTACCTAGTTCGAGAATTAAACGCGAGAACTACGTACCTAGTTCGAGAATTAAACGCGAGAACTAAGTACCGAGTTCGAGAATTAAACGCGAGAACTAAGTACCTAGTTCGAGAATTAAACGCGAGAACTAAGTACCTAGTTCGAGAATTAAACGCGAGAACTCAGTACCGAGTTCGAGGATTAAACGCGAGAACTAAAGAACTAAGTACCTAGTTCGAGAATTAAAAGCGAGAACTAAGTACCTAGTTCGAGAATTAAAAGCGAGAACTAAGTACCTAGTTCGAGAATTAAACGCGAGATCTCAGTACCGAGCTCGAGAATTAAAAGCAAGAACTAAGTACCGAGTTCGAGAATTAAACGCGAGAACTAAGTACCGAGTTCGAGAATTAAACGCGAGAACTAAGTACCTAGTTCGAGAATTAAACGCGAGAACTAAGTACCTAGTTCGAAAATTAAACGCGAGAACTCAGTACCGAGTTCGAGAATTAAACGCGAGATCTCAGTACCGAGTCCGAGAATTAAACGCGAGAACTCAGTACCGAGTTCGAGAATTAAACGCGAGATCTAAGTACCAAGTTCGAGAATTAAACGCGAGAACTAAGTACCTAATTCGAGAATTAAACGCGAGAACTAAGTACCTAGTTCCAGAATTAAAAGCGAGAACTAAGTACCTAGTTCGAGAATTAAACGCGAGAACTAAGTACCTAGTTCGAGAATTAAGCGCGAGAACTAAGTACCTAGATCGAGAATTAAAAGCGAGAACTAAGTACCTAGTTCGAGAATTAAACGCGAGAACTAAGTACCGAGTTCGAGAATTAAACGCGAGAACTAAGTACCTAGTTCGAGAATTCAACGCGAGAACTAAGTACCTAGTTCGAGAATTAAACGCGAGAACTAAGTACCTAGTTCGAGAATTAAAAGCGAGAACTAAGTACCGAGTTCGAGAATTAAACGCGAGAAGTAAGTACCTAGTTCGAGAATTAAACGCGAGAACTAAGTACCTAGTTCGAGAATTAAACGCGAGAACTAAGTACCTAGATCGAGAATTAAAAGCGAGAACTAAGTACCTAGTTCGAGAATTAAACGCGAGATCTCAGTACCGAGCTCGAGAATTAAAAGCAAGAACTAAGTACCGAGTTCGAGAATTAAACGCGAGAACTAAGTACCGAGTTCGAGAATTAAACGCGAGAAATATGTACCTAGTTCGAGAATTAAACGCGAGAACTCAGTACCGAGTTCGAGAATTAAACGCGAGATCTCAGTACCGAGTCCGAGAATTAAACGCGAGAACTCAGTACCGAGTTCGAGAATTAAACGCGAGATCTAAGTACCTAGTTCGATAATTAAACGCGAGAACTAAGTACCTAGTTCGAGAATTAAACGCGAGAACTAAGTACCTAGTTCGAGAATTAAAAGCGAGAACTAAGTACCTAGTTCGAGAATTAAACGCGAGAACTAAGTACCTAGTTCGAGAATTAAACGCGAGAACTAAGTACCTAGTTCGAGCATTAAAAGCGAGAACTAAGTACCTAGATCGAGAATTAAAAGCGAGAACTAAGTACCTAGTTCGAGAATTAAACGCGAGAATTAAGCACCGAGTTCGAGAATTAAACGCGAGAACTAAGTACCTAGTTCGAGAATTAAACGCGAGAACTAAGTACCTAGTTCGAGAATTAAAAGCGAGAACAAAGTACCGAGTTCGAGAATTAAACGCGAGAACTAAGTACCTAGTTCGAGAATTAAACGCGAGAACTAAGTACCTAGTTCGAGAATTAAAAGCGAGAACTAAGTACCTAGTTCGAGAATTAAACGCGAGAACTAAGTACCTAGTTCGAGAATTAAACGCGAGATCTCAGTACCGAGTCCGAGAATTAAACGCGAGAACTCAGTAGCGAGTTCGAGAATTAAACGCGAGATCTAAGTACCTAGTTCGAGAATTAAACGCGAGAACTAAGTACCTAGTTCGAGAATTAAACGCGAGAACTAAGTACCTAGTTCGAGAATTAAAAGCGAGAACTAAGTACCTAGTTCGAGAATTAAACGCGAGAACTAAGTACCTAGTTCGAGAATTAAACGCGAGAACTAAGTACCTAGTTCGAGCATTAAAAGCGAGAACTAAGTACCTAGATCGAGAATTAAAAGCGAGAACTAAGTACCTAGTTCGAGAATTAAACGCGAGAACTAAGTACCGAGTTCGAGAATTAAACGCGAGAACTAAGTACCTAGTTCGAGAATTAAACGCGAGAACTAAGTACCTAGTTCGAGAATTAAAAGCGAGAACTAAGTACCGAGTTCGAGGATTAAACGCGAGAACTAAAGAACTAAGTACCTAGTTCGAGAATTAAAAGCGAGAACTAAGTACCTACTTCGAGAATTAAAAGCGAGAACTAAGTACCTAGATCGAGAATTAAAAGCGAGAACTAAGTACCTAGTTCGAGAATTAAACGCAATATCTCAGTACCGAGCTGGAGAATTAAAAGCGAGAACTAAGTACCGAGTTCGAGAATTAAACGCGAGAACTAAGTACCGAGTTCGAGAATTAAACGCGAGAACTAAGTACCTAGTTCGAGAATTAAACGCGAGAACTAAGTACCTAGTTCGAAAATTAAACGCGAGAACTCAGTACCGAGTTCGAGAACTAAACGCGAGATCTCAGTACCGAGTCCAAGAATTAAACGCGAGAACGCAGTACCGAGTTCGAGAATTAAACGCGAGATCTAAGTACCTAGTTCGAGAATTAAACGCGAGAACTAAGTACCTAGTTCGAGAATTAAACGCGAGAACTAAGTACCTAGTTCGAGAATTAAAAGCGAGAACTAAGTACCTAGTTCGAGAATTAAACGCGAGAACTAAGTACCTAGTTCGAGAATTAAACGCGAGAACTAAGTACCTAGTTCGAGAATTAAACGCGAGAACTAAGTACCGAGTTCGAGAATTAAACGCGAGAACTAAGTACCTAGTTCGAGAATTAAACGCGAGAACTAAGTACCTAGTTCGAGAATTAAACGCGAGAACTAAGTATCTAGTTCGAGAATTAAAAGCGAAAACTAAGTACCGAGTTCGAGAATTAAACGCAAGAACTCAGTACCGAGTTCGAGAATTAAACGCGAGATCTCAGTACCGAGTCCGAGAATTAAACGCGAGAACTCAGTATCGAGTTCGAGAATTAAACGCGAGAAGTAAGTACCTAGTTCGAGAATTAAACGCGAGAACTATGTACCTAGTTCGAGAATTAAACGCGAGAACTCAGTACCGAGTTCGAGAATTAAACGCGAGATCTCAGTACCGAGTCCGAGAATTAAACGCGAGAACTCAGTACCGAGTTCGAGAATTAAACGCGAGATCTAAGTACCTAGTTCGAGAATTAAAAGCGAGAACTAAGTACCTAGTTCGAGAATTAAACGCGAGAACTAAGTACCTAGTTCGAGAATTAAAAGCGAGAACTAAGTACCGAGTTCGAGAATTAAACGCAAAAACTAAGTACCTAGTTCGAGAATTAAACGCGAGAACTAAGTACCTAGATCGAGAATTAAAAGCGAGAACTAAGTACCTAGTTCGAGAATTAAACGCGAGAACTAAGTACCGAGTTCGAGAATTAAACGCGAGAACTAAGTACCTAGTTCGAGAATTAAACGCGAGAACTAAGTACCTAGTTCGAGAATTAAAAGCGAGAACTAAGTACCGAGTTCGAGAATTAAACGCAAGAACTCAGTACCGAGTTCGAGAATTAAACGCGAGAACTCAGTATCGAGTTCGAGAATTAAACGCGAGAAGTAAGTACCTAGTTCGAGAATTAAACGCGAGAACTATGTACCTAGTTCGAGAATTAAACGCGAGATCTCAGTACCGAGTTCGAGAATTAAACGCGAGAACTAAGTACCGAGTTCGAGAATTAAACGCGAGAACTAAGTACCTAGTTCGAGAATTAAACGCGAGAACTAAGTACCTAGTTCGAAAATTAAACGCGAGAACTAAGTACCTAGTTCGAGAATTAAAAGCCAGAACTAAGTACCTAGTTCGAGAATTAAACGCGAGAACTAAGTACCTAGTTCGAGAATTAAACGCGAGAACTAAGTACCTAGTTCGAGAATTAAACGCGAGAACTAAGTACCTAGTTCGAGAATTAAAAGCGAGAACTAAGTACCGAGTTCGAGAATTAAACGCAAGAACTCAGTACCGAGTTCGAGAATTAAACGCGAGATCTCAGTACCGAGTCCGAGAATTAAACGCGAGAACTCAGTATCGAGTTCGAGAATTAAACGCGAGAACTAAGTACCTAGTTCGAGAATTAAAAGCTTGAACTAAGTACCGAGTTCGAGAATTAAACGCAAGAACTCAGTACCGAGTTCGAGAATTAAACGCGAGATCTCAGTACCGAGTCCGAGAATTAAACGCGAGAACTCAGTATCGAGTTCGAGAATTAAACGCGAGAACTAAGTACCGAGTTCGAGAATTAACGCGAGAACTAAGTACCTAGTTCAAGAATTAAACGCGAGAACTAAGTACCTAGTTCGAAAATTAAACGCGAGAACTAAGTACCTAGTTCGAGAACTAAAAGCGAGAACTAAGTACCTAGTTCGAGAATTAAACGCGAGAACTAAGTACCTAGTTCGAGAATTAAACGCGAGAACTAAGTACCTAGTTCGAGAATTAAAAGCGAGAACTAAGTACCGAGTTCGAGAATTAAACGCAAGAACTCAGTACCGAGTTCGAGAATTAAACGCGAGATCTCAGTACCGAGTCCGAGAATTAAACGCGAGAACTCAGTATCGAGTTCGAGAATTAAACGCGAGATCTCAGTACCGACTCCGAGAACTAAACGCGAGAACTCAGTACCGAGTTCGAGAATTAAACGCGAGAACTCAGTATCGAGTTCAAGAATTAAACGCGAGAACTAAGTACCTAGTTCGAGAATTAAACGCGAGAACTAAGTACCTAGTTCGAGAATTAAAAGCGAGACCTAAGTACCTAGTTCGAGAATTAAACGCGAGAACTAAGTACCTAGTTCGAGAATTAAACGCGAGAACTAAGTACCTAGTTCGAGCATTAAAAGCGAGAACTAAGTACCTAGATCGAGAATTAAAAGCGAGAACTAAGTACCTAGTTCGAGAATTAAACGCGAGAACTAAGTACCGAGTTCGAGAATTAAACGCGAGAACTAAGTACCTGGTTCGAGAATTAAACGCGAGAACTAAGTACCTAGTTCGAGAATTAAACGCGAGAACTAAGTACCTAGTTCGAGAATTAAACGCGAGAACTAAGTACCTAGTTCGAGAATTAAACGCGAGAACTAAGTACCTAGTCCGAGAATTAAAAGCGAGAACTAAGTACCGAGTTCGAGAATTAAACGCAAGAACTCAGTACCGAGTTCGAGAATTAAACGCGAGATCTCAGTACCGAGTCCGAGAATTAAACGCGAGAACTCAGTATCGAGTTCGAGAATTAAACGCGAGATCTCAGTACCTAGTTCGAAAATTAAACGCGAGAACTCAGTACCGAGTTCGAGAATTAAACGCGAGATCTCAGTACCGAGTCCGAGAATTAAACGCAAGAACTCAGTACCGAGTTCGAGAATTAAACGCGAGATCTAAGTACCTAGTTCGAGAATTAAACGCGAGAACTAAGTACCTAGTTCGAGAATTAAACGCGAGAACTAAGTACCTAGTTCGAGAATTAAAAGCGAGAACTAAGTACCTAGTTCGAGAATTAAACGCGAGAACTAAGTACCTAGTTCGAGAATTAAACGCGAGAACTAAGTACCTAGATCGAGAATTAAAAGCGAGAACTAAGTACCTAGTTCGAGAATTAAACGCGAGAACTAAGTACCGAGTTCGAGAATTAAACGCGAGAACTAAGTACCTAGTTCGAGAATTAAACGCGAGAACTAAGTACCTAGTTCGAGAATTAAACGCGAGAACTAAGTACCTTGTTCGAGAATTAAAAGCGAGAACTAAGTACCGAGTTCGAGAATTAAACGCAAGAACTCAGTACCGAGTTCGAGAATTAAACGCGAGATCTCAGTACCGAGTCCGAGAATTAAACGCGAGAACTCAGTATCGAGTTCGAGAATTAAACGCGAGAAGTAAGTACCTAGTTCGAGAATTAAACGCGAGAACTATGTACCTAGTTCGAGAATTAAACGCGAGAACTAAGTACCTAGTTCGAGAATTAAACGCGAGAACTAAGTACCTAGTTCGAGCATTAAAAGCGAGAACTAAGTACCTAGATCGAGAATTAAAAGCAAGAACTACGTTCCTAGTTCGAGAATTAAACGCGAGAACTAAGTACCGAGTTCGAGAATTAAACGCGAGAACTAAGTACCTAGTTCGAGAATTAAACGCGAGAACTAAGTACCTAGTTCGAGAATTAAACGCGAGATCTCAGTACCGAGTCCGAGAATTAAACGCGAGAACTCAGTACCGAGTTCGAGAATTAAACGCGAGATCTAAGTACCTAGTTCGAGAATTAAGCGCGAGAACTAAGTACCTAGTTCGAGAATTAAACGCGAGAACTAAGTACCTAGTTCGAGAATTAAAAGCGAGACCTAAGTACCTAGTTCGAGAATTAAACGCGAGAACTAAGTACCTAGTTCGAGAATTAAACGCGAGAACTAAGTACCTAGTTCGAGAATTAAAAGCGAGAACTAAGTACCTAGATCGAGAATTAAAAGCGAGAACTAAGTACCTAGTTCGAGAATTAAACGCGAGAACTAAGTACCGAGTTCAAAAATTAAACGCGAGAACTAAGTACCAAGTTCGAGAATTAAACGCGAGAACTAAGTACCTAGTTCGAGAATTAAAAGCGAGAACTAAGTACCGAGTTCGAGAATTAAACGCAAGAACTCAGTACCGAGTTCGAGAATTAAACGCGAGATCTCAGTACCGAGTCTGAGAATTAAACGCGAGAACTCAGTATCGAGTTCGAGAATTAAACGCGAGAAGTAAGTACCTAGTTCAAGAATTAAACGCGAGAACTATGTACCTAGTTCGAGAATTAAACGCGAGATCTCAGTACCGAGTTCGAGAATTAAACGCGAGAACTCAGTACCGAGTTCGAGAATTAAAAGCGAGAACTAAGTACCTAGATCGAGAATTAAAAGCGAGAACTAAGTACCTAGTTCGAGAATTAAACGCGAGAACTAAGTACCGAGTTCGAGAATTAAACGCGAGAACTAAGTACCGAGTTCGAGAATTAAAAGCGAGAACTAAGTACCTAGTTCGAGAATTAAACGCGAGAACTAAGTACCTAGTTCGAGAATTAAACGCGAGAACTAAGTACCTAGATCGAGAATTAAAAGCGAGAACTAAGTACGTAGTTCGAGAATTAAACGCGAGAACTAAGTACCGAGTTCGAGAATTAAACGCGAGAACTAAGTACCTAGTTCGAGAATTAAACGCGAGAACTAAGTACCTAGTTCGAGAATTAAACGCGAGAACTAAGTACCTTGTTCGAGAATTAAAAGCGAGAACTAAGTACCGAGTTCGAGAATTAAACGCAAGAACTCAGTACGGAGTTCGAGAATTAAACGCGAGATCTCAGTACCGAGTCCGAGAATTAAACGCGAGAACTCAGTATCGAGTTCGAGAATTAAACGCGAGAAGTAAGTACCTAGTTCGAGAATTAAACGCGAGAACTATGTACCTAGTTCGAGAATTAAACGCGAGAACTAAGTACCTAGTTCGAGAATTAAACGCGAGAACTAAGTACCTAGTTCGAGCATTAAAAGCGAGAACTAAGTACCTAGATCGAGAATTAAAAGCAAGAACTACTTTCCTAGTTCGAGAATTAAACGCGAGAACTAAGTACCGAGTTCGAGAATTAAACGCGAGAACTAAGTACCTAGTTCGAGAATTAAACGCGAGAACTAAGTACCTAGTTCGAGAATTAAACGCGAGATCTCAGTACCGAGTCCGAGAATTAAACGCGAGAACTCAGTACCGAGTTCGAGAATTAAACGCGAGATCTAAGTACCTAGTTCGAGAATTAAGCGCGAGAACTAAGTACCTAGTTCGAGAATTAAACGCGAGAACTAAGTACCTAGTTCGAGAATTAAACGCGAGATCTCAGTACCGAGTCCGAGAATTAAACGCGAGAACTCAGTACCGAGTTCGAGAATTAAACGCGAGATCTAAGTACCTAGTTCGAGAATTAAGCGCGAGAACTAAGTACCTAGTTCGAGAATTAAACGCGAGAACTAAGTACCTTGTTCGAGAATTAAAAGCGAGAACTAAGTACCGAGTTCGAGAATTAAACGCAAGAACTCAGTACCGAGTTCGAGAATTAAACGCGAGATCTCAGTACCGAGTCCGAGAATTAAACGCGAGAACTCAGTATCGAGTTCGAGAATTAAACGCGAGAAGTAAGTACCTAGTTCGAGAATTAAACGCGAGAACTATGTACCTAGTTCGAGAATTAAACGCGAGAACTAAGTACCTAGTTCGAGAATTAAACGCGAGAACTAAGTACCTAGTTCGAGCATTAAAAGCGAGAACTAAGTACCTAGATCGAGAATTAAAAGCAAGAACTACGTTCCTAGTTCGAGAATTAAACGCGAGAACTAAGTACCGAGTTCGAGAATTAAACGCGAGAACTAAGTACCTAGTTCGAGAATTAAACGCGAGAACTAAGTACCTAGTTCGAGAATTAAACGCAAGATCTCAGTACCGAGTCCGAGAATTAAACGCGAGAACTCAGTACCGAGTTCGAGAATTAAACGCGAGATCTAAGTACCTAGTTCGAGAATTAAGCGCGAGAACTAAGTACCTAGTTCGAGAATTAAACGCGAGAACTAAGTACCTAGTTCGAGAATTAAAAGCGAGACCTAAGTACCTAGTTCGAGAATTAAACGCGAGAACTAAGTACCTAGTTCGAGAATTAAACGCGAGAACTAAGTACCTAGTTCGAGAATTAAAAGCGAGAACTAAGTACCTAGATCGAGAATTAAAAGCGAGAACTAAGTACCTAGTTCGAGAATTAAACGCGAGAACTAAGTACCGAGTTCAAAAATTAAACGCGAGAACTAAGTACCAAGTTCGAGAATTAAACGCGAGAACTAAGTACCTAGTTCGAGAATTAAAAGCGAGAACTAAGTACCGAGTTCGAGAATTAAACGCAAGAACTCAGTACCGAGTTCGAGAATTAAACGCGAGATCTCAGTACCGAGTCTGAGAATTAAACGCGAGAACTCAGTATCGAGTTCGAGAATTAAACGCGAGAAGTAAGTACCTAGTTCAAGAATTAAACGCGAGAACTATGTACCTAGTTCGAGAATTAAACGCGAGATCTCAGTACCGAGTTCGAGAATTAAACGCGAGAACTCAGTACCGAGTTCGAGAATTAAAAGCGAGAACTAAGTACCTAGTTCGAGAATTAAACGCGAGAACTAAGTACCTAGTTCGAGAATTAAAAGCGAGAACTAAGTACCTAGATCGAGAATTAAAAGCGAGAACTAAGTACCTAGTTCGAGAATTAAACGCGAGAACTAAGTACCGAGTTCGAGAATTAAACGCGAGAACTAAGTACCGAGTTCGAGAATTAAAAGCGAGAACTAAGTACCTAGTTCGAGAATTAAACGCGAGAACTAAGTACCTAGTTCGAGAATTAAACGCGAGAACTAAGTACCTAGATCGAGAATTAAAAGCGAGAACTAAGTACGTAGTTCGAGAATTAAACGCGAGAACTAAGTACCGAGTTCGAGAATTAAACGCGAGAACTAAGTACCTAGTTCGAGAATTAAACGCGAGAACTAAGTACCTAGTTCGAGAATTAAACGCGAGAACTAAGTACCTTGTTCGAGAATTAAAAGCGAGAACTAAGTACCGAGTTCGAGAATTAAACGCAAGAACTCAGTACCGAGTTCGAGAATTAAACGCGAGATCTCAGTACCGAGTCCGAGAATTAAACGCGAGAACTCAGTATCGAGTTCGAGAATTAAACGCGAGAAGTAAGTACCTAGTTCGAGAATTAAACGCGAGAACTATGTACCTAGTTCGAGAATTAAACGCGAGAACTAAGTACCTAGTTCGAGAATTAAACGCGAGAACTAAGTACCTAGTTCGAGCATTAAAAGCGAGAACTAAGTACCTAGATCGAGAATTAAAAGCAAGAACTACTTTCCTAGTTCGAGAATTAAACGCGAGAAATAAGTACCGAGTTCGAGAATTAAACGCGAGAACTAAGTACCTAGTTCGAGAATTAAACGCGAGAACTAAGTACCTAGTTCGAGAATTAAACGCGAGATCTCAGTACCGAGTCCGAGAATTAAACGCGAGAACTCAGTACCGAGTTCGAGAATTAAACGCGAGATCTAAGTACCTAGTTCGAGAATTAAGCGCGAGAACTAAGTACCTAGTTCGAGAATTAAACGCGAGAACTAAGTACCTAGTTCGAGAATTAAACGCGAGATCTCAGTACCGAGTCCGAGAATTAAACGCGAGAACTCAGTACCGAGTTCGAGAATTAAACGCGAGATCTAAGTACCTAGTTCGAGAATTAAGCGCGAGAACTAAGTACCTAGTTCGAGAATTAAACGCGAGAACTAAGTACCTAGTTCGAGAATTAAAAGCGAGACCTAAGTACCTAGTTCGAGAATTAAACGCGAGAACTAAGTACCTAGTTCGAGAATTAAACGCGAGAACTAAGTACCTAGTTCGAGAATTAAAAGCGAGAACTAAGTACCTAGATCGAGAATTAAAAGCGAGAACTAAGTACCTAGTTCGAGAATTAAACGCGAGAACTAAGTACCGAGTTCGAGAATTAAACGCGAGAACTAAGTACCAAGTTCGAGAATTAAACGCGAGAACTAAGTACCTAGTTCGAGAATTAAAAGCGAGAACTAAGTACCGAGTTCGAGAATTAAACGCAAGAACTCAGTACCGAGTTCGAGAATTAAACGCGAGATCTCAGTACCGAGTCTGAGAATTAAACGCGAGAACTCAGTATCGAGTTCGAGAATTAAACGCGAGAAGTAAGTACCTAGTTCGAGAATTAAACGCGAGAACTATGTACCTAGTTCGAGAATTAAACGCGAGATCTCAGTACCGAGTTCGAGAATTAAACGCGAGAAAGAAGTACCTAGTTCGAGAATTAAAAGCGAGAACTAAGTACCTAGTTCGAGAATTAAACGCAAGAACTCAGTAGCTAGTTTTGAGAATTAAACGCGAGAACTCAGTACCGAGTTCGAGAATTAAACGCGAGATCTCAGTACCGAGTTCGAGAATTAAACGCGAGAACTAAGTACCTAGTTCGAGAATTAAACGCGAGAACTAAGTACCTAGTTCGAGAATTAAACGCGAGGACTAAGTACCTAGATCGAGAATTAAAAGCGAGAACTAAGTACCTAGTTCGAGAATTAAACGCGAGAACTAAGTACCGAGTTCGAGAATTAAACGCGAGAACTAAGTACCTAGTTCGAGAATTAAACGCGAGAACTAAGTACCTAGTTCGAGAATTAAACGCGAGAACTAAGTACCTAGTTCGAGAATTAAAAGCGAGAACTAAGTACCGAGTTCGAGAATTAAACGCAAGAACTCAGTACCGAGTTCGAGAATTAAACGCGAGATCTCAGTACCGAGTCCGAGAATTAAACGCGAGAACTCAGTATCCAGTTCGAGAATTAAACCCGAGAACTATGTACCTAGTTCGAGAATTAAACGCGAGAACTATGTACCTAGTTCGAGAATTAAACGCGACAACTCAGTACCGAGTTCGAGAATTAAACGCGAGATCTCAGTACCGAGTTCGAGAATTAAACGCGAGATCTAAGTACCTAGTTCGAGAATTAAACGCGAGAACTAAGTACCTAGTTCGAGAATTAAACGCGAGAACTAAGTACCTAGTTCGGGAATTAAAAGCGAGAACTAAGTACCTAGTTCGAGAATTAAACGCGAGAACTAAGTACCTAGTTCGAGCATTAAAAGCGAGAACTAAGTACCTAGATCGAGAATTAAAAGCGAGAACTAAGTACCTAGTTCGAGAATTAAACGCGAGAACTAAGTACCGAGTTCGAGAATTAAACGCGAGAACTAAGTACCTAGTTCGAGAATTAAACGCGAGAATAAGTACCTAGTTCGAGAATTAAACGCGAGGACTAAGTACCTAGATCGAGAATTAAAAGCGAGAACTAAGTACCTAGTTCGAGAATTAAACGCGAGAACTAAGTACCGAGTTCGAGAATTAAACGCGAGAACTAAGTACCTAGTTCGAGAATTAAACGCGAGAACTAAGTACCTAGTTCGAGAATTAAACGCGAGAACTAAGTACCTAGTTCGAGAATTAAAAGCGAGAACTAAGTACCGAGTTCGAGAATTAAACGCAAGAACTCAGTACCGAGTTCGAGAATTAAACGCGAGATCTCAGTACCGAGTCCGAGAATTAAACGCGAGAACTCAGTATCGAGTTCGAGAATTAAACCCGAGAACTATGTACCTAGTTCGAGAATTAAACGCGAGAACTATGTACCTAGTTCGAGAATTAAACGCGACAACTCAGTACCGAGTTCGAGAATTAAACGCGAGATCTCAGTACCGAGTTCGAGAATTAAACGCGAGATCTAAGTCCCTAGTTCGAGAATTAAACGCGAGAACTAAGTACCTAGTTCGAGAATTAAACGCGAGAACTAAGTACCTAGTTCGGGAATTATAAGCGAGAACTAAGTACCTAGTTCGAGAATTAAACGCGAGAACTAAGTACCTAGTTCGAGCATTAAAAGCGAGAACGAAGTACCTAGATCGAGAATTAAAAGCGAGAACTAAGTACCTAGTTCGAGAATTAAACGCGAGAACTAAGTACCGAGTTCGAGAATTAAACGCGAGAACTAAGTACCTAGTTCGAGAATTAAACGCGAGAATAAGTACCTAGTTCGAGAATTAAAAGCGAGAACTAAGTACCGAGTTCGAGAATTAAACGCAAGAACTCAGTACCGAGTCCGAGAATTAAACGCGAGAACTCAGTATCGAGTTCGAGAATTAAACGCGAGAAGTAAGTACCTAGTTCGAGAATTAAACGCGAGAACTATGTACCTTGTTCGAGAATAAAACGCGAGATCTCAGTACCGAGTTCGAGAATTAAACGCGAGAACTAAGTACCTAGTTCGAGAATTAAAAGCGAGAACTAAGTACCTAGTTCGAGAATTAAACGCAAGAACTCAGTACCTAGTTCGAGAATTAAACGCGAGAACTCAGTACCGAGTTCGAGAATTAATCGCGAGATCTCAGTACCGAGTTCGAGAATTAAACGCGAGAACTAAGTACCTAGTTCGAGAATTAAAAGCGAGAACTAAGTACCTAGATCGAGAATTAAAAGCGAGAACTAAGTACCTAGTTCGAGAATTAAACGCGAGAACTAAGTACCTAGTTCGAGAATTAAACGCGAGAACTAAGTACCTAGTTCGAGAATTAAAAGCGAGAACTAAGTACCGAGTTCGAGAATTAAACGCAAGAACTCAGTACCGAGTTCGAGAATTAAACGCGAGATCTCAGTACCGAGTCCGAGAATTAAACGCGAGAACTAAGTACCTAGTTCGAGAATTAAACGCGAGAACTAAGTACCTAGTTCGAGAATTAAAAGCGAGAACTAAGTACCTAGTTCGAGAATTAAACGCGAGAACTAAGTACCTAGTTCGAGAATTAAACGCGAGAACTAAGTACCTAGTTCGAGCATTAAAAGCGAGAACTAAGTACCTAGATCGAGAATTAAAAGCAAGAACTCAGTACCTAGTTCGAGAATTAAACGCGAGAACTCAGTACCGAGTTCGAGAATTAAACGCGAGATCTCAGTACCGAGTTCGAGAATTAAACGCGAGAACTAAGTACCTAGTTCGAGAATTAAACGCGAGAACTAAGTACCTAGTTCGAGAATTAAACGCGAGAACTAAGTACCTAGTTCGAAAATTAAACGCGAGAACTCAGTACCGAGTTCGAGAATTAAACGCGAGAACTCAGTACCGAGTTCGAGAATTAAACGCGAGATCTCAGTACCGAGTCCGAGAATTAAAGTTCGAGAATTAAACGCGAGAACTAAGTACCTAGTTCGAGAATTAAACGCGAGAACTAAGTACCTAGTTCGAGAATTAAACGCGAGAAGTAAGTACCTAGTTCGAAAATTTAAACGCGAGAACTAAGTACCGAGTTCGAGAATTAAACGCAAGAACTCAGTACCGAGTTCGAGAATTAAACGCGAGATCTCAGTACCGAGTCCGAGAATTAAACGCGAGAACTCAGTATCGAGTTCGAGAATTAAAGTTCGAGAATTAAACGCGAGAACTAAGTACCTAGTTCGAGAATTAAACGCAAGAACTCAGTACCGAGTCCGAGAATTAAACGCGAGAACTCAGTATCGAGTTCGAGAATTAAACGCGAGAAGTAAGTACCTAGTTCGAGAATTAAACGCGAGAACTATGTACCTTGTTCGAGAATTAAACGCGAGATCTCAGTACCGAGTTCGAGAATTAAAACGAGAGCTAAGTACCTAGTTCGAGAATTAAACGCAAGAACTCAGTACCTAGTTCGAGAATTAAACGCGAGAACTCAGTACCGAGTTCGAGAATTAAACGCGAGATCTCAGTACCGAGTTCGAGAATTAAACGCGAGAACTAAGTACCTAGTTCGAGAATTAAACGCGAGAACTAAGTACCTAGTTCGAGAATTAAAAGCGAGAACTAAGTACCTAGATCGAGAATTAAAAGCGAGAACTAAGTACCTAGTTCGAGAATTAAACGCGAGAACTAAGTACCTAGTTCGAGAATTAAACGCGAGAACTAAGTACCTAGTTCGAGAATTAAAAGCGAGAACTAAGTACCGAGTTCGAGAATTAAACGCAAGAACTCAGTACCGAGTTCGAGAATTAAACGCGAGATCTCAGTACCGAGTCCGAGAATTAAACGCGAGAACTCAGTATCGAGTTCGAGAATTAAACGCGAGAAGTAAGTACCTAGTCCGAGAATTAAACGCGAGAACTATGTACCTAGTTCGAGAATTAAACGCGAGATCTAAGTACCTAGTTTGAGAATTAAACGCGAGAACTAAGTACCTAGTTCGAGAATTAAACGCGAGAACTAAGTACCTAGTTCGAGAAATAAAAGCGAGAACTAAGTACCTAGTTCGAGAATTAAACGCGAGAACTAAGTACCTAGTTCGAGAATTAAACGCGAGAACTAAGTACCTAGTTCGAGCATTAAAAGCGAGAACTAAGTACCTAGATCGAGAATTAAAAGCAAGAACTACGTACCTAGTTCGAGAATTAAACGCGAGAACTAAGTACCGAGTTCGAGAATTAAACGCGAGAACTAAGTACCTAGTTCGAGAATTAAACGCGAGATCTCAGTACCGAGTCCGAGAATTAAACGCGAGAACTCAGTATCGAGTTCGAGAATTAAACGCGAGAAGTAAGTACCTAGTTCGAGAATTAAACGCGAGAACTATGTACCTAGTTCGAGAATTAAACGCGAGAACTCAGTACCGAGTTCGAGAATTAAACGCGAGATCTCAGTAACGAGTCCGAGAATTAAACGCGAGAACTCAGTACCGAGTTCGAGAATTAAACGCGAGAACTAAATACCTAGTTCGAGAATTAAAAGCGAGAACTAAGTACCGAGTTCGAGAATTAAACGCAAGAACTCAGTACCGAGTTCGAGAATTAAACGCGAGATCTCAGTACCGAGTCCGAGAATTAAACGCGAGAACTCAGTATCGAGTTCGAGAATTAAACGCAAGAACTCAGTACCTAGTTCGAGAATTAAACGCGAGAACTCAGTACCGAGTTCGAGAATTAATCGCGAGATCTCAGTACCGAGTTCGAGAATTAAACGCGAGAACTAAGTACCTAGTTCGAGAATTAAACGCGAGAACTAAGTACCTAGTTCGAGAATTAAAAGCGAGAACTAAGTACCTAGATCGAGAATTAAAAGCGAGAACTAAGTACCTAGTTCGAGAATTAAACGCGAGAACTAAGTACCTAGTTCGAGAATTAAACGCGAGAACTAAGTACCTAGTTCGAGAATTAAAAGCGAGAACTAAGTACCGAGTTCGAGAATTAAACGCAAGAACTCAGTACCGAGTTCGAGAATTAAACGCGAGATCTCAGTACCGAGTCCGAGAATTAAACGCGAGAACTAAGTACCTAGTTCGAGAATTAAACGCGAGAACTAAGTACCTAGTTCGAGAATTAAAAGCGAGAACTAAGTACCTAGTTCGAGAATGAAACGCGAGAACTAAGTACCTAGTTCGAGAATTAAACGCGAGAACTAAGTACCTAGTTCGAGCATTAAAAGCGAGAACTAAGTACCTAGATCGAGAATTAAAAGCAAGAACTACGTACCTAGTTCGAGAATTAAACGCGAGAACTAAGTACCGAGTTCGAGAATTAAACGCGAGAACTAAGTACCTAGTTCGAGAATTAAACGCGAGAACTAAGTACCTAGTTCGAGAATTAAAAGCGAGAACTAAGTACCGAGTTCGAGAATTAAACGCAAGAACTCAGTACCGAGTTCGAGAATTAAACGCGAGATCTCAGTACCGAGTCCGAGAATTAAACGCGAGAACTCAGTATCGAGTTCGAGAATTAAACGCAAGAAGTAAGTACCTAGTTCGAGAATTAAACGCGAGAACTTTGTACCTAGTTCGAGAATTAAACGCGAGAACTTTGTACCTAGTTCGAGAATTAAAAGCGAGAACTCAGTACCGAGTTCGAGAATTAAACGCGAGATCTAAGTACCTAGTTCGAGAATTAAACGCGAGAACTAAGTACCTAGTTCGAGATGTAAACGCGAGAACTAAGTACCTAGTTCGAGAATTAAAAGCGAGAACTAAGTACCTAGTTCGAGAATTAAACGCGAGAACTAAGTACCGAGTTCGAGAATTAAACGTGAGATCACAGTACCGAGTCCGAGAATTAAACGCGATAACTCAGTATCGAGTTCGAGAATTAAACGCGAGAAGTAAGTACCTAGTTCGAGCATTAAAAGCGAGAACTAAGTACCTAGATCGAGAATTAAAAGCGAGAACTAAGTACCTAGTTCGAGAATTAAACGCGAGAACTAAGTACCGAGTTCGAGAATTAAACGCGAGAACTAAGTACCTAGTTCGAGAATTAAACGCGAGAATAAGTACCTAGTTCGAGAATTAAAAGCGAGAACTAAGTACCGAGTTCGAGAATTAAACGCAAGAACTCAGTACCGAGTCCGAGAATTAAACGCGAGAACTCAGTATCGAGTTCGAGAATTAAACGCGAGAAGTAAGTACCTAGTTCGAGAATTAAACGCGAGAACTATGTACCTTGTTCGAGAATTAAACGCGAGATCTCAGTACCGAGTTCGAGAATTAAACGCGAGAACTAAGTACCTAGTTCGAAAATTAAACGCGAGAACTATGTACCTAGTTCGAGAATTAAACGCGAGAACTCAGTACCGAGTTCGAGAATTAAACGCGAGATCTCAGTACCGAGTCCGAGAATTAAAGTTCGAGAATTAAACGCGAGAACTAAGTACCTAGTTCGAGAATTAAACGCAAGAACTCAGTACCGAGTCCGAGAATTAAACGTGAGAACTCAGTATCGAGTTCGAGAATTAAACGCGAGAAGTAAGTACCTAGTTCGAGAATTAAACGCGAGAACTATGTACCTTGTTCGAGAATTAAACGCGAGATCTCAGTACCGAGTTCGAGAATTAAAACGAGAGCTAAGTACCTAGTTCGAGAATTAAACGCAAGAACTCAGTACCTAGTTCGAGAATTAAACGCGAGAACTCAGTACCGAGTTCGAGAATTAAACGCGAGATCTCAGTACCGAGTTCGAGAATTAAACGCGAGAACTAAGTACCTAGTTCGAGAATTAAACGCGAGAACTAAGTACCTAGTTCGAGAATTAAAAGCGAGAACTAAGTACCTAGATCGAGAATTAAAAGCGAGAACTAAGTACCTAGTTCGAGAATTAAACGCGAGAACTAAGTACCTAGTTCGAGAATTAAACGCGAGAACTAAGTACCTAGTTCGAGAATTAAAAGCGAGAACTAAGTACCGAGTTCGAGAATTAAACGCAAGAACTCAGTACCGAGTTCGAGAATTAAACGCGAGATCTCAGTACCGAGTCCGAGAATTAAACGCGAGAACTCAGTATCGAGTTCGAGAATTAAACGCGAGAAGTAAGTACCTAGTTCGAGAATTAAACGCGAGAACTATGTACCTAGTTCGAGAATTAAACGCGAGATCTAAGTACCTAGTTTGAGAATTAAACGCGAGAACTAAGTACCTAGTTCGAGAATTAAACGCGAGAACTAAGTACCTAGTTCGAGAAATAAAAGCGAGAACTAAGTACCTAGTTCGAGAATTAAACGCGAGAACTAAGTACCTAGTTCGAGAATTAAACGCGAGAACTAAGTACCTAGTTCGAGAAATAAAAGCGAGAACTAAGTACCTAGTTCGAGAAATAAAAGCGAGAACTAAGTACCTAGTTCGAGAATTAAACGCGAGAACTAAGTACCTAGTTCGAGAATTAAACGCGAGAACTAAGTACCTAGTTCGAGCATTAAAAGCGAGAACTAAGTACCTAGATCGAGAATTAAAAGCAAGAACTACGTACCTAGTTCGAGAATTAAACGCGAGAACTAAGTACCGAGTTCGAGAATTAAACGCGAGAACTAAGTACCTAGTTCGAGAATTAAACGCGAGATCTCAGTACCGAGTCCGAGAATTAAACGCGAGAACTCAGTATCGAGTTCGAGAATTAAACGCGAGAAGTAAGTACCTAGTTCGAGAATTAAACGCGAGAACTATGTACCTAGTTCGAGAATTAAACGCGAGAACTCAGTACCGAGTTCGAGAATTAAACGCGAGATCTCAGTAACGAGTCCGAGAATTAAACGCGAGAACTCAGTACCGAGTTCGAGAATTAAACGCGAGAACTAAATACCTAGTTCGAGAATTAAAAGCGAGAACTAAGTACCGAGTTCGAGAATTAAACGCAAGAACTCAGTACCGAGTTCGAGAATTAAACGCGAGATCTCAGTACCGAGTCCGAGAATTAAACGCGAGAACTCAGTATCGAGTTCGAGAATTAAACGCAAGAACTCAGTACCTAGTTCGAGAATTAAACGCGAGAACTCAGTACCGAGTTCGAGAATTAATCGCGAGATCTCAGTACCGAGTTCGAGAATTAAACGCGAGAACTAAGTACCTAGTTCGAGAATTAAACGCGAGAACTAAGTACCTAGTTCGAGAATTAAAAGCGAGAACTAAGTACCTAGATCGAGAATTAAAAGCGAGAACTAAGTACCTAGTTCGAGAATTAAACGCGAGAACTAAGTACCTAGTTCGAGAATTAAACGCGAGAACTAAGTACCTAGTTCGAGAATTAAAAGCGAGAACTAAGTACCGAGTTCGAGAATTAAACGCAAGAACTCAGTACCGAGTTCGAGAATTAAACGCGAGATCTCAGTACCGAGTCCGAGAATTAAACGCGAGAACTAAGTACCTAGTTCGAGAATTAAACGCGAGAACTAAGTACCTAGTTCGAGAATTAAAAGCGAGAACTAAGTACCTAGTTCGAGAATTAAACGCGAGAACTAAGTACCTAGTTCGAGAATTAAACGCGAGAACTAAGTACCTAGTTCGAGCATTAAAAGCGAGAACTAAGTACCTAGATCGAGAATTAAAAGCAAGAACTACGTACCTAGTTCGAGAATTAAACGCGAGAACTAAGTACCGAGTTCGAGAATTAAACGCGAGAACTAAGTACCTAGTTCGAGAATTAAACGCGAGAACTAAGTACCTAGTTCGAGAATTAAAAGCGAGAACTAAGTACCGAGTTCGAGAATTAAACGCAAGAACTCAGTACCGAGTTCGAGAATTAAACGCGAGATCTCAGTACCGAGTCCGAGAATTAAACGCGAGAACTCAGTATCGAGTTCGAGAATTAAACGCAAGAAGTAAGTACCTAGTTCGAGAATTAAACGCGAGAACTTTGTACCTAGTTCGAGAATTAAACGCGAGAACTTTGTACCTAGTTCGAGAATTAAAAGCGAGAACTCAGTACCGAGTTCGAGAATTAAACGCGAGATCTAAGTACCTAGTTCGAGAATTAAACGCGAGAACTAAGTACCTAGTTCGAGAATTAAACGCGAGAACTAAGTACCTAGTTCGAGAATTAAAAGCGAGAACTAAGTACCTAGTTCGAGAATTAAACGCGAGAACTAAGTACCGAGTTCGAGAATTAAACGTGAGATCACAGTACCGAGTCCGAGAATTAAACGCGAGAACTCAGTATCGAGTTCGAGAATTAAACGCGAGAAGTAAGTACCTAGTTCGAGCATTAAAAGCGAGAACTAAGTACCTAGATCGAGAATTAAAAGCGAGAACTAAGTACCTAGTTCGAGAATTAAACGCGAGAACTAAGTACCGAGTTCGAGAATTAAACGCGAGAACTAAGTACCTAGTTCGAGAATTAAACGCGAGAATAAGTACCTAGTTCGAGAATTAAAAGCGAGAACTAAGTACCGAGTTCGAGAATTAAACGCAAGAACTCAGTACCGAGTCCGAGAATTAAACGCGAGAACTCAGTATCGAGTTCGAGAATTAAACGCGAGAAGTAAGTACCTAGTTCGAGAATTAAACGCGAGAACTATGTACCTTGTTCGAGAATTAAACGCGAGATCTCAGTACCGAGTTCGAGAATTAAACGCGAGAACTAAGTACCTAGTTCGAGAATTAAAAGCGAGAACTAAGTACCTAGTTCGAGAATTAAACGCAAGAACTCAGTACCTAGTTCGAGAATTAAACGCGAGAACTCAGTACCGAGTTCGAGAATTAATCGCGAGATCTCAGTACCGAGTTCGAGAATTAAACGCGAGAACTAAGTACCTCGTTCGAGAATTAAACGCGAGAACTAAGTACCTAGTTCGAGAATTAAAAGCGAGAACTAAGTACCTAGATCGAGAATTAAAAGCGAGAACTAAGTACCTAGTTCGAGAATTAAACGCGAGAACTAAGTACCTAGTTCGAGAATTAAACGCGAGAACTAAGTACCTAGTTCGAGAATTAAAAGCGAGAACTAAGTACCGAGTTCGAGAATTAAACGCAAGAACTCAGTACCGAGTTCGAGAATTAAACGCGAGATCTCAGTACCGAGTCCGAGAATTAAACGCGAGAACTAAGTACCTAGTTCGAGAATTAAACGCGAGAACTAAGTACCTAGTTCGAGAATTAAAAGCGAGAACTAAGTACCTAGTTCGAGAATTAAACGCGAGAACTAAGTACCTAGTTCGAGAATTAAACGCGAGAACTAAGTACCTAGTTCGAGCATTAAAAGCGAGAACTAAGTACCTAGATCGAGAATTAAAAGCAAGAACTACGTACCTAGTTCGAGAATTAAACGCGAGAACTAAGTACCGAGTTCGAGAATTAAACGCGAGAACTAAGTACCTAGTTCGAGAATTAAACGCGAGAACTAAGTACCTAGTTCGAGAATTAAAAGCGAGAACTAAGTACCGAGTTCGAGAATTAAACGCAAGAACTCAGTACCGAGTTCGAGAATTAAACGCGAGATCTCAGTACCGAGTCCGAGAATTAAACGCGAGAACTCAGTATCGAGTTCGAGAATTAAACGCAAGAAGTAAGTACCTAGTTCGAGAATTAAACGCGAGAACTTTGTACCTAGTTCGAGAATTAAACGCGAGAACTTTGTACCTAGTTCGAGAATTAAAAGCGAGAACTCAGTACCGAGTTCGAGAATTAAACGCGAGATCTAAGTACCTAGTTCGAGAATTAAACGCGAGAACTAAGTACCTAGTTCGAGAATTAAACGCGAGAACTAAGTACCTAGTTCGAGAATTAAAAGCGAGAACTAAGTACCTAGATCGAGAATTAAAAGCGAGAACTAAGTACCGAGTTCGAGAATTAAACGTGAGATCACAGTACCGAGTCCGAGAATTAAACGCGAGAACTCAGTATCGAGTTCGAGAATTAAACGCGAGAAGTAAGTACCTAGTTCGAGAATTAAACGCAAGAACTCAGTACCTAGTTCGAGAATTAAACGCGAGAACTCAGTACCGAGTTCGAGAATTAAACGCGAGATCTCAGTACCGAGTTCGAGAATTAAACGCGAGAACTAAGTACCTAGTTCGAGAATTAAACGCGAGAACTAAGTACCTAGTTCGAGAATTAAACGCGAGAACTAAGTACCTAGTTCGAAAATTAAACGCGAGAACTCAGTACCGAGTTCGAGAATTAAACGCGAGAAGTAAGTACCTAGTTCGAAAATTAAACGCGAGAACTATGTACCTAGTTCGAGAATTAAACGCGAGAACTCAGTACCGAGTTCGAGAATTAAACGCGAGATCTCAGTACCGAGTCCGAGAATTAAAGTTCGAGAATTAAACGCGAGAACTAAGTACCTAGTTCGAGAATTAAACGCAAGAACTCAGTACCGAGTCCGAGAATTAAACGCGAGAACTCAGTATCGAGTTCGAGAATTAAACGCGAGAAGTAAGTACCTAGTTCGAGAATTAAACGCGAGAACTATGTACCTTGTTCGAGAATTAAACGCGAGATCTCAGTACCGAGTTCGAGAATTAAAACGAGAGCTAAGTACCTAGTTCGAGAATTAAACGCAAGAACTCAGTACCTAGTTCGAGAATTAAACGCGAGAACTCAGTACCGAGTTCGAGAATTAAACGCGAGATCTCAGTACCGAGTTCGAGAATTAAACGCGTGAACTAAGTACCTAGTTCGAGAATTAAACGCGAGAACTAAGTACCTAGTTCGAGAATTAAAAGCGAGAACTAAGTACCTAGATCGAGAATTAAAAGCGAGAACTAAGTACCTAGTTCGAGAATTAAACGCGAGAACTAAGTACCTAGTTCGAGAATTAAAAGCGAGAACTAAGTACCGAGTTCGAGAATTAAACGCAAGAACTCAGTACCGAGTTCGAGAATTAAACGCGAGATCTCAGTACCGAGTCCGAGAATTAAACGCGAGAACTCAGTATCGAGTTCGAGAATTAAACGCGAGAAGTAAGTACCTAGTTCGAGAATTAAACGCGAGAACTATGTACCTAGTTCGAGAATTAAACGCGAGATCTCAGTACCGAGTCCGAGAATTAAACGCGAGAACTCAGTATCGAGTTCGAGAATTAAACGCGAGAAGTAAGTACCTAGTTTGAGAATTAAACGCGAGAACTAAGTACCTAGTTCGAGAATTAAACGCGAGAACTAAGTACCTAGTTCGAGAAATAAAAGCGAGAACTAAGTACCTAGTTCGAGAATTAAACGCGAGAACTAAGTACCTAGTTCGAGAATTAAACGCGAGAACTAAGTACCTAGTTCGAGCATTAAAAGCGAGAACTAAGTACCTAGATCGAGAATTAAAAGCAAGAACTACGTACCTAGTTCGAGAATTAAACGCGAGAACTAAGTACCGAGTTCGAGAATTAAACGCGAGAACTAAGTACCTAGTTCGAGAATTAAACGCGAGATCTCAGTACCGAGTCCGAGAATTAAACGCGAGAACTCAGTATCGAGTTCGAGAATTAAACGCGAGAAGTAAGTACCTAGTTCGAGAATTAAACGCGAGAACTATGTACCTAGTTCGAGAATTAAACGCGAGAACTCAGTACCGAGTTCGAGAATTAAACGCGAGATCTCAGTAACGAGTCCGAGAATTAAACGCGAGAACTCAGTACCGAGTTCGAGAATTAAACGCGAGAACTAAATACCTAGTTCGAGAATTAAAAGCGAGAACTAAGTACCGAGTTCGAGAATTAAACGCAAGAACTCAGTACCGAGTTCGAGAATTAAACGCGAGATCTCAGTACCGAGTCCGAGAATTAAACGCGAGAACTCAGTATCGAGTTCGAGAATTAAACGCAAGAACTCAGTACCTAGTTCGAGAATTAAACGCGAGAACTCAGTACCGAGTTCGAGAATTAATCGCGAGATCTCAGTACCGAGTTCGAGAATTAAACGCGAGAACTAAGTACCTAGTTCGAGAATTAAACGCGAGAACTAAGTACCTAGTTCGAGAATTAAAAGCGAGAACTAAGTACCTAGATCGAGAATTAAAAGCGAGAACTAAGTACCTAGTTCGAGAATTAAACGCGAGAACTAAGTACCTAGTTCGAGAATTAAACGCGAGAACTAAGTACCTAGTTCGAGAATTAAAAGCGAGAACTAAGTACCGAGTTCGAGAATTAAACGCAAGAACTCAGTACCGAGTTCGAGAATTAAACGCGAGATCTCAGTACCGAGTCCGAGAATTAAACGCGAGAACTAAGTACCTAGTTCGAGAATTAAACGCGAGAACTAAGTACCTAGTTCGAGAATTAAAAGCGAGAACTAAGTACCTAGTTCGAGAATTAAACGCGAGAACTAAGTACCTAGTTCGAGAATTAAACGCGAGAACTAAGTACCTAGTTCGAGCATTAAAAGCGAGAACTAAGTACCTAGATCGAGAATTAAAAGCAAGAACTACGTACCTAGTTCGAGAATTAAACGCGAGAACTAAGTACCGAGTTCGAGAATTAAACGCGAGAACTAAGTACCTAGTTCGAGAATTAAACGCGAGAACTAAGTACCTAGTTCGAGAATTAAAAGCGAGAACTAAGTACCGAGTTCGAGAATTAAACGCAAGAACTCAGTACCGAGTTCGAGAATTAAACGCGAGATCTCAGTACCGAGTCCGAGAATTAAACGCGAGAACTCAGTATCGAGTTCGAGAATTAAACGCAAGAAGTAAGTACCTAGTTCGAGAATTAAACGCGAGAACTTTGTACCTAGTTCGAGAATTAAACGCGAGAACTTTGTACCTAGTTCGAGAATTAAAAGCGAGAACTCAGTACCGAGTTCGAGAATTAAACGCGAGATCTAAGTACCTAGTTCGAGAATTAGACGCGAGAACTAAGTACCTAGTTCGAGAATTAAACGCGAGAACTAAGTACCTAGTTCGAGAATTAAAAGCGAGAACTAAGTACCTAGTTCGAGAATTAAACGCGAGAACTAAGTACCGAGTTCGAGAATTAAACGTGAGATCACAGTACCGAGTCCGAGAATTAAACGCGAGAACTCAGTATCGAGTTCGAGAATTAAACGCGAGAAGTAAGTACCTAGTTCGAGAATTAAACGCAAGAACTCAGTACCTAGTTCGAGAATTAAACGCGAGAACTCAGTACCGAGTTCGAGAATTAAACGCGAGATCTCAGTACCGAGTTCGAGAATTAAACGCGAGAACTAAGTACCTAGTTCGAGAATTAAACGCGAGAACTAAGTACCTAGTTCGAGAATTAAACGCGAGAACTAAGTACCTAGTTCGAAAATTAAACGCGAGAACTCAGTACCGAGTTCGAGAATTAAACGCGAGAAGTAAGTACCTAGTTCGAAAATTAAACGCGAGAACTATGTACCTAGTTCGAGAATTAAACGCGAGAACTCAGTACCGAGTTCGAGAATTAAACGCGAGATCTCAGTACCGAGTCCGAGAATTAAAGTTCGAGAATTAAACGCGAGAACTAAGTACCTAGTTCGAGAATTAAACGCAAGAACTCAGTACCGAGTCCGAGAATTAAACGCGAGAACTCAGTATCGAGTTCGAGAATTAAACGCGAGAAGTAAGTACCTAGTTCGAGAATTAAACGCGAGAACTATGTACCTTGTTCGAGAATTAAACGCGAGATCTCAGTACCGAGTTCGAGAATTAAAACGAGAGCTAAGTACCTAGTTCGAGAATTAAACGCGAGAACTAAGTACCTAGTTCGAAAATTAAACGCGAGAACTCAGTACCGAGTTCGAGAATTAAACGCGAGAAGTAAGTACCTAGTTCGAAAATTAAACGCGAGAACTATGTACCTAGTTCGAGAATTAAACGCGAGAACTCAGTACCGAGTTCGAGAATTAAACGCGAGATCTCAGTACCGAGTCCGAGAATTAAAGTTCGAGAATTAAACGCGAGAACTATGTACCTAGTTCGAGAATTAAACGCAAGAACTCAGTACCGAGTCCGAGAATTAAACGCGAGAACTCAGTATCGAGTTCGAGAATTAAACGCGAGAAGTAAGTACCTAGTTCGAGAATTAAACGCGAGAACTATGTACCTTGTTCGAGAATTAAACGCGAGATCTCAGTACCGAGTTCGAGAATTAAAACGAGAGCTAAGTACCTAGTTCGAGAATTAAACGCAAGAACTCAGTACCTAGTTCGAGAATTAAACGCGAGAACTCAGTACCGAGTTCGAGAATTAAACGCGAGATCTCAGTACCGAGTTCGAGAATTAAACGCGAGAACTAAGTACCTAGTTCGAGAATTAAACGCGAGAACTAAGTACCTAGTTCGAGAATTAAAAGCGAGAACTAAGTACCTAGATCGAGAATTAAAAGCGAGAACTAAGTACCTAGTTCGAGAATTAAACGCGAGAACTAAGTACCTAGTTCGAGAATTAAACGCGAGAACTAAGTACCTAGTTCGAGAATTAAAAGCGAGAACTAAGTACCGAGTTGGAGAATTAAACGCAAGAACTCAGTACCGAGTTCGAGAATTAAACGCGAGATCTCAGTACCGAGTCCGAGAATTAAACGCGAGAACTCAGTATCGAGTTCGAGAATTAAACGCGAGAAGTAAGTACCTAGTTCGAGAATTAAACGCGAGAACTATGTACCTAGTTCGAGAATTAAACGCGAGATCTAAGTACCTAGTTCGAGAATTAAACGCGAGAACTAAGTACCTAGTTCGAGAATTAAACGCGAGAACTAAGTACCTAGTTCGAGAAATAAAAGCGAGAACTAAGTACCTAGTTCGAGAATTAAACGCGAGAACTAAGTACCTAGTTCGAGAATTAAACGCGAGAACTAAGTACCTAGTTCGAGCATTAAAAGCGAGAACTAAGTACCTATATCGAGAATTAAAAGCAAGAACTACGTACCTAGTTCGAGAATTAAACGCGAGAACTAAGTACCGAGTTCGAGAATTAAACGCGAGAACTAAGTACCTAGTTCGAGAATTAAACGCGAGATCTCAGTACCGAGTCCGAGAATTAAACGCGAGAACTCAGTATCGAGTTCGAGAATTAAACGCGAGAAGTAAGTACCTAGTTCGAGAATTAAACGCGAGAACTATGTACCTAGTTCGAGAATTAAACGCGAGAACTCAGTACCGAGTTCGAGAATTAAACGCGAGATCTCAGTAACGAGTCCGAGAATTAAACGCGAGAACTCAGTACCGAGTTCGAGAATTAAACGCGAGAACTAAATACCTAGTTCGAGAATTAAAAGCGAGAACTAAGTACCGAGTTCGAGAATTAAACGCAAGAACTCAGTACCGAGTTCGAGAATTAAACGCGAGATCTCAGTACCGAGTCCGAGAATTAAACGCGAGAACTCAGTATCGAGTTCGAGAATTAAACGCAAGAAGTAAGTACCTAGTTCGAGAATTAAACGCGAGAACTTTGTACCTAGTTCGAGAAATAAAAGCGAGAACTAAGTACCTAGTTCGAGAATTAAACGCGAGATCTTAGTACCGAGTTCGAGAATTAAACGCGAGAACTAAGTACCTAGTTCGAGAATTAAAAGCGAGAACTAAGTACCTAGTTCGAGAATTAAACGCAAGAACTCAGTACCTAGTTCGAGAATTAAACGCGAGAACTCAGTACCGAGTTCGAGAATTAAACGCGAGATCTCAGTACCGAGTTCGAGAATTAAACGCGAGAACTCAGTATTGAGTTCGAGAATTAAACGCGAGAAGTAAGTACCTAGTTCGAGAATTAAACGCGAGAACTCAGTACCGAGTTCGAGAATTAAACGCGAGATCTCAGTAACGAGTCCGAGAATTAAACGCGAGAACTCAGTACCGAGTTCGAGAATTAAACGCGAGATCTAAGTACCTAGTTCGAGAATTAAACGCGAGAACTAAGTACCTAGTTCGAGAATTAAACGCGAGAACTAAGTACCTAGTTCGAGAAATAAAAGCGAGAACTAAGTACCTTGTTCGAGAATTAAACGCGAGAACTAAGTACCTAGTTCGAGAATTAAACGCGAGAATTAAGTACCTAGTTCGAGCATTAAAAGCGAGAACTAAGTACCTAGATCGAGAATTAAAAGCAAGAACTACGTACCTAGTTCGAGAATTAAACGCGAGAACTAAGTACCGAGTTCGAGAATTAAACGCGAGAACTAAGTACCTAGTTCGAGAATTAAACGCGAGAACTAAGTACCTAGTTCGAGAATTAAAAGCGAGAACTAAGTACCGAGTTCGAGAATTAAACGCAAGAACTCAGTACCGAGTTCGAGAATTAAACGCGAGATCTCAGTACCGAGTCCGAGAATTAAACGCGAGAACTCAGTATCGAGTTCGAGAATTAAACGCAAGAAGTAAGTACCTAGTTCGAGAATTAAACGCGAGAACTTTGTACCTAGTTCGAGAATTAAACGCGAGATCTCAGTACCGAGTTCGAGAATTAAACGCGAGAACTAAGTACCTAGTTCGAGAATTAAAAGCGAGAACTAAGTACCTAGTTCGAGAATTAAACGCAAGAACTCAGTACCTAGTTCGAGAATTAAACGCGAGAACTCAGTACCGAGTTCGAGAATTAAACGCGAGATCTCAGTACCGAGTTCGAGACTTAAACGCGAGAACTAAGTACCTAGTTCGAGAATTAAACGCGAGAACTAAGTACCTAGTTCGAAAATTAAACGCGAGAACTCAGTACCGAGTTCGAGAATTAAACGCGAGAAGTAAGTACCTAGTTCGAGAATTAAACGCGAGAACTATGTACCTAGTTCGAGAATTAAACGCGAGAACTCAGTACCGAGTTCGAGAATTAAACGCGAGATCTCAGTACCGAGTCCGAGAATTAAACGCGAGAACTCAGTACCGAGTTCGAGAATTAAAAGCGAGAACTAAGTACCTAGTTCGAGAATTAAACGCGAGAACTAAGTACCTAGTTCGAGAATTAAACGCGAGAACTAAGTACCTAGATCGAGAATTAAAAGCGAGAACTAAGTACCTAGTTCGAGAATTAAACGCGAGAACTAAGTACCGAGTTCGAGAATTAAACGCGAGAAGTAAGTACCTAGTTCGAGAATTAATCCCGAGAACTAAGTACCTAGTTCGAGAATTAAACGCGAGAACTAAGTACCTAGTTCGAGAATTAAAAGCGAGAACTAAGTACCGAGTTCGAGAATTAAACGCAAGAACTCAGTACCGAGTTCGAGAATTACACGCGAGATCTCAGTACCGAGTCCGAGAATTAAACGCGAGAAGTAAGTACCTAGTTCGAGAATTAAACGCGAGAACTATGTACCTAGTTCGCGAATTAAACGCAAGAACTCAGTACCGAGTTCGAGAATTAAACGCGAGATCTCAGTACCGAGTCCGAGAATTAAACGCGAGAACTCAGTACCTAGTTCGAGAATTAAACGCGAGATCTCAGTACCGAGTTCGAGAATTAAACGCGAGAACTAAGTACCTAGTTCGAGAATTAAAAGCGAGAACTAAGTACCTAGTTCGAGAATTAAACGCGAGAACTCAGTACCGAGTTCGAGAATTAAACGCGAGATCTCAGTACCGAGTTCGAGAATTAAACGCGAGAACTAAGTACCTAGTTCGAGAATTAAAAGCGAGAACTAAGTACTTAGTTCGAGAATTAAAAGCGAGAACTAAGTACCTAGATCGAGAATTAAAAGCGAGAACTAAGTACCTAGTTCGAGAATTAAACGCGAGATCTCAGTATCGAGTTCGAGAATTAAACGCGAGAAGTAAGTACCTAGTTCGAGAATTAAACGCGAGAACTATGTACCTAGTTCGAGAAAATAACGCGAGAACTAAGTACCTAGTTCGAGAATTAAACGCGAGAACTAAGTACTTAGTTCGAGAATTAAAAGCGAGAACTAAGTACCTAGATCGAGAATTAAAAGCGAGAACTAAGTACCTAGTTCGAGAATTAAACGCGACAACTAAGTACCTAGTTCGAGAATTAAAAGCGAGAACTAAGTACCGAGTTCGAGAATTAAACGCGAGATCTCAGTACCGAGTTCGAGAATTAAACGCGAGAAGTAAGTACCTAGTTCGAGAATTAAACGCGAGAACTATGTACCTAGTTCGCGAATTAAACGCAAGAACTCAGTACCGAGTTCGAGAATTAAACGCGAGATCTCAGTACCGAGTCCGAGAATTAAACGCGAGAACTCAGTACCTAGTTCGAGAATTAAACGCGAGATCTCAGTACCGAGTTCGAGAATTAAACGCGAGAAGTAAGTACCTAGTTCGAGAATTGAACGCGAGAACTTTGTACCTAGTTCGAGAATTCAACGCGAGATCTCAGTACCGAGTTCGAGAATTAAACGCGAGAACTAAGTACCTAGTTCGAGAATTAAAAGCGAGAACTAAGTACCTAGTTCGAGAATTAAACGCAAGAACTATGTACCTAGTTCGCGAATTAAACGCAAGAACTCAGTACCGAGTTCGAGAATTAAACGCGAGATCTCAGTACCGAGTCCGAGAATTAAACGCGAGAACTCAGTACCTAGTTCGAGAATTAAACGCGAGATCTCAGTACCGAGTTCGAGAATTAAACGCGAGAAGTAAGTACCTAGTTCGAGAATTAAACGCGAGAACTTTGTACCTAGTTCGAGAATTAAACGCGAGATCTCAGTACCGAGTTCGAGAATTAAACGCGAGAACTAAGTACCTAGTTCGAGAATTAAAAGCGAGAACTAAGTACCTAGTTCGAGAATTAAACGCGAGATCTCAGTACCGAGTCCGAGAATTAAACGCGAGAACTCAGTATCGAGTTCGAGAATTAAACGCAAGAAGTAAGTACCTAGTTCGAGAATTAAACGCGAGAACTTTGTACCTAGTTCGAGAATTAAACGCGAGATCTCAGTACCGAGTTCGAGAATTAAACGCGAGAACTAAGTACCTAGTTCGAGAATTAAAAGCGAGAACTAAGTACCTAGTTCGAGAATTAAACGCAAGAACTCAGTACCTAGTTCGAGAATTAAACGCGAGAACTCAGTACCGAGTTCGAGAATTAAACGCGAGAACTATGTACCTAGTTCGCGAATTAAACGCAAGAACTCAGTACCGAGTTCGAGAATTAAACTCGAGATCTCAGTACCGAGTCCGAGAATTAAACGCGAGAACTCAGTACCTAGTTCGAGAATTAAACGCGAGATCTCAGTACCGAGTTCGAGAATTAAACGCGAGAACTAAGTACCTAGTTCGAGAATTAAAAGCGAGAACTAAGTACCTAGTTCGAGAATTAAACGCGAGAACTCAGTACCGAGTTCGAGAATTAAACGCGAGATCTCAGTACCGAGTTCGAGAATTAAACGCGAGATCTCAGTACCGAGTTCGAGAATTAAACGCGAGAACTAAGTACCTAGTTCGAGAATTAAAAGCGAGAACTAAGTACCTAGTTCGAGAATTAAAAGCGAGAACTAAGTACCTAGTTCGAGAATTAAACGCGAGAACTCAGTACCGAGTTCGAGAATTAAACGCGAGATCTCAGTACCGAGTTCGAGACTTAAACGCGAGAACTAAGTACCTAGTTCGAGAATTAAACGCGAGAACTAAGTACCTAGTTCGAAAATTAAACGCGAGAACTCAGTACCGAGTTCGAGAATTAAACGCGAGAAGTAAGTACCTAGTTCGAGAATTAAACGCGAGAACTATGTACCTAGTTCGAGAATTAAACGCGAGAACTCAGTACCGAGTTCGAGAATTAAACGCGAGATCTCAGTACCGAGTCCGAGAATTAAACGCGAGAACTCAGTACCGAGTTCGAGAATTAAAAGCGAGAACTAAGTACCTAGTTCGAGAATTAAACGCGAGAACTAAGTACCTAGTTCGAGAATTAAACGCGAGAACTAAGTACCTAGATCGAGAATTAAAAGCGAGAACTAAGTACCTAGTTCGAGAATTAAACGCGAGAACTAAGTACCGAGTTCGAGAATTAAACGCGAGAAGTAAGTACCTAGTTCGAGAATTAATCCCGAGAACTAAGTACCTAGTTCGAGAATTAAACGCGAGAACTAAGTACCTAGTTCGAGAATTAAAAGCGAGAACTAAGTACCGAGTTCGAGAATTAAACGCAAGAACTCAGTACCGAGTTCGAGAATTACACGCGAGATCTCAGTACCGAGTCCGAGAATTAAACGCGAGAAGTAAGTACCTAGTTCGAGAATTAAACGCGAGAACTATGTACCTAGTTCGCGAATTAAACGCAAGAACTCAGTACCGAGTTCGAGAATTAAACGCGAGATCTCAGTACCGAGTCCGAGAATTAAACGCGAGAACTCAGTACCTAGTTCGAGAATTAAACGCGAGATCTCAGTACCGAGTTCGAGAATTAAACGCGAGAACTAAGTACCTAGTTCGAGAATTAAAAGCGAGAACTAAGTACCTAGTTCGAGAATTAAACGCGAGAACTCAGTACCGAGTTCGAGAATTAAACGCGAGATCTCAGTACCGAGTTCGAGAATTAAACGCGAGAACTAAGTACCTAGTTCGAGAATTAAACGCGAGAACTAAGTACTTAGTTCGAGAATTAAAAGCGAGAACTAAGTACCTAGATCGAGAATTAAAAGCGAGAACTAAGTACCTAGTTCGAGAATTAAACGCGAGATCTCAGTATCGAGTTCGAGAATTAAACGCGAGAAGTAAGTACCTAGTTCGAGAATTAAACGCGAGAACTATGTACCTAGTTCGAGAATATAACGCGAGAACTAAGTACCTAGTTCGAGAATTAAACGCGAGAACTAAGTACTTAGTTCGAGAATTAAAAGCGAGAACTAAGTACCTAGATCGAGAATTAAAAGCGAGAACTAAGTACCTAGTTCGAGAATTAAACGCGAGAACTAAGTACCTAGTTCGAGAATTAAAAGCGAGAACTAAGTACCGAGTTCGAGAATTAAACGCGAGATCTCAGTACCGAGTTCGAGAATTAAACGCGAGAAGTAAGTACCTAGTTCGAGAATTAAACGCGAGATCTCAGTACCGAGTTCGAGAATTAAACGCGAGAACTAAGTACCTAGTTCGAGAATTAAAAGCGAGAACTAAGTACCTAGTTCGAGAATTAAAAGCGAGAACTAAGTACCTAGTTCGAGAATTAAACGCGAGAACTCAGTACCGAGTTCGAGAATTAAACGCGAGATCTCAGTACCGAGTTCGAGACTTAAACGCGAGAACTAAGTACCTAGTTCGAGAATTAAACGCGAGAACTAAGTACCTAGTTCGAAAATTAAACGCGAGAACTCAGTACCGAGTTCGAGAATTAAACGCGAGAAGTAAGTACCTAGTTCGAGAATTAAACGCGAGAACTATGTACCTAGTTCGAGAATTAAACGCGAGAACTCAGTACCGAGTTCGAGAATTAAACGCGAGATCTCAGTACCGAGTCCGAGAATTAAACGCGAGAACTCAGTACCGAGTTCGAGAATTAAAAGCGAGAACTAAGTACCTAGTTCGAGAATTAAACGCGAGAACTAAGTACCTAGTTCGAGAATTAAACGCGAGAACTAAGTACCTAGATCGAGAATTAAAAGCGAGAACTAAGTACCTAGTTCGAGAATTAAACGCGAGAACTAAGTACCGAGTTCGAGAATTAAACGCGAGAAGTAAGTACCTAGTTCGAGAATTAATCCCGAGAACTAAGTACCTAGTTCGAGAATTAAACGCGAGAACTAAGTACCTAGTTCGAGAATTAAAAGCGAGAACTAAGTACCGAGTTCGAGAATTAAACGCAAGAACTCAGTACCGAGTTCGAGAATTACACGCGAGATCTCAGTACCGAGTCCGAGAATTAAACGCGAGAAGTAAGTACCTAGTTCGAGAATTAAACGCGAGAACTATGTACCTAGTTCGCGAATTAAACGCAAGAACTCAGTACCGAGTTCGAGAATTAAACGCGAGATCTCAGTACCGAGTCCGAGAATTAAACGCGAGAACTCAGTACCTAGTTCGAGAATTAAACGCGAGATCTCAGTACCGAGTTCGAGAATTAAACGCGAGAACTAAGTACCTAGTTCGAGAATTAAAAGCGAGAACTAAGTACCTAGTTCGAGAATTAAACGCGAGAACTCAGTACCGAGTTCGAGAATTAAACGCGAGATCTCAGTACCGAGTTCGAGAATTAAACGCGAGAACTAAGTACCTAGTTCGAGAATTAAACGCGAGAACTAAGTACTTAGTTCGAGAATTAAAAGCGAGAACTAAGTACCTAGATCGAGAATTAAAAGCGAGAACTAAGTACCTAGTTCGAGAATTAAACGCGAGATCTCAGTATCGAGTTCGAGAATTAAACGCGAGAAGTAAGTACCTAGTTCGAGAATTAAACGCGAGAACTATGTACCTAGTTCGAGAATATAACGCGAGAACTAAGTACCTAGTTCGAGAATTAAACGCGAGAACTAAGTACTTAGTTCGAGAATTAAAAGCGAGAACTAAGTACCTAGATCGAGAATTAAAAGCGAGAACTAAGTACCTAGTTCGAGAATTAAACGCGAGAACTAAGTACCTAGTTCGAGAATTAAAAGCGAGAACTAAGTACCGAGTTCGAGAATTAAACGCGAGATCTCAGTACCGAGTTCGAGAATTAAACGCGAGAAGTAAGTACCTAGTTCGAGAATTAAACGCGAGAACTATGTACCTAGTTCGCGAATTAAACGCAAGAACTCAGTACCGAGTTCGAGAATTAAACGCGAGATCTCAGTACCGAGTCCGAGAATTAAACGCGAGAACTCAGTACCTAGTTCGAGAATTAAACGCGAGATCTCAGTACCGAGTTCGAGAATTAAACGCGAGAAGTAAGTACCTAGTTCGAGAATTGAACGCGAGAACTTTGTACCTAGTTCGAGAATTAAACGCGAGATCTCAGTACCGAGTTCGAGAATTAAACGCGAGAACTAAGTACCTAGTTCGAGAATTAAAAGCGAGAACTAAGTACCTAGTTCGAGAATTAAACGCAAGAACTATGTACCTAGTTCGCGAATTAAACGCAAGAACTCAGTACCGAGTTCGAGAATTAAACGCGAGATCTCAGTACCGAGTCCGAGAATTAAACGCGAGAACTCAGTACCTAGTTCGAGAATTAAACGCGAGATCTCAGTACCGAGTTCGAGAATTAAACGCGAGAAGTAAGTACCTAGTTCGAGAATTAAACGCGAGAACTTTGTACCTAGTTCGAGAATTAAACGCGAGATCTCAGTACCGAGTTCGAGAATTAAACGCGAGAACTAAGTACCTAGTTCGAGAATTAAAAGCGAGAACTAAGTACCTAGTTCGAGAATTAAACGCAAGAACTCAGTACCTAGTTCGAGAATTAAACGCGAGAACTCAGTACCGAGTTCGAGAATTAAACGCGAGATCTCAGTACCGAGTTCGAGAATTAAACGCGAGAACTAAGTACCTAGTTCGAGAATTAAACGCGAGAACTAAGTACCTAGTTCGAGAATTAAACGCGAGAACTAAGTACCTAGTTCGAAAATTAAACGCGAGAACTCAGTACTGAGTTCGAGAATTAAACGCGAGAAGTAAGTACCTAGTTCGAGAATTAAACGCGAGAACTATGTACCTAGTTCGAGAATTAAACGCGAGAACTATGTACCTAGTTCGAGAATTAAACGCGAGAACTCAGTACCGAGTTCGAGAATTAAACGCGAGATCTCAGTACCGAGTCCGAGAATTAAACGCGAGAACTCAGTACCGAGTTCGAGAATTAAAAGCGAGAACTAAGTACCTAGTTCGAGAATTAAACGCGAGAACTAAGTACCTAGTTCGAGAATTAAACGCGAGAACTAAGTACCTAGATCGAGAATTAAAAGCGAGAACTAAGTACCTAGTTCGAGAATTAAACGCGAGAACTAAGTACCGAGTTCGAGAATTAAACGCGAGAACTAAGTACCTAGTTCGAGAATTAATCCCGAGAACTAAGTACCTAGTTCGAGAATTAAACGCGAGAACTAAGTACCTAGTTCGAGAATTAAAAGCGAGAACTAAGTACCGAGTTCGAGAATTAAACGCAAGAACTCAGTACCGAGTTCGAGAATTACACGCGAGATCTCAGTACCGAGTCCGAGAATTAAACGCGAGAAGTAAGTACCTAGTTCGAGAATTAAACGCAAGAACTATGTACCTAGTTCGCGAATTAAACGCAAGAACTCAGTACCGAGTTAGAGAATTAAACGCGAGATCTCAGTACCGAGTCCGAGAATTAAACGCGAGAACTCAGTACCTAGTTCGAGAATTAAACGCGAGAACTAAGTACCTAGTTCGAGAATTAAAAGCGAGAACTAAGTACCTAGTTCGAGAATTAAAAGCGAGAACTAAGTACCTAGTTCGAGAATTAAACGCAAGAACTCAGTACCTAGTTCGAGAATTAAACGCGAGAACTCAGTACCGAGTTCGAGAATTAAACGCGAGATCTCAGTACCGAGTTCGAGAATTAAACGCGAGAACTCAGTATTGAGTTCGAGAATTAAACGCGAGAAGTAAGTACCTAGTTCGAGAATTAAACGCGAGAACTCAGTACCGAGTTCGAGAATTAAACGCGAGATCTCAGTAACGAGTCCGAGAATTAAACGCGAGAACTCAGTACCGAGTTCGAGAATTAAACGCGAGATCTAAGTACCTAGTTCGAGAATTAAACGCGAGAACTAAGTACCTAGTTCGAGAATTAAACGCGAGAACTAAGTACCTAGTTCGAGAAATAAAAGCGAGAACTAAGTACCTTGTTCGAGAATTAAACGCGAGAACTAAGTACCTAGTTCGAGAATTAAACGCGAGAATTAAGTACCTAGTTCGAGCATTAAAAGCGAGAACTAAGTACCTAGATCGAGAATTAAAAGCAAGAACTACGTACCTAGTTCGAGAATTAAACGCGAGAACTAAGTACCGAGTTCGAGAATTAAACGCGAGAACTAAGTACCTAGTTCGAGAATTAAACGCGAGAACTAAGTACCTAGTTCGAGAATTAAAAGCGAGAACTAAGTACCGAGTTCGAGAATTAAACGCAAGAACTCAGTACCGAGTTCGAGAATTAAACGCGAGATCTCAGTACCGAGTCCGAGAATTAAACGCGAGAACTCAGTATCGAGTTCGAGAATTAAACGCAAGAAGTAAGTACCTAGTTCGAGAATTAAACGCGAGAACTTTGTACCTAGTTCGAGAATTAAACGCGAGATCTCAGTACCGAGTTCGAGAATTAAACGCGAGAACTAAGTACCTAGTTCGAGAATTAAAAGCGAGAACTAAGTACCTAGTTCGAGAATTAAACGCAAGAACTCAGTACCTAGTTCGAGAATTAAACGCGAGAACTCAGTACCGAGTTCGAGAATTAAACGCGAGATCTCAGTACCGAGTTCGAGACTTAAACGCGAGAACTAAGTACCTAGTTCGAGAATTAAACGCGAGAACTAAGTACCTAGTTCGAAAATTAAACGCGAGAACTCAGTACCGAGTTCGAGAATTAAACGCGAGAAGTAAGTACCTAGTTCGAGAATTAAACGCGAGAACTATGTACCTAGTTCGAGAATTAAACGCGAGAACTCAGTACCGAGTTCGAGAATTAAACGCGAGATCTCAGTACCGAGTCCGAGAATTAAACGCGAGAACTCAGTACCGAGTTCGAGAATTAAAAGCGAGAACTAAGTACCTAGTTCGAGAATTAAACGCGAGAACTAAGTACCTAGTTCGAGAATTAAACGCGAGAACTAAGTACCTAGATCGAGAATTAAAAGCGAGAACTAAGTACCTAGTTCGAGAATTAAACGCGAGAACTAAGTACCGAGTTCGAGAATTAAACGCGAGAAGTAAGTACCTAGTTCGAGAATTAATCCCGAGAACTAAGTACCTAGTTCGAGAATTAAACGCGAGAACTAAGTACCTAGTTCGAGAATTAAAAGCGAGAACTAAGTACCGAGTTCGAGAATTAAACGCAAGAACTCAGTACCGAGTTCGAGAATTACACGCGAGATCTCAGTACCGAGTCCGAGAATTAAACGCGAGAAGTAAGTACCTAGTTCGAGAATTAAACGCGAGAACTATGTACCTAGTTCGCGAATTAAACGCAAGAACTCAGTACCGAGTTCGAGAATTAAACGCGAGATCTCAGTACCGAGTCCGAGAATTAAACGCGAGAACTCAGTACCTAGTTCGAGAATTAAACGCGAGATCTCAGTACCGAGTTCGAGAATTAAACGCGAGAACTAAGTACCTAGTTCGAGAATTAAAAGCGAGAACTAAGTACCTAGTTCGAGAATTAAACGCGAGAACTCAGTACCGAGTTCGAGAATTAAACGCGAGATCTCAGTACCGAGTTCGAGAATTAAACGCGAGAACTAAGTACCTAGTTCGAGAATTAAACGCGAGAACTAAGTACTTAGTTCGAGAATTAAAAGCGAGAACTAAGTACCTAGATCGAGAATTAAAAGCGAGAACTAAGTACCTAGTTCGAGAATTAAACGCGAGATCTCAGTATCGAGTTCGAGAATTAAACGCGAGAAGTAAGTACCTAGTTCGAGAATTAAACGCGAGAACTATGTACCTAGTTCGAGAATATAACGCGAGAACTAAGTACCTAGTTCGAGAATTAAACGCGAGAACTAAGTACTTAGTTCGAGAATTAAAAGCGAGAACTAAGTACCTAGATCGAGAATTAAAAGCGAGAACTAAGTACCTAGTTCGAGAATTAAACGCGAGAACTAAGTACCTAGTTCGAGAATTAAAAGCGAGAACTAAGTACCGAGTTCGAGAATTAAACGCGAGATCTCAGTACCGAGTTCGAGAATTAAACGCGAGAAGTAAGTACCTAGTTCGAGAATTAAACGCGAGAACTATGTACCTAGTTCGCGAATTAAACGCAAGAACTCAGTACCGAGTTCGAGAATTAAACGCGAGATCTCAGTACCGAGTCCGAGAATTAAACGCGAGAACTCAGTACCTAGTTCGAGAATTAAACGCGAGATCTCAGTACCGAGTTCGAGAATTAAACGCGAGAAGTAAGTACCTAGTTCGAGAATTGAACGCGAGAACTTTGTACCTAGTTCGAGAATTAAACGCGAGATCTCAGTACCGAGTTCGAGAATTAAACGCGAGAACTAAGTACCTAGTTCGAGAATTAAAAGCGAGAACTAAGTACCTAGTTCGAGAATTAAACGCAAGAACTATGTACCTAGTTCGCGAATTAAACGCAAGAACTCAGTACCGAGTTCGAGAATTAAACGCGAGATCTCAGTACCGAGTCCGAGAATTAAACGCGAGAACTCAGTACCTAGTTCGAGAATTAAACGCGAGATCTCAGTACCGAGTTCGAGAATTAAACGCGAGAACTAAGTACCTAGTTCGAGAATTAAAAGCGAGAACTAAGTACCTAGTTCGAGAATTAAACGCGAGAACTCAGTACCGAGTTCGAGAATTAAACGCGAGATCTCAGTACCGAGTTCGAGAATTAAAAGCGAGAACTAAGTACCTAGTTCGAGAATTAAACGCGAGAACTCAGTACCGAGTTCGAGAATTAAACGCGAGATCTCAGTACCGAGTTCGAGACTTAAACGCGAGAACTAAGTACCTAGTTCGAGAATTAAACGCGAGAACTAAGTACCTAGTTCGAAAATTAAACGCGAGAACTCAGTACCGAGTTCGAGAATTAAACGCGAGAAGTAAGTACCTAGTTCGAGAATTAAACGCGAGAACTATGTACCTAGTTCGAGAATTAAACGCGAGAACTCAGTACCGAGTTCGAGAATTAAACGCGAGATCTCAGTACCGAGTCCGAGAATTAAACGCGAGAACTCAGTACCGAGTTCGAGAATTAAAAGCGAGAACTAAGTACCTAGTTCGAGAATTAAACGCGAGAACTAAGTACCTAGTTCGAGAATTAAACGCGAGAACTAAGTACCTAGATCGAGAATTAAAAGCGAGAACTAAGTACCTAGTTCGAGAATTAAACGCGAGAACTAAGTACCGAGTTCGAGAATTAAACGCGAGAAGTAAGTACCTAGTTCGAGAATTAATCCCGAGAACTAAGTACCTAGTTCGAGAATTAAACGCGAGAACTAAGTACCTAGTTCGAGAATTAAAAGCGAGAACTAAGTACCGAGTTCGAGAATTAAACGCAAGAACTCAGTACCGAGTTCGAGAATTACACGCGAGATCTCAGTACCGAGTCCGAGAATTAAACGCGAGAAGTAAGTACCTAGTTCGAGAATTAAACGCGAGAACTATGTACCTAGTTCGCGAATTAAACGCAAGAACTCAGTACCGAGTTCGAGAATTAAACGCGAGATCTCAGTACCGAGTCCGAGAATTAAACGCGAGAACTCAGTACCTAGTTCGAGAATTAAACGCGAGATCTCAGTACCGAGTTCGAGAATTAAACGCGAGAACTAAGTACCTAGTTCGAGAATTAAAAGCGAGAACTAAGTACCTAGTTCGAGAATTAAACGCGAGAACTCAGTACCGAGTTCGAGAATTAAACGCAAGATCTCAGTACCGAGTTCGAGAATTAAACGCGAGAACTAAGTACCTAGTTCGAGAATTAAACGCGAGAACTAAGTACTTAGTTCGAGAATTAAAAGCGAGAACTAAGTACCTAGATCGAGAATTAAAAGCGAGAACTAAGTACCTAGTTCGAGAATTAAACGCGAGATCTCAGTATCGAGTTCGAGAATTAAACGCGAGAAGTAAGTACCTAGTTCGAGAATTAAACGCGAGAACTATGTACCTAGTTCGAGAATATAACGCGAGAACTAAGTACCTAGTTCGAGAATTAAACGCGAGAACTAAGTACTTAGTTCGAGAATTAAAAGCGAGAACTAAGTACCTAGATCGAGAATTAAAAGCGAGAACTAAGTACCTAGTTCGAGAATTAAACGCGAGAACTAAGTACCTAGTTCGAGAATTAAAAGCGAGAACTAAGTACCGAGTTCGAGAATTAAACGCGAGATCTCAGTACCGAGTTCGAGAATTAAACGCGAGAAGTAAGTACCTAGTTCGAGAATTAAACGCGAGAACTATGTACCTAGTTCGCGAATTAAACGCAAGAACTCAGTACCGAGTTCGAGAATTAAACGCGAGATCTCAGTACCGAGTCCGAGAATTTAACGCGAGAACTCAGTACCTAGTTCGAGAATTAAACGCGAGATCTCAGTACCGAGTTCGAGAATTAAACGCGAGAAGTAAGTACCTAGTTCGAGAATTGAACGCGAGAACTTTGTACCTAGTTCGAGAATTAAACGCGAGATCTCAGTACCGAGTTCGAGAATTAAACGCGAGAACTAAGTACCTAGTTCGAGAATTAAAAGCGAGAACTAAGTACCTAGTTCGAGAATTAAACGCAAGAACTATGTACCTAGTTCGCGAATTAAACGCAAGAACTCAGTACCGAGTTCGAGAATTAAACGCGAGATCTCAGTACCGAGTCCGAGAATTAAACGCGAGAACTCAGTACCTAGTTCGAGAATTAAACGCGAGATCTCAGTACCGAGTTCGAGAATTAAACGCGAGAAGTAAGTACCTAGTTCGAGAATTAAACGCGAGAACTTTGTACCTAGTTCGAGAATTAAACGCGAGATCTCAGTACCGAGTTCGAGAATTAAACGCGAGAACTAAGTACCTAGTTCGAGAATTAAAAGCGAGAACTAAGTACCTAGTTCGAGAATTAAACGCAAGAACTCAGTACCTAGTTCGAGAATTAAACGCGAGAACTCAGTACCGAGTTCGAGAATTAAACGCGAGATCTCAGTACCGAGTTCGAGAATTAAACGCGAGAACTAAGTACCTAGTTCGAGAATTAAACGCGAGAACTAAGTACCTAGTTCGAGAATTAAACGCGAGAACTAAGTACCTAGTTCGAAAATTAAACGCGAGAACTCAGTACTGAGTTCGAGAATTAAACGCGAGAAGTAAGTACCTAGTTCGAGAATTAAACGCGAGAACTATGTACCTAGTTCGAGAATTAAACGCGAGAACTCAGTACCGAGTTCGAGAATTAAACGCGAGATCTCAGTACCGAGTCCGAGAATTAAACGCGAGAACTCAGTACCGAGTTCGAGAATTAAAAGCGAGAACTAAGTACCTAGTTCGAGAATTAAACGCGAGAACTAAGTACCTAGTTCGAGAATTAAACGCGAGAACTAAGTACCTAGATCGAGAATTAAAAGCGAGAACTAAGTACCTAGTTCGAGAATTAAACGCGAGAACTAAGTACCGAGTTCGAGAATAAAACGCGAGAACTAAGTACCTAGTTCGAGAATTAATCCCGAGAACTAAGTACCTAGTTCGAGAATTAAACGCGAGAACTAAGTACCTAGTTCGAGAATTAAAAGCGAGAACTAAGTACCGAGTTCGAGAATTAAACGCGAGATCTCAGTACCGAGTCCGAGAATTAAACGCGAGAAGTAAGTACCTAGTTCGAGAATTAAACGCAAGAACTATGTACCTAGTTCGCGAATTAAACGCAAGAACTCAGTACCGAGTTAGAGAATTAAACGCGAGATCTCAGTACCGAGTCCGAGAATTAAACGCGAGAACTCAGTACCTAGTTCGAGAATTAAACGCGAGATCTCAGTACCGAGTTCGAGAATTAAACGCGAGAACTAAGTACCTAGTTCGAGAATTAAAAGCGAGAACTAAGTACCTAGTTCGAGAATTAAACGCGAGAACTCAGTACCGAGTTCGAGAATTAAACGCGAGATCTCAGTACCGAGTTCGAGAATTAAACGCGAGAACTAAGTACCTAGTTCGAGAATTAAACGCGAGAACTAAGTACTTAGTTCGAGAATTAAAAGCGAGAACTAAGTACCTAGATCGAGAATTAAAAGCGAGAACTAAGTACCTAGTTCGAGAATTAAACGCGAGATCTCAGTATCGAGTTCGAGAATTAAACGCGAGAAGTAAGTACCTAGTTCGAGAATTAAACGCGAGAACTATGTACCTAGTTCGAGAATTAAACGCAAGAACTCAGTACCGAGTTCGAGACTTAAACGCGAGATCTCAGTACCGAGTCCGAGAATTAAACGCGAGAACTCAGTATCGAGTTCGAGAATTAAACGCGAGAAGTAAGTACCTAGTTCGAGAATTAAACGCGAGAACTATGTACCTAGTTCGAGAATTAAACGCGAGAACTCAGTACCGAGTTCGAGAATTAAACGCGAGAACTCAGTACCGAGTCCGAGAATTAAACGCGAGAACTCAGTACCTAGTTCGAGAATTAAACGCGAGATCTCAGTACCGAGTTCGAGAATTAAACGCGAGAACTAAGTACCTAGTTCGAGAATTAAACGCGAGATCTCAGTACCGAGTCCGAGAATTAAACGCGAGAACTCAGTACCGAGTTCGAGAATTAAAAGCGAGAACTAAGTACCTAGTTCGAGAATTAAACGCGAGAACTAAGTACCTAGTTCGAGAATTAAACGCGAGAACTAAGTACCTAGATCGAGAATTAAAAGCGAGAACTAAGTACCTAGTTCGAGAATTTAACGCGAGAACTAAGTACCGAGTTCGAGAATTAAACGCGAGAACTAAGTACCTAGTTCGAGAATTAATCCCGAGAACTAAGTACCTAGTTCGAGAATTAAACGCGAGAACTAAGTACCTAGTTCGAGAATTAAAAGCGAGAACTAAGTACCGAGTTCGAGAATTAAACGCAAGAACTCAGTACCGAGTTCGAGAATTAAACGCGAGATCTCAGTACCGAGTCCGAGAATTAAACGCGAGAACTCAGTATCGAGTTCGAGAATTAAACGCAAGAAGTAAGTACCTAGTTCGAGAATTAAACGCGAGAACTAAGTACCTAGTTCGAGAATTAAACGCGAGAACTAAGTACCTAGATCGAGAATAAAAATCGAGAACTAAGTACCTAGTTCGAGAATTAAACGCGAGAACTAAGTACCGAGTTCGAAAATTAAACGCGAGAACTAAGTACCTAGTTCGAGAATTAATCCCGAGAACTAAGTACCTAGTTCGAGAATTAAACGCGAGAACTAAGTACCTAGTTCGAGAATTAAAACCGAGAACTAAGTACCTAGTTCGAGAATTAAACGCGAGAACTAAGTACCTAGTTCGAGAATTAAAAGCGAGAACTAAGTACCGAGTTCGAGAATTAAACGCAAGAACTCAGTACCGAGTTCGAGAATTACACGCGAGATCTCAGTACCGAGTCCGAGAATTAAACGCGAGAAGTAAGTACCTAGTTCGAGAATTAAACGCGAGAACTGTGTACCTAGTTCGCGAATTAAACGCAAGAACTCAGTACCGAGTTCGAGAATTAAACGCGAGATCTCAGTACCGAGTCCGAGAATTAAACGCGAGAACTCAGTACCTAGTTCGAGAATTAAACGCGAGATCTCAGTACCGAGTTCGAGAATTAAACGCGAGAACTAAGTACCTAGTTCGAGAATTAAACGCGAGAACTAAGTACCTAGTTCGAGAATTAAACGCGAGAACTAAGTACCTAGATCGAGAATTAAAAGCGAGAACTAAGTACCTAGTTCGAGAATTTAACGCGAGAACTAAGTACCGAGTTCGAGAATTAAACGCGAGAACTAAGTACCTAGTTCGAGAATTAATCCCGAGAACTAAGTACCTAGTTCGAGAATTAAACGCGAGAACTAAGTACCTAGTTCGAGAATTAAAAGCGAGAACTAAGTACCGAGTTCGAGAATTAAACGCAAGAACTCAGTACCGAGTTCGAGAATTAAACGCGAGATCTCAGTGCCGAGTCCGAGAATTAAACGCGAGAACTCAGTATCGAGTTCGAGAATTAAACGCAAGAAGTAAGTACCTAGTTCGAGAATTAAACGCGAGAACTAAGTACCTAGTTCGAGAATTAAACGCGAGAACTAAGTACCTAGATCGAGAATAAAAATCGAGAACTAAGTACCTAGTTCGAGAATTAAACGCGAGAACTAAGTACCGAGTTCGAGAATTAAACGCGAGAACTAAGTACCTAGTTCGAGAATTAATCCCGAGAACTAAGTACCTAGTTCGAGAATTAAACGCGAGAACTAAGTACCTAGTTCGAGAATTAAAAGCGAGAACTAAGTACCGAGTTCGAGAATTAAACGCAAGAACTCAGTACCGAGTTCGAGAATTACACGCGAGATCTCAGTACCGAGTGCGAGAATTAAACGCGAGAAGTAAGTACCTAGTTCGAGAATTAAACGCGAGAACTGTGTACCTAGTTCGCGAATTAAACGCAAGAACTCAGTACCGAGTTCGAGAATTAAACGCGAGATCTCAGTACCGAGTCCGAGAATTAAACGCGAGAACTCAGTACCTAGTTCGAGAATTAAACGCGAGATCTCAGTACCGAGTTCGAGAATTAAACGCGAGAACTAAGTACCTAGTTCGAGAATTAAAAGCGAGAACTAAGTACCTAGTTCGAGAATTAAACGCGAGAACTCAGTACCGAGTTCGAGAATTAAACGCGAGATCTCAGTACCGAGTTCGAGAATTAAACGCGAGAACTAAGTACCTAGTTCGAGAATTAAACGCGAGAACTAAGTACTTAGTTCGAGAATTAAAAGCGAGAACTAAGTACCTAGATCGAGAATTAAAAGCGAGAACTAAGTACCTAGTTCGAGAATTAAACGCGAGATCTCAGTATCGAGTTCGAGAATTAAAAGCGAGAACTAAGTACCTAGTTCGAGAATTAAACGCGAGATCTCAGTATCGAGTTCGAGAATTAAACGCGAGAAGTAAGTACCTAGTTCGAGAATTAAACGCGAGAACTATGTACCTAGTTCGAGAATTAAACGCAAGAACTCAGTACCGAGTTCGAGACTTAAACGCGAGATCTCAGTACCGAGTCCGAGAATTAAACGCGAGAACTCAGTATCGAGTTCGAGAATTAAACGCGAGAAGTAAGTACCTAGTTCGAGAATTAAACGCGAGAACTATGTACCTAGTTCGAGAATTAAACGCGAGAACTCAGTACCGAGTTCGAGAATTAAACGCGAGAACTCAGTACCGAGTCCGAGAATTAAACGCGAGAACTCAGTACCTAGTTCGAGAATTAAACGCGAGATCTCAGTACCGAGTTCGAGAATTAAACGCGAGAACTAAGTACCTAGTTCGAGAATTAAACGCGAGATCTCAGTACCGAGTCCGAGAATTAAACGCGAGAACTCAGTACCGAGTTCGAGAATTAAAAGCGAGAACTAAGTACCTAGTTCGAGAATTAAACGCGAGAACTAAGTACCTAGTTCGAGAATTAAACGCGAGAACTAAGTACCTAGATCGAGAATTAAAAGCGAGAACTAAGTACCTAGTTCGAGAATTTAACGCGAGAACTAAGTACCGAGTTCGAGAATTAAACGCGAGAACTAAGTACCTAGTTCGAGAATTAATCCCGAGAACTAAGTACCTAGTTCGAGAATTAAACGCGAGAACTAAGTACCTAGTTCGAGAATTAAAAGCGAGAACTAAGTACCGAGTTCGAGAATTAAACGCAAGAACTCAGTACCGAGTTCGAGAATTAAACGCGAGATCTCAGTACCGAGTCCGAGAATTAAACGCGAGAACTCAGTATCGAGTTCGAGAATTAAACGCAAGAAGTAAGTACCTAGTTCGAGAATTAAACGCGAGAACTTTGTACCTAGTTCGAGAATTAAACGCGAGATCTCAGTACCGAGTTCGAGAATTAAACGCGAGAACTAAGTACCTAGTTCGAGAATTAAAAGCGAGAACTAAGTACCTAGTTCGAGAATTAAACGCAAGAACTCAGTACCTAGTTCGAGAATTAAACGCGAGAACTCAGTACCGAGTTCGAGAATTAAACGCGAGATCTCAGTACCGAGTTCGAGAATTAAACGCGAGAACTCAGTATCGAGTTCGAGAATTAAACGCGAGAAGTAAGTACCTAGTTCGAGAATTAAACGCGAAAACTATGTACCTAGTTCGAGAATTAAACGCGAGAACTCAGTACCGAGTTCGAGAATTAAACGCGAGATCTCAGTAACGAGTCCGAGAATTAAACGCGAGAACTCAGTACCGAGTTCGAGAATTAAACGCGAGATCTAAGTACCTAGTTCGAGAATTAAACGCGAGAACTAAGTACCTAGTTCGAGAATTAAACGCGAGAACTAAGTACCTAGTTCGAGAAATAAAAGCGAGAACTAAGTACCTAGTTCGAGAATTAAACGCGAGAACTAAGTACCTAGTTCGAGAATTAAACGCGAGAATTAAGTACCTAGTTCGAGCATTAAAAGCGAGAACTAAGTACCTAGATCGAGAATTAAAAGCAAGAACTACGTACCTAGTTCGAGAATTAAACGCGAGAACTAAGTACCGAGTTCGAGAATTAAACGCGAGAACTAAGTACCTAGTTCGAGAATTAAACGCGAGAACTAAGTACCTAGTTCGAGAATTAAACGCGAGAACTAAGTACCGAGTTCGAGAATTAAACGCAAGAACTCAGTACCGAGTTCGAGAATTAAACGCGAGATCTCAGTACCGAGTCCGAGAATTAAACGCGAGAACTCAGTATCGAGTTCGAGAATTAAACGCAAGAAGTAAGTACCTAGTTCGAGAATTAAACGCGAGAACTTTGTACCTAGTTCGAGAATTAAACGCGAGATCTCAGTACCGAGTTCGAGAATTAAACGCGAGAACTAAGTACCTAGTTCGAGAATTAAAAGCGAGAACTAAGTACCTAGTTCGAGAATTAAAAGCGAAAACTAAGTACCTAGTTCGAGAATTAAACGCGAGAACTAAGTACCTAGTTCGAGAATTAAAAGCGAGAACTAAGTACCGAGTTCGAGAATTAAACGCAAGAACTCAGTACCGAGTTCGAGAATTAAACGCGAGATCTCAGTACCGAGTCCGAGAATTAAACGCGAGAACTCAGTATCGAGTTCGAGAATTAAACGCAAGAAGTAAGTACCTAGTTCGAGAATTAAACGCGAGATCTCAGTATCGAGTTCGAGAATTAAACGCGAGATCTCAGTACCGAGTCCGAGAATTAAACGCGAGAACTCAGTATCGAGTTCGAGAATTAAACGCAAGAAGTAAGTACCTAGTTCGAGAATTAAACGCGAGAACTTTGTACCTAGTTCGAGAATTAAACGCGAGATCTCAGTACCGAGTTCGAGAATTAAACGCGAGAACTAAGTACCTAGTTCGAGAATTAAAAGCGAGAACTAAGTACCTAGTTCGAGAATTAAAAGCGAAAACTAAGTACCTAGTTCGAGAATTAAACGCGAGAACTAAGTACCTAGTTCGAGAATTAAAAGCGAGAACTAAGTACCGAGTTCGAGAATTAAACGCAAGAACTCAGTACCGAGTTCGAGAATTAAACGCGAGATCTCAGTACCGAGTCCGAGAATTAAACGCGAGATCTCAGTATCGAGTTCGAGAATTAAAAGCGAGAACTAAGTACCTAGTTCGAGAATTAAACGCGAGATCTCAGTATCGAGTTCGAGAATTAAACGCGAGAAGTAAGTACCTAGTTCGAGAATTAAACGCGAGAACTATGTACCTAGTTCGAGAATTAAACGCAAGAACTCAGTACCGAGTTCGAGACTTAAACGCGAGATCTCAGTACCGAGTCCGAGAATTAAACGCGAGAACTCAGTATCGAGTTCGAGAATTAAACGCGAGAAGTAAGTACCTAGTTCGAGAATTAAACGCGAGAACTATGTACCTAGTTCGAGAATTAAACGCGAGAACTCAGTACCGAGTTCGAGAATTAAACGCGAGAACTCAGTACCGAGTCCGAGAATTAAACGCGAGAACTCAGTACCTAGTTCGAGAATTAAACGCGAGATCTCAGTACCGAGTTCGAGAATTAAACGCGAGAACTAAGTACCTAGTTCGAGAATTAAACGCGAGATCTCAGTACCGAGTCCGAGAATTAAACGCGAGAACTCAGTACCGAGTTCGAGAATTAAAAGCGAGAACTAAGTACCTAGTTCGAGAATTAAACGCGAGAACTAAGTACCTAGTTCGAGAATTAAACGCGAGAACTAAGTACCTAGATCGAGAATTAAAAGCGAGAACTAAGTACCTAGTTCGAGAATTTAACGCGAGAACTAAGTACCGAGTTCGAGAATTAAACGCGAGAACTAAGTACCTAGTTCGAGAATTAATCCCGAGAACTAAGTACCTAGTTCGAGAATTAAACGCGAGAACTAAGTACCTAGTTCGAGAATTAAAAGCGAGAACTAAGTACCGAGTTCGAGAATTAAACGCAAGAACTCAGTACCGAGTTCGAGAATTAAACGCGAGATCTCAGTACCGAGTCCGAGAATTAAACGCGAGAACTCAGTATCGAGTTCGAGAATTAAACGCAAGAAGTAAGTACCTAGTTCGAGAATTAAACGCGAGAACTTTGTACCTAGTTCGAGAATTAAACGCGAGATCTCAGTACCGAGTTCGAGAATTAAACGCGAGAACTAAGTACCTAGTTCGAGAATTAAAAGCGAGAACTAAGTACCTAGTTCGAGAATTAAACGCAAGAACTCAGTACCTAGTTCGAGAATTAAACGCGAGAACTCAGTACCGAGTTCGAGAATTAAACGCGAGATCTCAGTACCGAGTTCGAGAATTAAACGCGAGAACTCAGTATCGAGTTCGAGAATTAAACGCGAGAAGTAAGTACCTAGTTCGAGAATTAAACGCGAAAACTATGTACCTAGTTCGAGAATTAAACGCGAGAACTCAGTACCGAGTTCGAGAATTAAACGCGAGATCTCAGTAACGAGTCCGAGAATTAAACGCGAGAACTCAGTACCGAGTTCGAGAATTAAACGCGAGATCTAAGTACCTAGTTCGAGAATTAAACGCGAGAACTAAGTACCTAGTTCGAGAATTAAACGCGAGAACTAAGTACCTAGTTCGAGAAATAAAAGCGAGAACTAAGTACCTAGTTCGAGAATTAAACGCGAGAACTAAGTACCTAGTTCGAGAATTAAACGCGAGAATTAAGTACCTAGTTCGAGCATTAAAAGCGAGAACTAAGTACCTAGATCGAGAATTAAAAGCAAGAACTACGTACCTAGTTCGAGAATTAAACGCGAGAACTAAGTACCGAGTTCGAGAATTAAACGCGAGAACTAAGTACCTAGTTCGAGAATTAAACGCGAGAACTAAGTACCTAGTTCGAGAATTAAACGCGAGAACTAAGTACCGAGTTCGAGAATTAAACGCAAGAACTCAGTACCGAGTTCGAGAATTAAACGCGAGATCTCAGTACCGAGTCCGAGAATTAAACGCGAGAACTCAGTATCGAGTTCGAGAATTAAACGCAAGAAGTAAGTACCTAGTTCGAGAATTAAACGCGAGAACTTTGTACCTAGTTCGAGAATTAAACGCGAGATCTCAGTACCGAGTTCGAGAATTAAACGCGAGAACTAAGTACCTAGTTCGAGAATTAAAAGCGAGAACTAAGTACCTAGTTCGAGAATTAAAAGCGAAAACTAAGTACCTAGTTCGAGAATTAAACGCGAGAACTAAGTACCTAGTTCGAGAATTAAAAGCGAGAACTAAGTACCGAGTTCGAGAATTAAACGCAAGAACTCAGTACCGAGTTCGAGAATTAAACGCGAGATCTCAGTACCGAGTCCGAGAATTAAACGCGAGAACTCAGTATCGAGTTCGAGAATTAAACGCAAGAAGTAAGTACCTAGTTCGAGAATTAAACGCGAGAACTTTGTACCTAGTTCGAGAATTAAACGCGAGATCTCAGTACCGAGTTCGAGAATTAAACGCGAGAACTAAGTACCTAGTTCGAGAATTAAAAGCGAGAACTAAGTACCTAGTTCGAGAATTAAACGCAAGAACTCAGTACCTAGTTCGAGAATTAAACGCGAGAACTCAGTACCGAGTTCGAGAATTAAACGCGAGATCTCAGTACCGAGTTCGAGAATTAAACGCGAGAACTCAGTATCGAGTTCGAGAATTAAACGCGAGAAGTAAGTACCTAGTTCGAGAATTAAACGCGAAAACTATGTACCTAGTTCGAGAATTAAACGCGAGAACTCAGTACCGAGTTCGAGAATTAAACGCGAGATCTCAGTAACGAGTCCGAGAATTAAACGCGAGAACTCAGTACCGAGTTCGAGAATTAAACGCGAGATCTAAGTACCTAGTTCGAGAATTAAACGCGAGAACTAAGTACCTAGTTCGAGAATTAAACGCGAGAACTAAGTACCTAGTTCGAGAAATAAAAGCGAGAACTAAGTACCTAGTTCGAGAATTAAACGCGAGAACTAAGTACCTAGTTCGAGAATTAAACGCGAGAATTAAGTACCTAGTTCGAGCATTAAAAGCGAGAACTAAGTACCTAGATCGAGAATTAAAAGCAAGAACTACGTACCTAGTTCGAGAATTAAACGCGAGAACTAAGTACCGAGTTCGAGAATTAAACGCGAGAACTAAGTACCTAGTTCGAGAATTAAACGCGAGAACTAAGTACCTAGTTCGAGAATTAAACGCGAGAACTAAGTACCGAGTTCGAGAATTAAACGCAAGAACTCAGTACCGAGTTCGAGAATTAAACGCGAGATCTCAGTACCGAGTCCGAGAATTAAACGCGAGAACTCAGTATCGAGTTCGAGAATTAAACGCAAGAAGTAAGTACCTAGTTCGAGAATTAAACGCGAGAACTTTGTACCTAGTTCGAGAATTAAACGCGAGATCTCAGTACCGAGTTCGAGAATTAAACGCGAGAACTAAGTACCTAGTTCGAGAATTAAAAGCGAGAACTAAGTACCTAGTTCGAGAATTAAAAGCGAAAACTAAGTACCTAGTTCGAGAATTAAACGCGAGAACTCAGTACCGAGTTCGAGAATTAAACGCGAGATCTCAGTACCGAGTTCGAGAATTAAACGCGAGAACTAAGTACCTAGTTCGAGAATTAAACGCGAGAACTAAGTACCTAGTTCGAGAATTAAACGCGAGAACTAAGTACCTAGTTCGAAAATTAAACGCGAGAACTCAGTACCGAGTTCGAGAATTAAACGCGAGAAGTAAGTACCTAGTTCGAGAATTAAACGCGAGAACTATGTACCTAGTTCGAGAATTAAACGCGAGAACTCAGTACCGAGTTCGAGAATTAAACGCGAGATCTCAGTACCGAGTCCGAGAATTAAACGCGAGAACTCAGTACCGAGTTCGAGAATTAAAAGCGAGAACTTAGTACCTAGTTCGAGAATTAAACGCGAGATCTCAGTAACGAGTCCGAGAATTAAACGCGAGAACTCAGTACCGAGTTCGAGAATTAAACGCGAGATCTAAGTACCTAGTTCGAGAATTAAACGCGAGAACTAAGTACCTAGTTCGAGAATTAAACGCGAGAACTAAGTACCTAGTTCGAGAAATAAAAGCGAGAACTAAGTACCTAGTTCGAGAATTAAACGCGAGAACTAAGTACCTAGTTCGAGAATTAAACGCGAGAATTAAGTACCTAGTTCGAGCATTAAAAGCGAGAACTAAGTACCTAGATCGAGAATTAAAAGCAAGAACTACGTACCTAGTTCGAGAATTAAACGCGAGAACTAAGTACCTAGTTCGAGAATTAAAAGCGAGAACTAAGTACCGAGTTCGAGAATTAAAAGCGAGAACTAAGTACCGAGTTCGAGAATTAAACGCAAGAACTCAGTACCGAGTTCGAGAATTAAACGCGAGATCTCAGTACCGAGTCCGAGAATTAAACGCGAGAACTCAGTATCGAGTTCGAGAATTAAACGCAAGAAGTAAGTACCTAGTTCGAGAATTAAACGCGAGAACTTTGTACCTAGTTCGAGAATTAAACGCGAGATCTCAGTACCGAGTTCGAGAATTAAACGCGAGAACTAAGTACCTAGTTCGAGAATTAAAAGCGAGAACTAAGTACCTAGTTCGAGAATTAAACGCAAGAACTTAGTACCTAGTTCGAGAATTAAACGCGAGAACTCAGTACCGAGTTCGAGAATTAAACGCGAGATCTCAGTACCGAGTTCGAGAATTAAACGCGAGAACTCAGTATCGAGTTCGAGAATTAAACGCGAGAAGTAAGTACCTAGTTCGAGAATTAAACGCGAAAACTATGTACCTAGTTCGAGAATTAAACGCGAGAACTCAGTACCGAGTTCGAGAATTAAACGCGAGATCTCAGTAACGAGTCCGAGAATTAAACGCGAGAACTCAGTACCGAGTTCGAGAATTAAACGCGAGATCTAAGTACCTAGTTCGAGAATTAAACGCGAGAACTAAGTACCTAGTTCGAGAATTAAACGCGAGAACTAAGTACCTAGTTCGAGAAATAAAAGCGAGAACTAAGTACCTAGTTCGAGAATTAAACGCGAGAATTAAGTACCTAGTTCGAGCATTAAAAGCGAGAACTAAGTACCTAGATCGAGAATTAAAAGCAAGAACTACGTACCTAGTTCGAGAATTAAACGCGAGAACTAAGTACCGAGTTCGAGAATTAAACGCGAGAACTAAGTACCTAGTTCGAGAATTAAACGCGAGAACTAAGTACCTAGTTCGAGAATTAAACGCGAGAACTAAGTACCGAGTTCGAGAATTAAACGCAAGAACTCAGTACCGAGTTCGAGAATTAAACGCGAGATCTCAGTACCGAGTCCGAGAATTAAACGCGAGAACTCAGTATCGAGTTCGAGAATTAAACGCAAGAAGTAAGTACCTAGTTCGAGAATTAAACGCGAGAACTTTGTACCTAGTTCGAGAATTAAACGCGAGATCTCAGTACCGAGTTCGAGAATTAAACGCGAGAACTAAGTACCTAGTTCGAGAATTAAAAGCGAGAACTAAGTACCTAGTTCGAGAATTAAAAGCGAAAACTAAGTACCTAGTTCGAGAATTAAACGCGAGAACTCAGTACCGAGTTCGAGAATTAAACGCGAGATCTCAGTACCGAGTTCGAGAATTAAACGCGAGAACTAAGTACCTAGTTCGAGAATTAAACGCGAGAACTAAGTACCTAGTTCGAGAATTAAACGCGAGAACTAAGTACCTAGTTCGAAAATTAAACGCGAGAACTCAGTACCGAGTTCGAGAATTAAACGCGAGAAGTAAGTACCTAGTTCGAGAATTAAACGCGAGAACTATGTACCTAGTTCGAGAATTAAACGCGAGAACTCAGTACCGAGTTCGAGAATTAAACGCGAGATCTCAGTACCGAGTCCGAGAATTAAACGCGAGAACTCAGTACCGAGTTCGAGAATTAAAAGCGAGAACTTAGTACCTAGTTCGAGAATTAAACGCGAGATCTCAGTAACGAGTCCGAGAATTAAACGCGAGAACTCAGTACCGAGTTCGAGAATTAAACGCGAGATCTAAGTACCTAGTTCGAGAATTAAACGCGAGAACTAAGTACCTAGTTCGAGAATTAAACGCGAGAACTAAGTACCTAGTTCGAGAAATAAAAGCGAGAACTAAGTACCTAGTTCGAGAATTAAACGCGAGAACTAAGTACCTAGTTCGAGAATTAAACGCGAGAATTAAGTACCTAGTTCGAGCATTAAAAGCGAGAACTAAGTACCTAGATCGAGAATTAAAAGCAAGAACTACGTACCTAGTTCGAGAATTAAACGCGAGAACTAAGTACCGAGTTCGAGAATTAAACGCGAGAACTAAGTACCTAGTTCGAGAATTAAACGCGAGAACTAAGTACCTAGTTCGAGAATTAAACGCGAGAACTAAGTACCTAGTTCGAGAATTAAACGCAAGAACTCAGTACCTAGTTCGAGAATTAAACGCGAGAACTCAGTACCGAGTTCGAGAATTAAACGCGAGATCTCAGTACCGAGTTCGAGAATTAAACGCGAGAACTCAGTATCGAGTTCGAGAATTAAACGCGAGAAGTAAGTACCTAGTTCGAGAATTAAACGCGAAAACTATGTACCTAGTTCGAGAATTAAACGCGAGAACTCAGTACCGAGTTCGAGAATTAAACGCGAGATCTCAGTAACGAGTCCGAGAATTAAACGCGAGAACTCAGTACCGAGTTCGAGAATTAAACGCGAGATCTAAGTACCTAGTTCGAGAATTAAACGCGAGAACTAAGTACCTAGTTCGAGAATTAAACGCGAGAACTAAGTACCTAGTTCGAGAAATAAAAGCGAGAACTAAGTACCTAGTTCGAGAATTAAACGCGAGAACTAAGTACCTAGTTCGAGAATTAAACGCGAGAATTAAGTACCTAGTTCGAGCATTAAAAGCGAGAACTAAGTACCTAGATCGAGAATTAAAAGCAAGAACTACGTACCTAGTTCGAGAATTAAACGCGAGAACTAAGTACCGAGTTCGAGAATTAAACGCGAGAACTAAGTACCTAGTTCGAGAATTAAACGCGAGAACTAAGTACCTAGTTCGAGAATTAAACGCGAGAACTAAGTACCGAGTTCGAGAATTAAACGCAAGAACTCAGTACCGAGTTCGAGAATTAAACGCGAGATCTCAGTACCGAGTCCGAGAATTAAACGCGAGAACTCAGTATCGAGTTCGAGAATTAAACGCAAGAAGTAAGTACCTAGTTCGAGAATTAAACGCGAGAACTTTGTACCTAGTTCGAGAATTAAACGCGAGATCTCAGTACCGAGTTCGAGAATTAAACGCGAGAACTAAGTACCTAGTTCGAGAATTAAAAGCGAGAACTAAGTACCTAGTTCGAGAATTAAAAGCGAAAACTAAGTACCTAGTTCGAGAATTAAACGCGAGAACTCAGTACCGAGTTCGAGAATTAAACGCGAGATCTCAGTACCGAGTTCGAGAATTAAACGCGAGAACTAAGTACCTAGTTCGAGAATTAAACGCGAGAACTAAGTACCTAGTTCGAGAATTAAACGCGAGAACTAAGTACCTAGTTCGAAAATTAAACGCGAGAACTCAGTACCGAGTTCGAGAATTAAACGCGAGAAGTAAGTACCTAGTTCGAGAATTAAACGCGAGAACTATGTACCTAGTTCGAGAATTAAACGCGAGAACTCAGTACCGAGTTCGAGAATTAAACGCGAGATCTCAGTACCGAGTCCGAGAATTAAACGCGAGAACTCAGTACCGAGTTCGAGAATTAAAAGCGAGAACTTAGTACCTAGTTCGAGAATTAAACGCGAGATCTCAGTAACGAGTCCGAGAATTAAACGCGAGAACTCAGTACCGAGTTCGAGAATTAAACGCGAGATCTAAGTACCTAGTTCGAGAATTAAACGCGAGAACTAAGTACCTAGTTCGAGAATTAAACGCGAGAACTAAGTACCTAGTTCGAGAAATAAAAGCGAGAACTAAGTACCTAGTTCGAGAATTAAACGCGAGAACTAAGTACCTAGTTCGAGAATTAAACGCGAGAATTAAGTACCTAGTTCGAGCATTAAAAGCGAGAACTAAGTACCTAGATCGAGAATTAAAAGCAAGAACTACGTACCTAGTTCGAGAATTAAACGCGAGAACTAAGTACCTAGTTCGAGAATTAAAAGCGAGAACTAAGTACCGAGTTCGAGAATTAAAAGCGAGAACTAAGTACCGAGTTCGAGAATTAAACGCAAGAACTCAGTACCGAGTTCGAGAATTAAACGCGAGATCTCAGTACCGAGTCCGAGAATTAAACGCGAGAACTCAGTATCGAGTTCGAGAATTAAACGCAAGAAGTAAGTACCTAGTTCGAGAATTAAACGCGAGAACTTTGTACCTAGTTCGAGAATTAAACGCGAGATCTCAGTACCGAGTTCGAGAATTAAACGCGAGAACTAAGTACCTAGTTCGAGAATTAAAAGCGAGAACTAAGTACCTAGTTCGAGAATTAAACGCAAGAACTTAGTACCTAGTTCGAGAATTAAACGCGAGAACTCAGTACCGAGTTCGAGAATTAAACGCGAGATCTCAGTACCGAGTTCGAGAATTAAACGCGAGAACTCAGTATCGAGTTCGAGAATTAAACGCGAGAAGTAAGTACCTAGTTCGAGAATTAAACGCGAAAACTATGTACCTAGTTCGAGAATTAAACGCGAGAACTCAGTACCGAGTTCGAGAATTAAACGCGAGATCTCAGTAACGAGTCCGAGAATTAAACGCGAGAACTCAGTACCGAGTTCGAGAATTAAACGCGAGATCTAAGTACCTAGTTCGAGAATTAAACGCGAGAACTAAGTACCTAGTTCGAGAATTAAACGCGAGAACTAAGTACCTAGTTCGAGAAATAAAAGCGAGAACTAAGTACCTAGTTCGAGAATTAAACGCGAGAATTAAGTACCTAGTTCGAGCATTAAAAGCGAGAACTAAGTACCTAGATCGAGAATTAAAAGCAAGAACTACGTACCTAGTTCGAGAATTAAACGCGAGAACTAAGTACCGAGTTCGAGAATTAAACGCGAGAACTAAGTACCTAGTTCGAGAATTAAACGCGAGAACTAAGTACCTAGTTCGAGAATTAAACGCGAGAACTAAGTACCGAGTTCGAGAATTAAACGCAAGAACTCAGTACCGAGTTCGAGAATTAAACGCGAGATCTCAGTACCGAGTCCGAGAATTAAACGCGAGAACTCAGTATCGAGTTCGAGAATTAAACGCAAGAAGTAAGTACCTAGTTCGAGAATTAAACGCGAGAACTTTGTACCTAGTTCGAGAATTAAACGCGAGATCTCAGTACCGAGTTCGAGAATTAAACGCGAGAACTAAGTACCTAGTTCGAGAATTAAAAGCGAGAACTAAGTACCTAGTTCGAGAATTAAAAGCGAAAACTAAGTACCTAGTTCGAGAATTAAACGCGAGAACTCAGTACCGAGTTCGAGAATTAAACGCGAGATCTCAGTACCGAGTTCGAGAATTAAACGCGAGAACTAAGTACCTAGTTCGAGAATTAAACGCGAGAACTAAGTACCTAGTTCGAGAATTAAACGCGAGAACTAAGTACCTAGTTCGAAAATTAAACGCGAGAACTCAGTACCGAGTTCGAGAATTAAACGCGAGAAGTAAGTACCTAGTTCGAGAATTAAACGCGAGAACTATGTACCTAGTTCGAGAATTAAACGCGAGAACTCAGTACCGAGTTCGAGAATTAAACGCGAGATCTCAGTACCGAGTCCGAGAATTAAACGCGAGAACTCAGTACCGAGTTCGAGAATTAAAAGCGAGAACTTAGTACCTAGTTCGAGAATTAAACGCGAGATCTCAGTAACGAGTCCGAGAATTAAACGCGAGAACTCAGTACCGAGTTCGAGAATTAAACGCGAGATCTAAGTACCTAGTTCGAGAATTAAACGCGAGAACTAAGTACCTAGTTCGAGAATTAAACGCGAGAACTAAGTACCTAGTTCGAGAAATAAAAGCGAGAACTAAGTACCTAGTTCGAGAATTAAACGCGAGAACTAAGTACCTAGTTCGAGAATTAAACGCGAGAATTAAGTACCTAGTTCGAGCATTAAAAGCGAGAACTAAGTACCTAGATCGAGAATTAAAAGCAAGAACTACGTACCTAGTTCGAGAATTAAACGCGAGAACTAAGTACCGAGTTCGAGAATTAAACGCGAGAACTAAGTACCTAGTTCGAGAATTAAACGCGAGAACTAAGTACCTAGTTCGAGAATTAAACGCGAGAACTAAGTACCGAGTTCGAGAATTAAACGCAAGAACTCAGTACCGAGTTCGAGAATTAAACGCGAGATCTCAGTACCGAGTCCGAGAATTAAACGCGAGAACTCAGTATCGAGTTCGAGAATTAAACGCAAGAAGTAAGTACCTAGTTCGAGAATTAAACGCGAGAACTTTGTACCTAGTTCGAGAATTAAACGCGAGATCTCAGTACCGAGTTCGAGAATTAAACGCGAGAACTAAGTACCTAGTTCGAGAATTAAAAGCGAGAACTAAGTACCTAGTTCGAGAATTAAAAGCGAAAACTAAGTACCTAGTTCGAGAATTAAACGCGAGAACTCAGTACCGAGTTCGAGAATTAAACGCGAGATCTCAGTACCGAGTTCGAGAATTAAACGCGAGAACTAAGTACCTAGTTCGAGAATTAAACGCGAGAACTAAGTACCTAGTTCGAGAATTAAAGGCGAGAACTAAGTACCTAGTTCGAAAATTAAACGCGAGAACTCAGTACCGAGTTCGAGAATTAAACGCGAGAAGTAAGTACCTAGTTCGAGAATTAAACGCGAGAACTATGTACCTAGTTCGAGAATTAAACGCGAGAACTCAGTACCGAGTTCGAGAATTAAACGCGAGATCTCAGTACCGAGTCCGAGAATTAAACGCGAGAACTCAGTACCGAGTTCGAGAATTAAAAGCGAGAACTTAGTACCTAGTTCGAGAATTAAACGCGAGATCTCAGTAACGAGTCCGAGAATTAAACGCGAGAACTCAGTACCGAGTTCGAGAATTAAACGCGAGATCTAAGTACCTAGTTCGAGAATTAAACGCGAGAACTAAGTACCTAGTTCGAGAATTAAACGCGAGAACTAAGTACCTAGTTCGAGAAATAAAAGCGAGAACTAAGTACCTAGTTCGAGAATTAAACGCGAGAACTAAGTACCTAGTTCGAGAATTAAACGCGAGAATTAAGTACCTAGTTCGAGCATTAAAAGCGAGAACTAAGTACCTAGATCGAGAATTAAAAGCAAGAACTACGTACCTAGTTCGAGAATTAAACGCGAGAACTAAGTACCGAGTTCGAGAATTAAACGCGAGAACTAAGTACCTAGTTCGAGAATTAAACGCGAGAACTAAGTACCTAGTTCGAGAATTAAACGCGAGAACTAAGTACCGAGTTCGAGAATTAAACGCAAGAACTCAGTACCGAGTTCGAGAATTAAACGCGAGATCTCAGTACCGAGTCCGAGAATTAAACGCGAGAACTCAGTATCGAGTTCGAGAATTAAACGCAAGAAGTAAGTACCTAGTTCGAGAATTAAACGCGAGAACTTTGTACCTAGTTCGAGAATTAAACGCGAGATCTCAGTACCGAGTTCGAGAATTAAACGCGAGAACTAAGTACCTAGTTCGAGAATTAAAAGCGAGAACTAAGTACCTAGTTCGAGAATTAAAAGCGAAAACTAAGTACCTAGTTCGAGAATTAAACGCGAGAACTCAGTACCGAGTTCGAGAATTAAACGCGAGATCTCAGTACCGAGTTCGAGAATTAAACGCGAGAACTAAGTACCTAGTTCGAGAATTAAACGCGAGAACTAAGTACCTAGTTCGAGAATTAAACGCGAGAACTAAGTACCTAGTTCGAAAATTAAACGCGAGAACTCAGTACCGAGTTCGAGAATTAAACGCGAGAAGTAAGTACCTAGTTCGAGAATTAAACGCGAGAACTATGTACCTAGTTCGAGAATTAAACGCGAGAACTCAGTACCGAGTTCGAGAATTAAACGCGAGATCTCAGTACCGAGTCCGAGAATTAAACGCGAGAACTCAGTACCGAGTTCGAGAATTAAAAGCGAGAACTAAGTACCTAGTTCGAGAATTAAACGCGAGAACTAAGTACCTAGTTCGAGAATTAAACGCGAGAACTAAGTACCTAGATCGAGAATTAAAAGCGAGAACTAAGTACCTAGTTCGAGAATTAAACGCGAGAACTAAGTACCGAGTTCGAGAATTAAACGCGAGAACTAAGTACCTAGTTCGAGAATTAATCCCGAGAACTAAGTACCTAGTTCGAGAATTAAACGCGAGAACTAAGTACCTAGTTCGAGAATTAAAAGCGAGAACTAAGTACCGAGTTCGAGAATTAAACGCAAGAACTCAGTACCGAGTTCGAGAATTACACGCGAGATCTCAGTAACGAGTCCGAGAATTAAACGCGAGAAGTAAGTACCTAGTTCGAGAATTAAACGCGAGAACTATGTACCTAGTTCGCGAATTAAACGCAAGAACTCAGTACCGAGTTCGAGAATTAAACGCGAGATCTCAGTACCGAGTCCGAGAATTAAACGCGAGAAGTAAGTACCTAGTTCGAGAATTAAACGCGAGAATTAAGTACCTAGTTCGAGCATTAAAAGCGAGAACTAAGTACCTAGATCGAGAATTAAAAGCAAGAACTACGTACCTAGTTCGAGAATTAAACGCGAGAACTAAGTACCGAGTTCGAGAATTAAACGCGAGAACTAAGTACCTAGTTCGAGAATTAAACGCGAGAACTAAGTACCTAGTTCGAGAATTAAACGCGAGAACTAAGTACCGAGTTCGAGAATTAAACGCAAGAACTCAGTACCGAGTTCGAGAATTAAACGCGAGATCTCAGTACCGAGTCCGAGAATTAAACGCGAGAACTCAGTATCGAGTTCGAGAATTAAACGCAAGAAGTAAGTACCTAGTTCGAGAATTAAACGCGAGAACTTTGTACCTAGTTCGAGAATTAAACGCGAGATCTCAGTACCGAGTTCGAGAATTAAACGCGAGAACTAAGTACCTAGTTCGAGAATTAAAAGCGAGAACTAAGTACCTAGTTCGAGAATTATAAGCGAAAACTAAGTACCTAGTTCGAGAATTAAACGCGAGAACTCAGTACCGAGTTCGAGAATTAAACGCGAGATCTCAGTACCGAGTTCGAGAATTAAACGCGAGAACTAAGTACCTAGTTCGAGAATTAAACGCGAGAACTAAGTACCTAGTTCGAGAATTAAACGCGAGAACTAAGTACCTAGTTCGAAAATTAAACGCGAGAACTCAGTACCGAGTTCGAGAATTAAACGCGAGAAGTAAGTACCTAGTTCGAGAATTAAACGCGAGAACTATGTACCTAGTTCGAGAATTAAACGCGAGAACTCAGTACCGAGTTCGAGAATTAAACGCGAGATCTCAGTACCGAGTCCGAGAATTAAACGCGAGAACTCAGTACCGAGTTCGAGAATTAAAAGCGAGAACTTAGTACCTAGTTCGAGAATTAAACGCGAGATCTCAGTAACGAGTCCGAGAATTAAACGCGAGAACTCAGTATCGAGTTCGAGAATTAAACGCAAGAAGTAAGTACCTAGTTCGAGAATTAAACGCGAGAACTTTGTACCTAGTTCGAGAATTAAACGCGAGATCTCAGTACCGAGTTCGAGAATTAAACGCGAGAACTAAGTACCTAGTTCGAGAATTAAAAGCGAGAACTAAGTACCTAGATCGAGAATTAAAAGCAAGAACTACGTACCTAGTTCGAGAATTAAACGCGAGAACTAAGTACCGAGTTCGAGAATTAAACGCGAGAATTAAGTACCTAGTTCGAGCATTAAAAGCGAGAACTAAGTACCTAGATCGAGAATTAAAAGCAAGAACTACGTACCTAGTTCGAGAATTAAACGCGAGAACTAAGTACCGAGTTCGAGAATTAAACGCGAGAACTAAGTACCTAGTTCGAGAATTAAACGCGAGAACTAAGTACCTAGTTCGAGAATTAAACGCGAGAACTAAGTACCGAGTTCGAGAATTAAACGCAAGAACTCAGTACCGAGTTCGAGAATTAAACGCGAGATCTCAGTACCGAGTCCGAGAATTAAACGCGAGAACTCAGTATCGAGTTCGAGAATTAAACGCAAGAAGTAAGTACCTAGTTCGAGAATTAAACGCGAGAACTTTGTACCTAGTTCGAGAATTAAACGCGAGATCTCAGTACCGAGTTCGAGAATTAAACGCGAGAACTAAGTACCTAGTTCGAGAATTAAAAGCGAGAACTAAGTACCTAGTTCGAGAATTAAAAGCGAAAACTAAGTACCTAGTTCGAGAATTAAACGCGAGAACTCAGTACCGAGTTCGAGAATTAAACGCGAGATCTCAGTACCGAGTTCGAGAATTAAACGCGAGAACTAAGTACCTAGTTCGAGAATTAAACGCGAGAACTAAGTACCTAGTTCGAGAATTAAACGCGAGAACTAAGTACCTAGTTCGAAAATTAAACGCGAGAACTCAGTACCGAGTTCGAGAATTAAACGCGAGAAGTAAGTACCTAGTTCGAGAATTAAACGCGAGAACTATGTACCTAGTTCGAGAATTAAACGCGAGAACTCAGTACCGAGTTCGAGAATTAAACGCGAGATCTCAGTACCGAGTCCGAGAATTAAACGCGAGAACTCAGTACCGAGTTCGAGAATTAAAAGCGAGAACTAAGTACCTAGTTCGAGAATTAAACGCGAGAACTAAGTACCTAGTTCGAGAATTAAACGCGAGAACTAAGTACCTAGATCGAGAATTAAAAGCGAGAACTAAGTACCTAGTTCGAGAATTAAACGCGAGAACTAAGTACCGAGTTCGAGAATTAAACGCGAGAACTAAGTACCTAGTTCGAGAATTAATCCCGAGAACTAAGTACCTAGTTCGAGAATTAAACGCGAGAACTAAGTACCTAGTTCGAGAATTAAAAGCGAGAACTAAGTACCGAGTTCGAGAATTAAACGCAAGAACTCAGTACCGAGTTCGAGAATTACACGCGAGATCTCAGTAACGAGTCCGAGAATTAAACGCGAGAAGTAAGTACCTAGTTCGAGAATTAAACGCGAGAACTATGTACCTAGTTCGCGAATTAAACGCAAGAACTCAGTACCGAGTTCGAGAATTAAACGCGAGATCTCAGTACCGAGTCCGAGAATTAAACGCGAGAACTCAGTACCTAGTTCGAGAATTAAACGCGAGATCTCAGTACCGAGTTCGAGAATTAAACGCGAGATCTCAGTACCGAGTTCGAGAATTAAAAGCGAGAACTAAGTACCTAGTTCGAGAATTAAACGCGAGAACTCAGTACCGAGTTCGAGAATTAAACGCGAGATCTCAGTACCGAGTTCGAGAATTAAACGCGAGAACTAAGTACCTAGTTCGAGAATTAAACGCGAGAACTAAGTACTTAGTTCGAGAATTAAAAGCGAGAACTAAGTACCTAGATCGAGAATTAAAAGCGAGAACTAAGTACCTAGTTCGAGAATTAAACGCGAGATCTCAGTATCGAGTTCGAGAATTAAACGCGAGAAGTAAGTACCTAGTTCGAGAATTAAACGCGAGAACTATGTACCTAGTTCGAGAATTAAACGCAAGAACTCAGTACCGAGTTCGAGACTTAAACGCGAGATCTCAGTACCGAGTCCGAGAATTAAACGCGAGAACTCAGTATCGAGTTCGAGAATTAAACGCGAGAAGTAAGTACCTAGTTCGAGAATTAAACGCGAGAACTATGTACCTAGTTCGAGAATTAAACGCGAGAACTCAGTACCGAGTTCGAGAATTAAACGCGAGAACTCAGTACCGAGTCCGAGAATTAAACGCGAGAACTCAGTACCTAGTTCGAGAATTAAACGCGAGATCTCAGTACCGAGTTCGAGAATTAAACGCGAGAACTAAGTACCTAGTTCGAGAATTAAACGCGAGAACTAAGTACCTAGTTCGAAAATTAAACGCGAGAACTCAGTACCGAGTTCGAGAATTAAACGCGAGAAGTAAGTACCTAGTTCGAGAATTAAACGCGAGAACTATGTACCTAGTTCGAGAATTAAACGCGAGAACTCAGTACCGAGTTCGAGAATTAAACGCGAGATCTCAGTACCGAGTCCGAGAATTAAACGCGAGAACTCAGTACCGAGTTCGAGAATTAAAAGCGAGAACTAAGTACCTAGTTCGAGAATTAAACGCGAGAACTAAGTACCTAGTTCGAGAATTAAACGCGAGAACTAAGTACCTAGATCGAGAATTAAAAGCGAGAACTAAGTACCTAGTTCGAGAATTAAACGCGAGAACTAAGTACCGAGTTCGAGAATTAAACGCGAGAACTAAGTACCTAGTTCGAGAATTAAAAGCGAGAACTAAGTACCGAGTTCGAGAATTAAACGCAAGATCTCAGTACCGAGTCCGAGAATTAAACGCGAGAAGTAAGTACCTAGTTCGAGAATTAAACGCGAGAACTATGTACCTAGTTCGAGAATTAAACGCGAGAACTCAGTACCGAGTTCGAGAATTAAACGCGAGAACTCAGTACCGAGTCCGAGAATTAAACGCGAGAACTCAGTACCTAGTTCGAGAATTAAACGCGAGATCTCAGTACCGAGTTCGAGAATTAAACGCGAGAACTAAGTACCTAGTTCGAGAATTAAACGCGAGAACTAAGTACCTAGTTCGAAAATTAAACGCGAGAACTCAGTACCGAGTTCGAGAATTAAACGCGAGAAGTAAGTACCTAGTTCGAGAATTAAACGCGAGAACTATGTACCTAGTTCGAGAATTAAACGCGAGAACTCAGTACCGAGTTCGAGAATTAAACGCGAGATCTCAGTACCGAGTCCGAGAATTAAACGCGAGAACTCAGTACCTAGTTCGAGAATTAAACGCGAGATCTCAGTACCGAGTTCGAGAATTAAACGCGAGAACTAAGTACCTAGTTCGAGAATTAAACGCGAGAACTAAGTACCTAGTTCGAAAATTAAACGCGAGAACTCAGTACCGAGTTCGAGAATTAAACGCGAGAAGTAAGTACCTAGTTCGAGAATTAAACGCGAGAACTATGTACCTAGTTCGAGAATTAAACGCGAGAACTCAGTACCGAGTTCGAGAATTAAACGCGAGATCTCAGTACCGAGTCCGAGAATTAAACGCGAGAACTCAGTACCGAGTTCGAGAATTAAAAGCGAGAACTAAGTACCTAGTTCGAGAATTAAACGCGAGAACTAAGTACCTAGTTCGAGAATTAAACGCGAGAACTAAGTACCTAGATCGAGAATTAAAAGCGAGAACTAAGTACCTAGTTCGAGAATTAAACGCGAGAACTAAGTACCGAGTTCGAGAATTAAACGCGAGAACTAAGTACCTAGTTCGAGAATTAAAAGCGAGAACTAAGTACCGAGTTCGAGAATTAAACGCAAGATCTCAGTACCGAGTCCGAGAATTAAACGCGAGAAGTAAGTACCTAGTTCGAGAATTAAACGCGAGAACTATGTACCTAGTTCGAGAATTAAACGCGAGAACTCAGTACCGAGTTCGAGAATTAAACGCGAGAACTCAGTACCGAGTCCGAGAATTAAACGCGAGAACTCAGTACCTAGTTCGAGAATTAAACGCGAGATCTCAGTACCGAGTTCGAGAATTAAACGCGAGAACTAAGTACCTAGTTCGAGAATTAAACGCGAGAACTAAGTACCTAGTTCGAAAATTAAACGCGAGAACTCAGTACCGAGTTCGAGAATTAAACGCGAGAAGTAAGTACCTAGTTCGAGAATTAAACGCGAGAACTATGTACCTAGTTCGAGAATTAAACGCGAGAACTCAGTACCGAGTTCGAGAATTAAACGCGAGATCTCAGTACCGAGTCCGAGAATTAAACGCGAGAACTCAGTACCGAGTTCGAGAATTAAAAGCGAGAACTAAGTACCTAGTTCGAGAATTAAACGCGAGAACTAAGTACCTAGTTCGAGAATTAAACGCGAGAACTAAGTACCTAGATCGAGAATTAAAAGCGAGAACTAAGTACCTAGTTCGAGAATTAAACGCGAGAACTAAGTACCGAGTTCGAGAATTAAACGCGAGAACTAAGTACCTAGTTCGAGAATTAAAAGCGAGAACTAAGTACCGAGTTCGAGAATTAAACGCAAGATCTCAGTACCGAGTCCGAGAATTAAACGCGAGAAGTAAGTACCTAGTTCGAGAATTAAACGCGAGAACTATGTACCTAGTTCGCGAATTAAACGCAAGAACTCAGTACCGAGTTCGAGAATTAAACGCGAGATCTCAGTACCGAGTCCGAGAATTAAACGCGAGAACTCAGTACCTAGTTCGAGAATTAAACGCGAGATCTCAGTACCGAGTTCGAGAATTAAACGCGAGAACTAAGTACCTAGTTCGAGAATTAAAAGCGAGAACTAAGTACCTAGATCGAGAATTAAAAGCGAGAACTAAGTACCTAGTTCGAGAATTAAACGCGAGATCTCAGTATCGAGTTCCAGAATTAAACGCGAGAAGTAAGTACCTAGTTCGAGAATTAAACGCGAGAACTATGTACCTAGTTCGAGAATTAAACGCAAGAACTCAGTACCGAGTTCGAGACTTAAACGCGAGATCTCAGTACCGAGTCCGAGAATTAAACGCGAGAACTCAGTATCGAGTTCGAGAATTAAACGCGAGAAGTAAGTACCTAGTTCGAGAATTGAACGCGAGAACTATGTACCTAGTTCGAGAATTAAACGCGAGAACTCAGTACCGAGTTCGAGAATTAAACGCGAGAACTCAGTACCGAGTCCGAGAATTAAACGCGAGAACTCAGTACCTAGTTCGAGAATTAAACGCGAGATCTCAGTACCGAGTTCGAGAATTAAACGCGAGAACTAAGTACCTAGTTCGAGAATTAAAAGCGAGAACTAAGTACCTAGTTCGAGAATTAAACGCGAGAACTCAGTACCGAGTTCGAGAATTAAACGCGAGATCTCAGTACCGAGTTCGAGAATTAAACGCGAGAACTAAGTACCTAGTTCGAAAATTAAACGCGAGAACTAAGTACCTAGTTCGAGAATTAAAAGCGAGAACTCAGTACCGAGTTCGAGAATTAAACGCGAGAACTCAGTACCGAGTCCGAGAATTAAACGCGAGAACTCAGTACCTAGTTCGAGAATTAAACGCGAGATCTCAGTACCGAGTTCGAGAATTAAACGCGAGAACTACGTACCTAGTTCGAGAATTAAACGCGAGAACTAAGTACCTAGTTCGAAAATTAAACGCGAGAACTCAGTACCGAGTTCGAGAATTAAACGCGAGAACTAAGTACCTAGTTCGAGAATTAAACGCGACAACTAAGTACCTAGTTCGGGAATTAAAAGCGAGAACTAAGTACCGAGTTCGAGACTTAAACGCGAGATCTCAGTACCGAGTCCGAGAATTAAACGCGAGAACTCAGTATCGAGTTCGAGAATTAAACGCGAGAAGTAAGTACCTAGTTCGAGAATTGAACGCGAGAACTATGTACCTAGTTCGAGAATTAAACGCGAGAACTCAGTACCGAGTTCGAGAATTAAACGCGAGAACTCAGTACCGAGTCCGAGAATTAAACGCGAGAACTCAGTACCTAGTTCGAGAATTAAACGCGAGATCTCAGTACCGAGTTCGAGAATTAAACGCGAGAACTAAGTACCTAGTTCGAGAATTAAAAGCGAGAACTAAGTACCTAGTTCGAGAATTAAACGCGAGAACTCAGTACCGAGTTCGAGAATTAAACGCGAGATCTCAGTACCGAGTTCGAGAATTAAACGCGAGAACTAAGTACCTAGTTCGAAAATTAAACGCGAGAACTAAGTACCTAGTTCGAGAATTAAAAGCGAGAACTCAGTACCGAGTTCGAGAATTAAACGCGAGAACTCAGTACCGAGTCCGAGAATTAAACGCGAGAACTCAGTACCTAGTTCGAGAATTAAACGCGAGATCTCAGTACCGAGTTCGAGAATTAAACGCGAGAACTACGTACCTAGTTCGAGAATTAAACGCGAGAACTAAGTACCTAGTTCGAAAATTAAACGCGAGAACTCAGTACCGAGTTCGAGAATTAAACGCGAGAACTAAGTACCTAGTTCGATAATTAAACGCGACAACTAAGTACCTAGTTCGGGAATTAAAAGCGAGAACTAAGTACCTAGTTCGAGAATTAAACGCGAGAACTAAGTACCTAGTTCGAGCATTAAAAGCGAGAACTAAGTACCTAGATCGAGAATTAAAAGCGAGAACTAAGTACCTAGTTCGAGTATTAAACGCGAGAACTAAGTACCGAGTTCGAGAATTAAACGCGAGAACTAAGTACCTAGTTCGAGAATTAAACGCGAGAATAAGTACCGAGTTCGAGAATTAAACGCGAGATCTCAGTACCGAGTCCGAGAATTAAACGCGAGAACTCAGTACCTAGTTCGAGAATTAAACGCGAGATCTCAGTACCGAGTTCGAGAATTAAACGCGAGAACTAAGTACCTAGTTCGAGAATTAAAAGCGAGAACTAAGTACCTAGATCGAGAATTAAAAGCGAGAACTAAGTACCTAGTTCGAGAATTAAACGCGAGATCTCAGTATCGAGTTCCAGAATTAAACGCGAGAAGTAAGTACCTAGTTCGAGAATTAAACGCGAGAACTATGTACCTAGTTCGAGAATTAAACGCAAGAACTCAGTACCGAGTTCGAGACTTAAACGCGAGATCTCAGTACCGAGTCCGAGAATTAAACGCGAGAACTCAGTATCGAGTTCGAGAATTAAACGCGAGAAGTAAGTACCTAGTTCGAGAATTAAACGCGAGAACTATGTACCTAGTTCGAGAATTAAACGCGAGAACTCAGTACCGAGTTCGAGAATTAAACGCGAGAACTCAGTACCGAGTCCGAGAATTAAACGCGAGAACTCAGTACCTAGTTCGAGAATTAAACGCGAGATCTCAGTACCGAGTTCGAGAATTAAACGCGAGAACTAAGTACCTAGTTCGAGAATTAAAAGCGAGAACTAAGTACCTAGTTCGAGAATTAAACGCGAGAACTCAGTACCGAGTTCGAGAATTAAACGCGAGATCTCAGTACCGAGTTCGAGAATTAAACGCGAGAACTAAGTACCTAGTTCGAAAATTAAACGCGAGAACTAAGTACCTAGTTCGAGAATTAAAAGCGAGAACTCAGTACCGAGTTCGAGAATTAAACGCGAGAACTCAGTACCGAGTCCGAGAATTAAACGCGAGAACTCAGTACCTAGTTCGAGAATTAAACGCGAGATCTCAGTACCGAGTTCGAGAATTAAACGCGAGAACTAAGTACCTAGTTCGAGAATTAAAAGCGAGAACTAAGTACCTAGTTCGAGAATTAAACGCGAGAACTCAGTACCGAGTTCGAGAATTAAACGCGAGATCTCAGTACCGAGTTCGAGAATTAAACGCGAGAACTAAGTACCTAGTTCGAGAATTAAACGCGAGAACTAAGTACCTAGTTCGAGAATTAAAAGCGAGAACTAAGTACCTAGATCGAGAATTAAAAGCGAGAACTAAGTACCTAGTTCGAGAATTAAACGCGAGATCTCTGTACCGAGCTCGAGAATTAAAAGCGAGAACTACGTACCTAGTTCGAGAATTAAACGCGAGAACTAAGTACCTAGTTCGAAAATTAAACGCGAGAACTCAGTACCGAGTTCGAGAATTAAACGCGAGAACTAAGTACCTAGTTCGAGAATTAAACGCGAGAATAAGTACCTAGTTCGAGAATTAAAAGCGAGAACTAAGTACCGAGTTCGAGAATTAAACGCGAGAATAAGTACCTAGTTCGAGAATTAAACGCGAGAATAAGTACCTAGTTCGAGAATTAAAAGCGAGAACTAAGTACCGAGTTCGAGAATTAAACGCAAGAACTCAGTACCGAGTCCGAGAATTAAACGCGAAAACTCAGTATCGAGTTCGAGAATTAAACGCGAGAAGTAAGTACCTAGTTCGAGAATTAAACGCGAGAACTATGTACCTTGTTCGAGAATTAAACGCGAGATCTCAGTACCGAGTTCGAGAATTAAACGCGAGAACTAAGTACCTAGTTCGAGAATTAAAAGCGAGAACTAAGTACCTAGTTCGAGAATTAAACGCAAGAACTCAGTACCTAGTTCGAGAATTAAACGCGAGAACTCAGTACCGAGTTCGAGAATTAAACGCGAGATCTCAGTACCGAGTTCGAGAATTAAACGCGAGAACTAAGTACCTAGTTCGAGAATTAAACGCGAGAACTAAGTACCTAGTTCGAGAATTAAAAGCGAGAACTAAGTACCTAGATCGAGAATTAAAAGCGAGAACTAAGTACCTAGTTCGAGAATTAAACGCGAGAACTAAGTACCTAGTTCGAGAATTAAACGCGAGAACTAAGTACCTAGTTCGAGAATTAAAAGCGAGAACTAAGTACCGAGTTCGAGAATTAAACGCAAGAACTCAGTACCGAGTTCGAGAATTAAACGCGAGATCTCAGTACCTAGTTCGAGAATTAAACGCGAGATCTCAGTACCGAGTTCGAGAATTAAACGCGAGAACTAAGTACCTAGTTCGAGAATTAAACGCGAGATCTCAGTACCGAGTCCGAGAATTAAACGCGAGAACTCAGTACCGAGTTCGAGAATTAAAAGCGAGAACTAAGTACCTAGTTCGAAAATTAAACGCGAGAACTCAGTACCGAGTTCGAGAATTAAACGCGAGAACTAAGTACCTAGTTCGAGAATTAAACGCGACAACTAAGTACCTAGTTCGGGAATTAAAAGCGAGAACTAAGTACCTAGTTCGAGAATTAAACGCGAGAACTAAGTACCTAGTTCGAGCATTAAAAGCGAGAACTAAGTACCTAGATCGAGAATTAAAAGCGAGAACTAAGTACCTAGTTCGAGTATTAAACGCGAGAACTAAGTACCGAGTTCGAGAATTAAACGCGAGAACTAAGTACCTAGTTCGAGAATTAAACGCGAGAATAAGTACCTAGTTCGAGAATTAAAAGCGAGAACTAAGTACCGAGTTCGAGAATTAAACGCGAGAATAAGTACCTAGTTCGAGAATTAAACGCGAGAATAAGTACCTAGTTCGAGAATTAAAAGCGAGAACTAAGTACCGAGTTCGAGAATTAAACGCAAGAACTCAGTACCGAGTCCGAGAATTAAACGCGAAAACTCAGTATCGAGTTCGAGAATTAAACGCGAGAAGTAAGTACCTAGTTCGAGAATTAAACGCGAGAACTATGTACCTTGTTCGAGAATTAAACGCGAGATCTCAGTACCGAGTTCGAGAATTAAACGCGAGAACTAAGTACCTAGTTCGAGAATTAAAAGCGAGAACTAAGTACCTAGTTCGAGAATTAAACGCAAGAACTCAGTACCTAGTTCGAGAATTAAACGCGAGAACTCAGTACCGAGTTCGAGAATTAAACGCGAGATCTCAGTACCGAGTTCGAGAATTAAACGCGAGAACTAAGTACCTAGTTCGAGAATTAAACGCGAGAACTAAGTACCTAGTTCGAGAATTAAAAGCGAGAACTAAGTACCTAGATCGAGAATTAAAAGCGAGAACTAAGTACCTAGTTCGAGAATTAAACGCGAGAACTAAGTACCTAGTTCGAGAATTAAACGCGAGAACTAAGTACCTAGTTCGAGAATTAAAAGCGAGAACTAAGTACCGAGTTCGAGAATTAAACGCAAGAACTCAGTACCGAGTTCGAGAATTAAACGCGAGATCTCAGTACCTAGTTCGAGAATTAAACGCGAGATCTCAGTACCGAGTTCGAGAATTAAACGCGAGAACTAAGTACCTAGTTCGAGAATTAAACGCGAGATCTCAGTACCGAGTCCGAGAATTAAACGCGAGAACTCAGTACCGAGTTCGAGAATTAAAAGCGAGAACTAAGTACCTAGTTCGAGAATTAAACGCGAGAACTAAGTACCTAGTTCGAGAATTAAACGCGAGAACTAAGTACCTAGATCGAGAATTAAAAGCGAGAACTAAGTACCTAGTTCGAGAATTTAACGCGAGAACTAAGTACCGAGTTCGAGAATTAAACGCGAGAACTAAGTACCTAGTTCGAGAATTAATCCCGAGAACTACGTACCTAGTTCGACAACTAAACGCGAGAACTAAGTACCTAGTTCGAGAATTAAAAGCGAGAACTAAGTACCGAGTTCGAGAATTAAACGCAAGAACTCAGTACCGAGTTCGAGAATTACACGCGAGATCTCAGTACCTAGTCCGAGAATTAAACGCGAGAAGTAAGTACCTAGTTCGAGAATTAAACGCGAGAACTATGTACCTAGTTCGCGAATTAAACGCAAGAACTCAGTACCGAGTTCGAGAATTAAACGCGAGATCTCAGTACCGAGTCCGAGAATTAAACGCGAGAACTCAGTACCTAGTTCGAGAATTAAACGCGAGATCTCAGTACCGAGTTCGAGAATTAAACGCGAGAACTAAGTACCTAGTTCGAGAATTAAAAGCGAGAACTAAGTACCTAGTTCGAGAATTAAACGCGAGAACTCAGTACCGAGTTCGAGAATTAAACGCGAGATCTCAGTACCGAGTTCGAGAATTAAACGCGAGAACTAAGTACCTAGTTCGAGAATTAAACGCGAGAACTAAGTACCTAGTTCGAGAATTAAAAGCGAGAACTAAGTACCTAGATCGAGAATTAAAAGCGAGAACTAAGTACCTAGTTCGAGAATTAAACGCGAGATCTCAGTATCGAGTTCGAGAATTAAACGCGAGAAGTAAGTACCTAGTTCGAGAATTAAACGCGAGAACTATGTACCTAGTTGACAGTCTCCGGCGGGAGTTTGGAAGTTCGGATCTGCCTTTTATTTGGGGAATTTGGAATTTTCAAAATTAATTTGAAAATCCAGATATACCCAAATTTGAATTCCACTTTCGATGGAAAGTGGAAGGGAGAGACCCAGGTCCATGGGGTTACCGCTGGTGTGCACCCAGGTTCTTCCAGTGAACCATATTTTGGTTTAAAATATGGGGAGTTTCACAGGTGGACATACTGCAAGGAGCACAAGGGATTCACCTGGAGAACATACCCAGGTTCTCCGTATTGGAGAATCTGACTTGTTACTCCAGGATAAAGAAGAACCTGTGGCAAACTACAGAAAACATGAAACACTGTGATTAATCGTGGTCACAAATTAGTGACCATGATCGCTTTTTCATATCCTCTTATCGAGGATATGATCAAGTAGAAGTGTGTATTGCTGTAACGTGTAGGACTGAGGGGTTGCTTGAGGGGGGAGAGGGCCCGGATGAGTGACGCCGTGTATCAAGTATTTTACTGATTTGTACTTGAGGTCGGTCGTCATTAGTCCGGCGCTTTTCGATAGCCCTCTGGTGGCCATTTGGGCCACCAATGAGCAATACTTACCTCTTAATCTTAGTGTTTTTTTGATCTATGGAGCCACCTGGTGGGGAAGGGGGGGATCAACTAGCGGGGAAGGTAAGGGCTCTTGCGTACCAGCCTTGGGTGTTGGGGGCATTAGTCTGAGCCTTGATTAACCCGTGGGGCCTTTTTAACGCCATCTACTGGTTCTGTAACCAGGCCACTATACTCTATCAACTGGGGCCTTCCAAGGAACCAGCATTGATAGCATGTAAGTATTGATATTCTCATCATGTGGTCCTGCAGGGCGGCGACTTGGGGAAAGGGGTGGAACTCGAGTGGTGAACCCTCCATGTACCGTCATGCGCGGGGTTGGGGGGGTCCACTGCATTTGAGAATACCTCGCGACGCCATCTCGCGGTCACTGGTGGCGACCATGAAAGGGGGTACTTTCTTGTGAACACTAGGTGTACGCCATCTGGTGGTCAGTGGTGGGGGGATGGGGCTGACGGCAGCAGGGCGACTCTATGTGGACCAGTAAAATGGGGACATAGTATGAACCCTTTTGTCCTGTTGGTCACTTTAACCCCACACACTGGCCGCCAGAGGGTATAGTTAGTGAGACTTCCTATAACGGGGCGATCTAAATCGAACCGAGGACCTACAGGAGCGATAGTTCGCACTGGTATGCCAGAAAGGGGAGACTCGTGTCAAACCCACTGACGGGGACTGCTGACCCCGGTCACTACGTTTTTGAACTTGGTCTGGCCCATCGGGACGGATCCAAGGAGGTTTCCCTAGTGGAAACCGCTAAAATGATATACCCCTCCTGTGCTATTATAGATTCGACCATTCGGTCTATTTTGCACGGGGGTTATTTCAGCAAATTGTTCACCAGGACATTGGCCATGCCTAATTATGGTTGGTCAATGTCCTGCCCGGGGAGTCCGTAATAGGCCAGAAATGGCCTTGACGGCCGACTGGTCAAAGCATATGTGCAATGACCTTTCAACCCACCATAATACATACATACATACATGTACCTAGTTCGAGAATTAAACGCAAGAACTCAGTACCGAGTTCGAGACTTAAACGCGAGATCTCAGTACCGAGTCCGAGAATTAAACGCGAGAACTCAGTATCGAGTTCGAGAATTAAACACGAGAAGTAAGTACCTAGTTCGAGAATTAAACGCGAGAACTATGTACCTAGTTCGAGAATTAAACGCAAGAACTCAGTACCGAGTTCGAGACTTAAACGCGAGATCTCAGTACCGAGTCCGAGAATTAAACGCGAGAACTCAGTATCGAGTTCGAGAATTAAACGCGAGAAGTAAGTACCTAGTTCGAGAATTAAACGCGAGAACTAAGTACCTAGTTCGAGAATTAAACGCGAGAACTAAGTACCTAGTTCGGGAATTAAAAGCGAGAACTAAGTACCGAGTTCGAGAATTAAACGCGAGAACTAAGTACCTAGTTCGAGAATTAAAAGCGAGAACTAAGTACCTAGTTCGAGAATTAAACGCGAGAACTCAGTACCGAGTTCGAGAATTAAACGCGAGAACTAAGTACCTAGTTCGAGAATTAAAAGCGAGAACTAAGTACCTAGTTCGAGAATTAAACGCGAGAACTCAGTACCGAGTTCGAGAATTAAACGCGAGATCTCAGTACCGAGTTCGAGAATTAAACGCGAGAACTAAGTACCTAGTTCGAGAATTAAACGCGAGAACTAAGTACCTAGTTCGAGAATTAAAAGCGAGAACTAAGTACCTAGATCGAGAACTTAACGCGAGAACTCAGTATCGAGTTCGAGAATTAAACGCGAGAAGTAAGTACCTAGTTCGAGAATTAAACGCAAGAACTCAGTACCGAGTTCGAGACTTAAACGCGAGATCTCAGTACCGAGTCCGAGAATTAAACGCGAGAACTCAGTATCGAGTTCGAGAATTAAACACGAGAAGTAAGTACCTAGTTCGAGAATTAAACGCGAGAACTATGTACCTAGTTCGAGAATTAAACGCAAGAACTCAGTACCGAGTTCGAGACTTAAACGCGAGATCTCAGTACCGAGTCCGAGAATTAAACGCGAGAACTCAGTATCGAGTTCGAGAATTAAACGCGAGAAGTAAGTACCTAGTTCGAGAATTAAACGCGAGAACTAAGTACCTAGTTCGAGAATTAAACGCGAGAACTAAGTACCTAGTTCGGGAATTAAAAGCGAGAACTAAGTACCGAGTTCGAGAATTAAACGCGAGAACTCAGTACCGAGTCCGAGAATTAAACGCGAGAACTCAGTACCTAGTTCGAGAATTAAACGCGAGATCTCAGTACCGAGTTCGAGAATTAAACGCGAGAACTAAGTACCTAGTTCGAGAATTAAAAGCGAGAACTAAGTACCTAGTTCGAGAATTAAACGCGAGAACTCAGTACCGAGTTCGAGAATTAAACGCGAGATCTCAGTACCGAGTTCGAGAATTAAACGCGAGAACTAAGTACCTAGTTCGAGAATTAAACGCGAGAACTAAGTACCTAGTTCGAGAATTAAAAGCGAGAACTAAGTACCTAGATCGAGAACTTAACGCGAGAACTCAGTACCGAGTTCGAGAATTTAACGCGAGATCTCAGTACCAAGTTCGAGAATTAAAAGCGAGAACTAAGTACCTAGTTCGAGAATTAAACGCGAGAACTCAGTACCTAGTTCGAGAATTAAACGCGAGATCTCAGTACCGAGTTCGAGAATTAAACGCGAGAACTAAGTACCTAGTTCGAGAATTAAAAGCGAGAACTAAGTACCTAGTTCGAGAATTAAACGCGAGAACTCAGTACCGAGTTCGAGAATTAAACGCGAGAACCATGTACCTAGTTCGAGAATTAAACGCGAGAACTCAGTATCGAGTTCGAGAATTAAACGCGAGAAGTAAGTACCTAGTTCGAGAATTAAACGCGAGAACTATGTACCTTGTTCGAGAATTAAACGCGAGATCTCAGTACCGAGTTCGAGAATTAAACGCGAGAACTAAGTACCTAGTTCGAGAATTAAAAGCGAGAACTAAGTACCTAGTTCGAGAATTAAACGCAAGAACTCAGTACCTAGTTCGAGAATTAAACGCGAGAACTCAGTACCGAGTTCGAGAATTAAACGCGAGATCTCAGTACCGAGTTCGAGAATTAAACGCGAGAACTAAGTACCTAGTTCGAGAATTAAACGCGAGAACTAAGTACCTAGTTCGAGAATTAAAAGCGAGAACTAAGTACCTAGATCGAGAATTAAAAGCGAGAACTAAGTACCTAGTTCGAGAATTAAACGCGAGAACTAAGTACCTAGTTCGAGAATTAAACGCGAGAACTAAGTACCTAGTTCGAGAATTAAAAGCGAGAACTAAGTACCGAGTTCGAGAATTAAACGCAAGAACTCAGTACCGAGTTCGAGAATTAAACGCGAGATCTCAGTACCTAGTTCGAGAATTAAACGCGAGATCTCAGTACCGAGTTCGAGAATTAAACGCGAGAACTAAGTACCTAGTTCGAGAATTAAACGCGAGATCTCAGTACCGAGTCCGAGAATTAAACGCGAGAACTCAGTACCGAGTTCGAGAATTAAAAGCGAGAACTAAGTACCTAGTTCGAGAATTAAACGCGAGAACTAAGTACCTAGTTCGAGAATTAAACGCGAGAACTAAGTACCTAGATCGAGAATTAAAAGCGAGAACTAAGTACCTAGTTCGAGAATTTAACGCGAGAACTAAGTACCGAGTTCGAGAATTAAACGCGAGAACTAAGTACCTAGTTCGAGAATTAATCCCGAGAACTACGTACCTAGTTCGACAACTAAACGCGAGAACTAAGTACCTAGTTCGAGAATTAAAAGCGAGAACTAAGTACCGAGTTCGAGAATTAAACGCAAGAACTCAGTACCGAGTTCGAGAATTACACGCGAGATCTCAGTACCTAGTCCGAGAATTAAACGCGAGAAGTAAGTACCTAGTTCGAGAATTAAACGCGAGAACTATGTACCTAGTTCGCGAATTAAACGCAAGAACTCAGTACCGAGTTCGAGAATTAAACGCGAGATCTCAGTACCGAGTCCGAGAATTAAACGCGAGAACTCAGTACCTAGTTCGAGAATTAAACGCGAGATCTCAGTACCGAGTTCGAGAATTAAACGCGAGAACTAAGTACCTAGTTCGAGAATTAAAAGCGAGAACTAAGTACCTAGTTCGAGAATTAAACGCGAGAACTCAGTACCGAGTTCGAGAATTAAACGCGAGATCTCAGTACCGAGTTCGAGAATTAAACGCGAGAACTAAGTACCTAGTTCGAGAATTAAACGCGAGAACTAAGTACCTAGTTCGAGAATTAAAAGCGAGAACTAAGTACCTAGATCGAGAATTAAAAGCGAGAACTAAGTACCTAGTTCGAGAATTAAACGCGAGATCTCAGTATCGAGTTCGAGAATTAAACGCGAGAAGTAAGTACCTAGTTCGAGAATTAAACGCGAGAACTATGAACCTAGTTCGAGAATTAAACGCAAGAACTCAGTACCGAGTTCGAGACTTAAACGCGAGATCTCAGTACCGAGTCCGAGAATTAAACGCGAGAACTCAGTATCGAGTTCGAGAATTAAACACGAGAAGTAAGTACCTAGTTCGAGAATTAAACGCGAGAACTATGTACCTAGTTCGAGAATTAAACGCAAGAACTCAGTACCGAGTTCGAGACTTAAACGCGATATCTCAGTACCGAGTCCGAGAATTAAACGCGAGAACTCAGTATCGAGTTCGAGAATTAAACGCGAGAAGTAAGTACCTAGTTCGAGAATTAAACGCGAGAACTAAGTACCTTGTTCGAGAATTAAACGCGAGAACTAAGTACCTAGTTCGGGAATTAAAAGCGAGAACTAAGTACCGAGTTCGAGAATTAAACGCGAGAACTCAGTACCGAGTCCGAGAATTAAACGCGAGAACTCAGTACCTAGTTCGAGAATTAAACGCGAGATCTCAGTACCGAGTTCGAGAATTAAACGCGAGAACTAAGTACCTAGTTCGAGAATTAAAAGCGAGAACTAAGTACCTAGTTCGAGAATTAAACGCGAGAACTCAGTACCGAGTCCGAGAATTAAACGCGAGAACTCAGTACCGAGTTCGAGAATTAAACGCGAGATCTCAGTACCGAGTTCGAGAATTAAACGCGAGAACTAAGTACCTAGTTCGAGAATTAAACGCGAGAACTAAGTACCTAGTTCGAGAATTAAAAGCGAGAACTAAGTACCTAGATCGAGAATTTAACGCGAGAACTCAGTACCGAGTTCGAGAATTAAACGCAAGATCTCAGTACCTAGTTCGAGAATTTAACGCGAGAACTAAGTACCGAGTTCGAGAATTAAACGCGAGAACTAAGTACCTAGTTCGAGAATTAATCCCGAGAACTAAGTACCTAGTTCGAGAATTAAACGCGAGAACTAAGTACCTAGTTCGAGAATTAAAAGCGAGAACTAAGTACCGAGTTCGAGAATTAAACGCAAGAACTCAGTACCGAGTTCGAGAATTACACGCGAGATCTCAGTACCTAGTCCGAGAATTAAACGCGAGAAGTAAGTACCTAGTTCGAGAATTAAACGCGAGAACTATGTACCTAGTTCGCGAATTAAACGCAAGAACTCAGTACCGAGTTCGAGAATTAAACGCGAGATCTCAGTACCGAGTCCGAGAATTAAACGCGAGAACTCAGTACCTAGTTCGAGAATTAAACGCGAGATCTCAGTACCGAGTTCGAGAATTAAACGCGAGAACTAAGTACCTAGTTCGAGAATTAAAAGCGAGAACTAAGTACCTAGTTCGAGAATTAAACGCGAGAACTCAGTACCGAGTTCGAGAATTAAACGCGAGATCTCAGTACCGAGTTCGAGAATTAAACGCGAGAACTAAGTACCTAGTTCGAGAATTAAACGCGAGAACTAAGTACCTAGTTCGAGAATTAAAAGCGAGAACTAAGTACCTAGATCGAGAATTAAAAGCGAGAACTAAGTACCTAGTTCGAGAATTAAACGCGAGATCTCAGTATCGAGTTCGAGAATTAAACGCGAGAAGTAAGTACCTAGTTCGAGAATTAAACGCGAGAACTATGTACCTAGTTCGAGAATTAAACGCAAGAACTCAGTACCGAGTTCGAGACTTAAACGCGAGATCTCAGTACCGAGTCCGAGAATTAAACGCGAGAACTCAGTATCGAGTTCGAGAATTAAACACGAGAAGTAAGTACCTAGTTCGAGAATTAAACGCGAGAACTATGTACCTAGTTCGAGAATTAAACGCAAGAACTCAGTACCGAGTTCGAGACTTAAACGCGAGATCTCAGTACCGAGTCCGAGAATTAAACGCGAGAACTCAGTATCGAGTTCGAGAATTAAACGCGAGAAGTAAGTACCTAGTTCGAGAATTAAACGCGAGAACTAAGTACCTAGTTCGAGAATTAAACGCGAGAACTAAGTACCTAGTTCGGGAATTAAAAGCGAGAACTAAGTACCGAGTTCGAGAATTAAACGCGAGAACTCAGTACCGAGTCCGAGAATTAAACGCGAGAACTCAGTACCTAGTTCGAGAATTAAACGCGAGATCTCAGTACCGAGTTCGAGAATTAAACGCGAGAACTAAGTACCTAGTTCGAGAATTAAAAGCGAGAACTAAGTACCTAGTTCGAGAATTAAACGCGAGAACTCAGTACCGAGTTCGAGAATTAAACGCGAGATCTCAGTACCGAGTTCGAGAATTAAACGCGAGAACTAAGTACCTAGTTCGAGAATTAAACGCGAGAACTAAGTACCTAGTTCGAGAATTAAAAGCGAGAACTAAGTACCTAGATCGAGAATTAAAAGCGAGAACTAAGTACCTAGTTCGAGAATTAAACGCGAGATCTCTGTACCGAGCTCGAGAATTAAAAGCGAGAACTACGTACCTAGTTCGAGAATTAAACGCGAGAACTCAGTACCGAGTTCGAGAATTAAACGCGAGAACTAAGTACCTAGTTCGAGAATTAAACGCGAGAACTAAGTACCTAGTTCGGGAATTAAAAGCGAGAACTAAGTACCTAGTTCGAGAATTAAACGCGAGAACTAAGTACCTAGTTCGAGCATTAAAAGCGAGAACTAAGTACCCAGATCGAGAATTAAAAGCGAGAACTAAGTACCTAGTTCGAGAATTAAACGCGAGAACTAAGTACCGAGTTCGAGAATAAAACGCGAGAACTAAGTACCTAGTTCGAGAATTAAACGCGAGAATAAGTACCTAGTTCGAGAATTAAAAGCGAGAACTAAGTACCGAGTTCGAGAATTAAACGCAAGAACTCAGTACCGAGTCCGAGAATTAAACGCGAGAACTCAGTATCGAGTTCGAGAATTAAACGCGAGAAGTAAGTACCTAGTTCGAGAATTAAACGCGAGAACTATGTACCTTGTTCGAGAATTAAACGCGAGATCTCAGTACCGAGTTCGAGAATTAAACGTGAGAACTAAGTACCTAGTTAGAGAATTAAAAGCGAGAACTAAGTACCTAGTTCGAGAATTAAACGCAAGAACTCAGTACCTAGTTCGAGAATTAAACGCGAGAACTCAGTACCGAGTTCGAGAATTAAACGCGAGATCTCAGTACCGAGTTCGAGAATTAAACGCGAGAACTAAGTACCTAGTTCGAGAATTAAACGCGAGAACTAAGTACCTAGTTCGAGAATTAAAAGCGAGAACTAAGTACCTAGATCGAGAATTAAAAGCGAGAACTAAGTACCGAGTTCGAGAATTAAACGCGAGAAGTAAGTGTCTAGTTCGAGAATTAAACGCGAGAACTATGTTCCTAGTTCGAGAATTAAACGCGAGAACTCAGTACCGAGTTCGAGAATTAAACGCGAGATCTCAGTACCGAGTCCGCGAATTAAACGCGAGAACTCAGTATCGAGTTCGAGAATTAAACGCGAGAAGTAAGTACCTAGTTCGAGAATTAAACGCGAGAACCATGTACCTAGTTCGAGAATTAAACGCGAGAACTCAGTACCGAGTTCGAGAATTAAACGCGAGATCTCAGTAACGAGTCCGAGAATTAAACGCGAGAACTCAGTACCGAGTTCGAGAATTAAACGCGAGATCTAAGTACCTAGTTCGAGAATTAAACGCGAGAACTAAGTACCTAGTTCGAGAATTAAACGCGAGAACTAAGTACCTAGTTCGAGAATTAAAAGCGAGAACTAAGTACCTAGTTCGAGAATTAAACGCGAGAACTAAGTACCTAGTTCGAGAATTAAACGCGAGAACTAAGTACCTAGTTCGAGCATTAAAAGCGAGAACTAAGTACCTAGATCGAGAATTAAAAGCAAGAACTACGTACCTAGTTCGAGAATTAAACGCGAGAACTAAGTACCGAGTTCGAGAATTAAACGCGAGAACTAAGTACCTAGTTCGAGAATTAAACGCGAGAACTAAGTACCTAGTTCGAGAATTAAAAGCGAGAACTAAGTACCGAGTTCGAGAATTAAACGCAAGAACTCAGTACCGAGTTCGAGAATTAAACGCGAGATCTCAGTACCGAGTCCGAGAATTAAACGCGAGAACTCAGTATCGAGTTCGAGATTTAAACGCAAGAAGTAAGTACCTAGTTCGAGAATTAAACGCGAGAACTTTGTACCTAGTTCGAGAATTAAGCGCGAGATCTCAGTACCGAGTTCGAGAATTAAACGCGAGAACTAAGTACCTAGTTCGAGAATTAAAAGCGAGAACTAAGTACCTAGTTCGAGAATTAAACGCAAGAACTCAGTATCTAGTTCGAGAATTAAACGCGAGAACTCAGTACCGAGTTCGAGAATTAAACGCGAGATCTCAGTACCGAGTTCGAGAATTAAACGCGAGAACTAAGTATCTAGTTCGAGAATTAAACGCGAGAACTCAGTACCGAGTTCGAGAATTAAACGCGAGATCTCAGTACCGAGCTCGAGAATTAAAAGCGAGAACTACGTACCTAGTTCGAGAATTAAACGCGAGAACTAAGTACCTAGTTCGAAAATTAAACGCGAGAACTCAGTACCGAGTTCGAGAATTAAACGCGAGAACTAAGTACCTAGTTCGAGAATTAAACGCGAGAACTAAGTACCTAGTTCGGGAATTAAAAGCGAGAACTAAGTACCTAGTTCGAGAATTAAACGCGAGAACTAAGTACCTAGTTCGAGCATTAAAAGCGAGAACTAAGTACCTAGATCGAGAATTAAAAGCGAGAACTAAGTACCTAGTTCGAGAATTAAACGCGAGAACTAAGTACCGAGTTCGAGAATTAAACGCGAGAACTAAGTACCTAGTTCGAGAATTAAACGCGAGAATAAGTACCTAGTTCGAGAATTAAAAGCGAGAACTAAGTACCGAGTTCGAGAATTAAACGCAAGAACTCAGTACCGAGTCCGAGAATTAAACGCGAGAACTCAGTATCGAGTTCGAGAATTAAACGCGAGAAGTAAGTACCTAGTTCGAGAATTAAACGCGAGAACTCAGTACCGAGTTCGAGAATTAAACGCGAGATCTCAGTACCGAGTTCGAGAATTAAACGCGAGAACTAAGTACCTAGTTCGAGAATTAAACGCGAGAACTAAGTACCTAGTTCGAGAATTAAAAGCGAGAACTAAGTACCTAGATCGAGAATTAAAAGCGAGAACTAAGTACCTAGTTCGAGAATTAAACGCGAGAACTAAGTACCTAGTTCGAGAATTAAACGCGAGAACTAAGTACCTAGTTCGAGAATTAAAAGCGAGAACTAAGTACCGAGTTCGAGAATTAAACGCAAGAACTCAGTACCGAGTTCGAGAATTAAACGCGAGATCTCAGTACCGAGTCCGAGAATTAAACGCGAGAACTCAGTATCGAGTTCGAGAATTAAACGCGAGAACTCAGTACCGAGTTCGAGAATTAAACGCGAGATCTCAGTAACGAGTCCGAGAATTAAACGCGAGAACTCAGTACCGAGTTCGAGAATTAAACGCGAGATCTAAGTACCTAGTTCGAGAATTAAACGCGAGAACTAAGTACCTAGTTCGAGAATTAAACGCGAGAACTAAGTACCTAGTTCGAGAATTAAAAGCGAGAACTAAGTACCTAGTTCGAGAATTAAACGCGAGAACTAAGTACCTAGTTCGAGAATTAAACGCGAGAACTAAGTACCTAGTTCGAGCATTAAAAGCGAGAACTAAGTACCTAGATCGAGAATTAAAAGCAAGAACTACGTACCTAGTTCGAGAATTAAACGCGAGAACTAAGTACCGAGTTCGAGAATTAAACGCGAGAACTAAGTACCTAGTTCGAGAATTAAACGCGAGAACTAAGTACCTAGTTCGAGAATTTAAAGCGAGAACTAAGTACCGAGTTCGAGAATTAAACGCAAGAACTCAGTACCGAGTTCGAGAATTAAACGCGAGATCTCAGTACCGAGTCCGAGAATCAAACGCGAGAACTCAGTATCGAGTTCGAGAATTAAACGCAAGAAGTAAGTACCGAGTTCGAGAATTAAACGCGAGAACTAAGTACCTAGTTCGAGAATTAAAAGCGAGAACTAAGTACCTAGTTCGAGAATTAAACGCAAGTACTCAGTATCTAGTTCGAGAATTAAACGCGAGAACTCAGTACCGAGTTCGAGAATTAAACGCGAGATCTCAGTACCGAGTTCGAGAATTAAACGCGAGAACTAAGTACCTAGTTCGAGAATTAAACGCGAGAACTAAGTACCTAGTTCGAGAATAAAACGCGAGAACTAAGTACCTAGTTCGAAAATTAAACGCGAGAACTCAGTACCGAGTTCGAGAATTAAACGCGAGAAGTAAGTATCTAGTTCGAGAATTAAACGCGAGAACTATGTACCTAGTTCGAGAATTAAAAGCAAGAACTACGTACCTAGTTCGAGAATTAAACGCGAGAACTCAGTACCGAGTTCGAGAATTAAACGCGAGATCTCAGTACCGAGTTCGAGAATTAAACGCGAGAACTAAGTACCTAGTTCGAGAATTAAACGCGAGAACTAAGTACCTAGTTCGAGAATAAAACGCGAGAACTAAGTACCTAGTTCGAAAATTAAACGCGAGAACTTTGTACCTAGTTCGAGAATTAAACGCGAGATCTCAGTACCGAGTTCGAGAATTAAACGCGAGAACTAAGTACCTAGTTCGAGAATTAAACGCAAGAAGTAAGTACCTAGTTCGAGAATTAAACGCGAGAACTTTGTACCTAGTTCGAGAATTAAACGCGAGATCTCAGTACCGAGTTCGAGAATTAAACGCGAGAACTAAGTACCTAGTTCGAGCATTAAAAGCGAGAACTAAGTACCTAGATCGAGAATTAAAAGCAAGAACTACGTACCTAGTTCGAGAATTAAACGCGAGAACTCAGTACCGAGTTCGAGAATTAAACGCGAGATCTCAGTACCGAGTTCGAGAATTAAACGCGAGAACTAAGTACCTAGTTCGAGAATTAAACGCGAGAACTAAGTACCTAGTTCGAGAATAAAACGCGAGAACTAAGTACCTAGTTCGAAAATTAAACGCGAGAACTTTGTACCTAGTTCGAGAATTAAACGCGAGATCTCAGTACCGAGTTCGAGAATTAAACGCGAGAACTAAGTACCTAGTTCGAGAATTAAAAGCGAGAACTAAGTACCTAGTTCGAGAATTAAACGCAAGAACTCAGTATCTAGTTCGAGAATTAAACGCGAGAACTCAGTACCGAGTTCGAGAATTAAACGCGAGATCTCAGTACCGAGTTCGAGAATTAAACGCGAGAACTAAGTATCTAGTTCGAGAATTAAACGCGAGAACTCAGTACCGAGTTCGAGAATTAAACGCGAGATCTCAGTACCGAGCTCGAGAATTAAAAGCGAGAACTACGTACCTAGTTCGAGAATTAAACGCGAGAACTAAGTACCTAGTTCGAAAATTAAACGCGAGAACTCAGTACCGAGTTCGAGAATTAAACGCGAGAACTAAGTACCTAGTTCGAGAATTAAACGCGAGAACTAAGTACCTAGTTCGGGAATTAAAAGCGAGAACTAAGTACCTAGTTCGAGAATTAAACGCGAGAACTAAGTACCTAGTTCGAGCATTAAAAGCGAGAACTAAGTACCTAGATCGAGAATTAAAAGCGAGAACTAAGTACCTAGTTCGAGAATTAAACGCGAGAACTAAGTACCGAGTTCGAGAATTAAACGCGAGAACTAAGTACCTAGTTCGAGAATTAAACGCGAGAATAAGTACCTAGTTCGAGAATTAAAAGCGAGAACTAAGTACCGAGTTCGAGAATTAAACGCAAGAACTCAGTACCGAGTCCGAGAATTAAACGCGAGAACTCAGTATCGAGTTCGAGAATTAAACGCGAGAAGTAAGTACCTAGTTCGAGAATTAAACGCGAGAACTCAGTACCGAGTTCGAGAATTAAACGCGAGATCTCAGTACCGAGTTCGAGAATTAAACGCGAGAACTAAGTACCTAGTTCGAGAATTAAACGCGAGAACTAAGTACCTAGTTCGAGAATTAAAAGCGAGAACTAAGTACCTAGATCGAGAATTAAAAGCGAGAACTAAGTACCTAGTTCGAGAATTAAACGCGAGAACTAAGTACCTAGTTCGAGAATTAAACGCGAGAACTAAGTACCTAGTTCGAGAATTAAAAGCGAGAACTAAGTACCGAGTTCGAGAATTAAACGCAAGAACTCAGTACCGAGTTCGAGAATTAAACGCGAGATCTCAGTACCGAGTCCGAGAATTAAACGCGAGAACTCAGTATCGAGTTCGAGAATTGAACGCGAGAACTCAGTACCGAGTTCGAGAATTAAACGCGAGATCTCAGTAACGAGTCCGAGAATTAAACGCGAGAACTCAGTACCGAGTTCGAGAATTAAACGCGAGATCTAAGTACCTAGTTCGAGAATTAAACGCGAGAACTAAGTACCTAGTTCGAGAATTAAACGCGAGAACTAAGTACCTAGTTCGAGAATTAAAAGCGAGAACTAAGTACCTAGTTCGAGAATTAAACGCGAGAACTAAGTACCTAGTTCGAGAATTAAACGCGAGAACTAAGTACCTAGTTCGAGCATTAAAAGCTAGAACTAAGTACCTAGATCGAGAATTAAAAGCAAGAACTACGTACCTAGTTCGAGAATTAAACGCGAGAACTAAGTACCGAGTTCGAGAATTAAACGCGAGAACTAAGTACCTAGTTCGAGAATTAAAAGCGAGAACTAAGTACCTAGTTCGAGAATTAAACGCAAGAACTCAGTATCTAGTTCGAGAATTAAACGCGAGAACTCAGTACCGAGTTCGAGAATTAAACGCGAGATCTCAGTACCGAGTTCGAGAATTAAACGCGAGAACTAAGTACCTAGTTCGAGAATTAAACGCGAGAACTAAGTACCTAGTTCGAGAATAAAACGCGAGAACTAAGTACCTAGTTCGAAAATTAAACGCGAGAACTCAGTACCGAGTTCGAGAATTAAACGCGAGAAGTAAGTATCTAGTTCGAGAATTAAACGCGAGAACTATGTACCTAGTTCGAGAATTAAACGCGAGAACTCAGTACCGAGTCCGAGAATTAAACGCGAGAACTCAGTACCGAGTCCGAGAATTAAACGCGAGAACTCAGTACCGAGTTCGAGAATTAAAAGCGAGAACTAAGTACCTAGTTCGAGAATTAAACGCGAGAACTAAGTACCTAGTTCGAGAATTAAACGCGAGAACTAAGTACCGAGATCGAGAATTACACGCGAGATCTCAGTACCGAGTCCGAGAATTAAACGCGAGAAGTAAGTACCTAGTTCGAGAATTAAACGCGAGAACTATGTACCTAGTTCGAGAATTAAACGCAAGAACTCAGTACCGAGTTCGAGAATTAAACGCGAGATCTCAGTACCGAGTCCGAGAATTAAACGCGAGAACTCAGTACCTAGTTCGAGAATTAAACGCGAGATCTCAGTACCGAGTTCGAGAATTAAACGCGAGAACTCAGTACCGAGTTCGAGAATTAAACGCGAGATCTCAGTACCGAGTCCGAGAATTAAACGCGAGAACTCAGTATCGAGTTCGAGAATTAAACGCGAGAACTCAGTACCGAGTTCGAGAATTAAACGCGAGATCTCAGTAACGAGTCCGAGAATTAAACGCGAGAACTCAGTACCGAGTTCGAGAATTAAACGCGAGATCTAAGTACCTAGTTCGAGAATTAAACGCGAGAACTAAGTACCTAGTTCGAGAATTAAACGCGAGAACTAAGTACCTAGTTCGAGAATTAAAAGCGAGAACTAAGTACCTAGTTCGAGAATTAAACGCGAGAACTAAGTACCTAGTTCGAGAATTAAACGCGAGAACTAAGTACCTAGTTCGAGCATTAAAAGCGAGAACTAAGTACCTAGATCGAGAATTAAAAGCAAGAACTACGTACCTAGTTCGAGAATTAAACGCGAGAACTAAGTACCGAGTTCGAGAATTAAACGCGAGAACTAAGTACCTAGTTCGAGAATTAAACGCGAGAAGTAAGTACCTAGTTCGAGAATTAAAAGCGAGAACTAAGTACCGAGTTCGAGAATTAAACGCAAGAACTCAGTACCGAGTTCGAGAATTAAACGCGAGATCTCAGTACCGAGTCCGAGAATCAAACGCGAGAACTCAGTATCGAGTTCGAGAATTAAACGCAAGAAGTAAGTACCTAGTTCGAGAATTAAACGCGAGAACTTTGTACCTAGTTCGAGAATTAAACGCGAGATCTCAGTACCGAGTTCGAGAATTAAACGCGAGAACTAAGTACCTAGTTCGAGAATTAAAAGCGAGAACTAAGTACCTAGTTCGAGAATTAAACGCGAGAACTCAGTACCGAGTTCGAGAATTAAACGCGAGAAGTAAGTATCTAGTTCGAGAATTAAACGCGAGAACTATGTACCTAGTTCGAGAATTAAACGCGAGAACTCAGTACCGAGTCCGAGAATTAAACGCGAGAACTCAGTACCGAGTTCGAGAATTAAAAGCGAGAACTAAGTACCTAGTTCGAGAATTAAACGCGAGAACTAAGTACCTAGTTCGAGAATTAAACGCGAGAACTAAGTACCTAGATCGAGAATTAAAAGCGAGAACTAAGTACCTAGTTCGAGAATTAAACGCGAGAACTAAGTACCGAGTTCGAGAATTAAACGCGAGAACTAAGTACCTAGTTCGAGAATTAATCCCGAGAACTAAGTACCTAGTTCGAGAATTAAACGCGAGAACTAAGTACCTAGTTCGAGAATTAAAAGCGAGAACTAAGTACCGAGTTCAAGAATTAAACGCAAGAACTCAGTACCGAGATCGAGAATTACACGCGAGATCTCAGTACCGAGTCCGAGAATTAAACGCGAGAAGTAAGTACCTAGTTCGAGAATTAAACGCGAGAACTATGTATCTAGTTCGAGAATTAAACGCAAGAACTCAGTACCGAGTTCGAGAATTAAACGCGAGATCTCAGTACCGAGTCCGAGAATTAAACGCGAGAACTCAGTACCTAGTTCGAGAATTAAACGCGAGATCTCAGTACCGAGTTCGAGAATTAAACGCGAGAACTCAGTACCGAGTTCGAGAATTAAACGCGAGATCTCAGTACCGAGTCCGAGAATTAAACGCGAGAACTCAGTATCGAGTTCGAGAATTAAACGCGAGAACTCAGTACCGAGTTCGAGAATTAAACGCGAGATCTCAGTAACGAGTCCGAGAATTAAACGCGAGAACTCAGTACCGAGTTCGAGAATTAAACGCGAGATCTAAGTACCTAGTTCGAGAATTAAACGCGAGAACTAAGTACCTAGTTCGAGAATTAAACGCGAGAACTAAGTACCTAGTTCGAGAATTAAAAGCGAGAACTAAGTACCTAGTTCGAGAATTAAACGCGAGAACTAAGTACCTAGTTCGAGAATTAAACGCGAGAACTAAGTACCTAGTTCGAGCATTAAAAGCGAGAACTAAGTACCTAGATCGAGAATTAAAAGCAAGAACTACGTACCTAGTTCGAGAATTAAACGCGAGAACTAAGTACCGAGTTCGAGAATTAAACGCGAGAACTAAGTACCTAGTTCGAGAATTAAACGCGAGAAGTAAGTACCTAGTTCGAGAATTAAAAGCGAGAACTAAGTACCGAGTTCGAGAATTAAACGCAAGAACTCAGTACCGAGTTCGAGAATTAAACGCGAGATCTCAGTACCGAGTCCGAGAATCAAACGCGAGAACTCAGTATCGAGTTCGAGAATTAAACGCAAGAAGTAAGTACCTAGTTCGAGAATTAAACGCGAGAACTTTGTACCTAGTTCGAGAATTAAACGCGAGATCTCAGTACCGAGTTCGAGAATTAAACGCGAGAACTAAGTACCTAGTTCGAGAATTAAAAGCGAGAACTAAGTACCTAGTTCGAGAATTCAACGCAAGAACTCAGTATCTAGTTCGAGAATTAAACGCGAGAACTCAGTACCGAGTTCGAGAATTAAACGCGAGATCTCAGTACCGAGTTCGAGAATTAAACGCGAGAACTAAGTACCTAGTTCGAGAATTAAACGCGAGAACTAAGTACCTAGTTCGAGAATAAAACGCGAGAACTAAGTACCTAGTTCGAAAATTAAACGCGAGAACTCAGTACCGAGTTCGAGAATTAAACGCGAGAAGTAAGTATCTAGTTCGAGAATTAAACGCGAGAACTATGTACCTAGTTCGAGAATTAAACGCGAGAACTCAGTACCGAGTCCGAGAATTAAACGCGAGAACTCAGTACCGAGTTCGAGAATTAAAAGCGAGAACTAAGTACCTAGTTCGAGAATTAAACGCGAGAACTAAGTACCTAGTTCGAGAATTAAACGCGAGAACTAAGTACCTAGATCGATAATTAAAAGCGAGAACTAAGTACCTAGTTCGAGAATTAAACGCGAGAACTAAGTACCGAGTTCGAGAATTAAACGCGAGAACTAAGTACCTAGTTCGAGAATTAAACGCGAGAACTAAGTACCTAGTTCGAGCATTAAAAGCGAGAACTAAGTACCTAGATCGAGAATTAAAAGCAAGAACTACGTACCTAGTTCGAGAATTAAACGCGAGAACTAAGTACCGAGTTCGAGAATTAAACGCGAGAACTAAGTACCTAGTTCGAGAATTAAACGCGAGAAGTAAGTACCTAGTTCGAGAATTAAAAGCGAGAACTAAGTACCGAGTTCGAGAATTAAACGCAAGAACTCAGTACCGAGTTCGAGAATTAAACGCGAGATCTCAGTACCGAGTCCGAGAATCAAACGCGAGAACTCAGTATCGAGTTCGAGAATTAAACGCAAGAAGTAAGTACCTAGTTCGAGAATTAAACGCGAGAACTTTGTACCTAGTTCGAGAATTAAACGCGAGATCTCAGTACCGAGTTCGAGAATTAAACGCGAGAACTAAGTACCTAGTTCGAGAATTAAAAGCGAGAACTAAGTACCTAGTTCGAGAATTAAACGCGAGAACTCAGTACCGAGTTCGAGAATTAAACGCGAGATCTCAGTACCGAGTTAGAGAATTAAACGCGAGAACTAAGTACCTAGTTCGAGAATTAAAAGCGAGAACTAAGTACCTAGTTCGAGAATTAAACGCAAGAACTCAGTATCTAGTTCGAGAATTAAACGCGAGAACTCAGTACCGAGTTCGAGAATTAAACGCGAGATCTCAGTACCGAGTTCGAGAATTAAACGCGAGAACTCAGTACCGAGTTCGAGAATTAAACGCGAGAAGTAAGTATCTAGTTCGAGAATTAAACGCGAGAACTATGTACCTAGTTCGAGAATTAAACGCGAGAACTCAGTACCGAGTCCGAGAATTAAACGCGAGAACTCAGTACCGAGTTCGAGAATTAAAAGCGAGAACTAAGTACCTAGTTCGAGAATTAAAAGCGAGAACTAAGTACCGAGTTCAAGAATTAAACGCAAGAACTCAGTACCGAGATCGAGAATTACACGCGAGATCTCAGTACCGAGTCCGAGAATTAAACGCGAGAAGTAAGTACCTAGTTCGAGAATTAAACGCGAGAACTATGTATCTAGTTCGAGAATTAAACGCAAGAACTCAGTACCGAGTTCGAGAATTAAACGCGAGATCTCAGTACCGAGTCCGAGAATTAAACGCGAGAACTCAGTACCTAGTTCGAGAATTAAACGCGAGATCTCAGTACCGAGTTCGAGAATTAAACGCGAGAACTCAGTACCGAGTTCGAGAATTAAACGCGAGATCTCAGTACCGAGTCCGAGAATTAAACGCGAGAACTCAGTATCGAGTTCGAGAATTAAACGCGAGAACTCAGTACCGAGTTCGAGAATTAAACGCGAGATCTCAGTAACGAGTCCGAGAATTAAACGCGAGAACTCAGTACCGAGTTCGAGAATTAAACGCGAGATCTAAGTACCTAGTTCGAGAATTAAACGCGAGAACTAAGTACCTAGTTCGAGAATTAAACGCGAGAACTAAGTACCTAGTTCGAGAATTAAAAGCGAGAACTAAGTACCTAGTTCGAGAATTAAACGCGAGAACTAAGTACCTAGTTCGAGAATTAAACGCGAGAACTAAGTACCTAGTTCGAGCATTAAAAGCGAGAACTAAGTACCTAGATCGAGAATTAAAAGCAAGAACTACGTACCTAGTTCGAGAATTAAACGCGAGAACTAAGTACCGAGTTCGAGAATTAAACGCGAGAACTAAGTACCTAGTTCGAGAATTAAACGCGAGAAGTAAGTACCTAGTTCGAGAATTAAAAGCGAGAACTAAGTACCGAGTTCGAGAATTAAACGCAAGAACTCAGTACCGAGTTCGAGAATTAAACGCGAGATCTCAGTACCGAGTCCGAGAATCAAACGCGAGAACTCAGTATCGAGTTCGAGAATTAAACGCAAGAAGTAAGTACCTAGTTCGAGAATTAAACGCGAGAACTTTGTACCTAGTTCGAGAATTAAACGCGAGATCTCAGTACCGAGTTCGAGAATTAAACGCGAGAACTAAGTACCTAGTTCGAGAATTAAAAGCGAGAACTAAGTACCTAGTTCGAGAATTCAACGCAAGAACTCAGTATCTAGTTCGAGAATTAAACGCGAGAACTCAGTACCGAGTTCGAGAATTAAACGCGAGATCTCAGTACCGAGTTCGAGAATTAAACGCGAGAACTAAGTACCTAGTTCGAGAATTAAACGCGAGAACTAAGTACCTAGTTCGAGAATAAAACGCGAGAACTAAGTACCTAGTTCGAAAATTAAACGCGAGAACTCAGTACCGAGTTCGAGAATTAAACGCGAGAAGTAAGTATCTAGTTCGAGAATTAAACGCGAGAACTATGTACCTAGTTCGAGAATTAAACGCGAGAACTCAGTACCGAGTCCGAGAATTAAACGCGAGAACTCAGTACCGAGTTCGAGAATTAAAAGCGAGAACTAAGTACCTAGTTCGAGAATTAAACGCGAGAACTAAGTACCTAGTTCGAGAATTAAACGCGAGAACTAAGTACCTAGATCGATAATTAAAAGCGAGAACTAAGTACCTAGTTCGAGAATTAAACGCGAGAACTAAGTACCGAGTTCGAGAATTAAACGCGAGAACTAAGTACCTAGTTCGAGAATTAAACGCGAGAACTAAGTACCTAGTTCGAGCATTAAAAGCGAGAACTAAGTACCTAGATCGAGAATTAAAAGCAAGAACTACGTACCTAGTTCGAGAATTAAACGCGAGAACTAAGTACCGAGTTCGAGAATTAAACGCGAGAACTAAGTACCTAGTTCGAGAATTAAACGCGAGAAGTAAGTACCTAGTTCGAGAATTAAAAGCGAGAACTAAGTACCGAGTTCGAGAATTAAACGCAAGAACTCAGTACCGAGTTCGAGAATTAAACGCGAGATCTCAGTACCGAGTCCGAGAATCAAACGCGAGAACTCAGTATCGAGTTCGAGAATTAAACGCAAGAAGTAAGTACCTAGTTCGAGAATTAAACGCGAGAACTTTGTACCTAGTTCGAGAATTAAACGCGAGATCTCAGTACCGAGTTCGAGAATTAAACGCGAGAACTAAGTACCTAGTTCGAGAATTAAAAGCGAGAACTAAGTACCTAGTTCGAGAATTAAACGCAAGAACTCAGTATCTAGTTCGAGAATTAAACGCGAGAACTCAGTACCGAGTTCGAGAATTAAACGCGAGATCTCAGTACCGAGTTCGAGAATTAAACGCGAGAACTCAGTACCGAGTTCGAGAATTAAACGCGAGAAGTAAGTATCTAGTTCGAGAATTAAACGCGAGAACTATGTACCTAGTTCGAGAATTAAACGCGAGAACTCAGTACCGAGTCCGAGAATTAAACGCGAGAACTCAGTACCGAGTTCGAGAATTAAAAGCGAGAACTAAGTACCTAGTTCGAGAATTAAACGCGAGAACTAAGTACCTAGTTCGAGAATTAAACGCAAGAACTAAGTACCTAGATCGAGAATTAAAAGCGAGAACTAAGTACCTAGTTCGAGAATTAAACGCGAGAACTAAGTACCGAGTTCGAGAATTAAACGCGAGAACTAAGTACCTAGTTCGAGAATTAATCCCGAGAACTAAGTACCTAGTTCGAGAATTAAACGCGAGAACTAAGTACCTAGTTCGAGAATTAAAAGCGAGAACTAAGTACCGAGTTCAAGAATTAAACGCAAGAACTCAGTACCGAGATCGAGAATTACACGCGAGATCTCAGTACCGAGTCCGAGAATTAAACGCGAGAAGTAAGTACCTAGTTCGAGAATTAAACGCGAGAACTATGTACCTAGTTCGAGAATTAAACGCAAGAACTCAGTACCGAGTTCGAGAATTAAACGCGAGATCTCAGTACCGAGTCCGAGAATTAAACGCGAGAACTCAGTACCTAGTTCGAGAATTAAACGCGAGATCTCAGTACCGAGTTCGAGAATTAAACGCGAGAACTAAGTACCTAGTTCGAGAATTAAAAGCGAGAACTAAGTACCTGGTTCGAGAATTAAACGCGAGAACTCAGTACCGAGTTCGAGAATTAAACGCGAGATCTCAGTACCGAGTTAGAGAATTAAACGCGAGAACTAAGTACCTAGTTCGAGAATTAAACGCGAGAACTAAGTACCTAGTTCGAGAATTAAAAGCGAGAACTAAGTACCTAGATCGAGAATTAAAAGCGAGAACTAAGTACCTAGTTCGAGAATTAAACGCGAGATCTCAGTATCGAGTTCGAGAATTAAACGCGAGAACTCAGTATCGAGTTCGAGAATTAAACGCAAGAAGTAAGTACCTAGTTCGAGAATTAAACGCGAGAACTTTGTACCTAGTTCGAGAATTAAACGCGAGATCTCAGTACCGAGTTCGAGAATTAAACGCGAGAACTAAGTACCTAGTTCGAGAATTAAAAGCGAGAACTAAATATCTAGTTCGAGAATTAAACGCAAGAACTCAGTATCTAGTTCGAGAATTAAACGCGAGAACTCAGTACCGAGTTCGAGAATTAAACGCGAGATCTCAGTACCGAGTTCGAGAATTAAACGCGAGAACTATAGTCTGGGCAAGAATAATAGTCACTCTTTTTGCAAGTTTTAAAAATTTCCAGTAACTAAGGAAAAACAAAGAAATAACGAAAAAGGGTTGTTCACAAATGATGTCAAGGCGACTCCAATTGTTTTATTTTAAAAATATAAAACATGGTGTAGTATTATTTTTTCTGCATAAAAACGAATTATAGGAATAAAATGATAATACAAAAACGCAAATAAGCAATTAAAGATCCAGCAGCTCTTCATCAGCTGAACCGTACTGCTCAACACACTTGTGCATTGGATGTGCGCCGCACAAATCGGCCATTTTTGTTGATGAAATTTGTGCGACTCGCATCGCATGTGCGATGTGCGATGCGAGTGATTGAGGTTTTTTTTTGTGCGATGTGCGATGCGAGTGATTGAGAATTTTTTGTGCGATGTGCGATGCGAATGATTGAGATTTTCTTTGTGCGATGTGCGATACGAGTGATTGAGTATTTTTTGTGCGATGTGCGATGCAAGGGATTGAGAGTTTTTTGTGCGATGTGCGATGCGAGGAAAAACCTTCCAAGCACAAGTGTGCTGCTCAATATCTTCTTCAACAGCATTCACAACAAACTCCTTCTCTTTAACTGACCTGTCCTTTCCCCTACCCATTTTGAATTTGACTAACAAGGGAACATTCCCAACTGTACAACCCCGATATTTTTTAACCGGTCTCATTCGAAAGATAAAGTCAAATGCTGAAACTTTAACATAGGAACTATAGGCCGCTAAAATATATTTGACCTGGTAAAGTAGGTCGGAAGGTCAGGGACTGCGCAGTTTACGTTTAAAATTAGCGTTAGTGAGAAGGGGAGAAAGAAGAGAAAGTCGACTTTCTCCCGTTTCACCAGAAAGTCGCGTCAGAGATAGGGAGTAAACATTGGAGGACCCTCCAAATTAACATTGCGCTCGAACGAGCCTTTCCTCGAAATTCAAACGTGGATTTACTATAGGGATCCTTGAAATACCTCGCGCTTCTTGACCTTCCGACCTACTTTACCAGGTCAAATATATTTTAGCGGCCTATAGTTCCAATGTTAAAGTTTCATCATTTGACCTAAGCTTTCGAATGAGACAAGTTTAAAAAATATCGGGGTGGTACAGTTGGGAATGTCCCCTTATGTTAGCTTTTTTGCCCTAGCGTGGCACCAAATCATGCATTATTTTTTTAGTTTTTTAAATTCGGTAAAAATAAAATCAATTGCTTCGAAAACTTAAAGTAGTATACGAATGGCCCATGAAGTTTCGAAACTTAATTTGGTAACTATGTGCGACCAAAAACGAACATGCAAAAAGAGTGACTATTATTCTTGCCCAGACTATAAGTACCTAGTTCGAGAATTAAACGCGAGAACTAAGTACCTAGTTCGAGAATAAAACGCGAGAACTAAGTACCTAGTTCGAAAATTAAACGCGAGAACTCAGTACCGAGTTCGAGAATTAAACGCGAGAAGTAAGTATCTAGTTCGAGAATTAAACGCGAGAACTATGTACCTAGTTCGAGAATTAAAAGCAAGAACTACGTACCTAGTTCGAGAATTAAACGCGAGAACTCAGTACCGAGTTCGAGAATTAAACGCGAGATCTCAGTACCGAGTTCGAGAATTAAACGCGAGAACTAAGTACCTAGTTCGAGAATTAAACGCGAGAACTAAGTACCTAGTTCGAGAATAAAACGCGAGAACTAAGTACCTAGTTCGAAAATTAAACGCGAGAACTTTGTACCTAGTTCGAGAATTAAACGCGAGATCTCAGTACCGAGTTCGAGAATTAAACGCGAGATCTCAGTACCGAGTTCGAGAATTAAACGCGAGAATTAAGTACCTAGTTCGAGAATTAAACGCAAGAAGTAAGTACCTAGTTCGAGAATTAAACGCGAGAACTTTGTACCTAGTTCGAGAATTAAACGCGAGATCTCAGTACCGAGTTCGAGAATTAAACGCGAGAACTAAGTACCTAGTTCGAGCATTAAAAGCGAGAACTAAGTACCTAGATCGAGAATTAAAAGCAAGAACTACGTACCTAGTTCGAGAATTAAACGCGAGAACTCAGTACCGAGTTCGAGAATTAAACGCGAGATCTCAGTACCGAGTTCGAGAATTAAACGCGAGAACTAAGTACCTAGTTCGAGAATTAAACGCGAGAACTAAGTACCTAGTTCGAGAATAAAACGCGAGAACTAAGTACCTAGTTCGAAAATTAAACGCGAGAACTTTGTACCTAGTTCGAGAATTAAACGCGAGATCTCAGTACCGAGTTCGAGAATTAAACGCGAGAACTAAGTACCTAGTTCGAGAATTAAAAGCGAGAACTAAGTACCTAGTTCGAGAATTAAACGCAAGAACTCAGTATCTAGTTCGAGAATTAAACGCGAGAACTCAGTACCGAGTTCGAGAATTAAACGCGAGATCTCAGTACCGAGTTCGAGAATTAAACGCGAGAACTAAGTATCTAGTTCGAGAATTAAACGCGAGAACTCAGTACCGAGTTCGAGAATTAAACGCGAGATCTCAGTACCGAGCTCGAGAATTAAAAGCGAGAACTACGTACCTAGTTCGAGAATTAAACGCGAGAACTACGTACCTAGTTCGAGAATTAAACGCGAGAACTAAGTACCTAGTTCGAAAATTAAACGCGAGAACTCAGTACCGAGTTCGAGAATTAAACGCGAGAACTAAGTACCTAGTTCGAGAATTAAACGCGAGAACTAAGTACCTAGTTCGGGAATTAAAAGCGAGAACTAAGTACCTAGTTCGAGAATTAAACGCGAGAACTAAGTACCTAGTTCGAGCATTAAAAGCGAGAACTAAGTACCTAGATCGAGAATTAAAAGCGAGAACTAAGTACCTAGTTCGAGAATTAAACGCGAGAACTAAGTACCGAGTTCGAGAATTAAACGCGAGAACTAAGTACCTAGTTCGAGAATTAAACGCGAGAATAAGTACCTAGTTCGAGAATTAAAAGCGAGAACTAAGTACCGAGTTCGAGAATTAAACGCGAGAACTAAGTACCTAGTTCGAGAATTAAACGCGAGAACTAAGTACCTAGTTCGAGAATAAAACGCGAGAACTAAGTACCTAGTTCGAAAATTAAACGCGAGAACTTTGTACCTAGTTCGAGAATTAAACGCGAGATCTCAGTACCGAGTTCGAGAATTAAACGCGAGAACTAAGTACCTAGTTCGAGAATTAAAAGCGAGAACTAAGTACCTAGTTCGAGAATTAAACGCAAGAACTCAGTATCTAGTTCGAGAATTAAACGCGAGAACTCAGTACCGAGTTCGAGAATTAAACGCGAGATCTCAGTACCGAGTTCGAGAATTAAACGCGAGAACTAAGTATCTAGTTCGAGAATTAAACGCGAGAACTCAGTACCGAGTTCGAGAATTAAACGCGAGATCTCAGTACCGAGCTCGAGAATTAAAAGCGAGAACTACGTACCTAGTTCGAGAATTAAACGCGAGAACTAAGTACCTAGTTCGAAAATTAAACGCGAGAACTCAGTACCGAGTTCGAGAATTAAACGCGAGAACTAAGTACCTAGTTCGAGAATTAAACGCGAGAACTAAGTACCTAGTTCGAGAATAAAACGCGAGAACTAAGTACCTAGTTCGAAAATTAAACGCGAGAACTTTGTACCTAGTTCGAGAATTAAACGCGAGATCTCAGTACCGAGTTCGAGAATTAAACGCGAGAACTAAGTACCTAGTTCGAGAATTAAACGCGAGAACTAAGTACCTAGTTCGAAAATTAAACGCGAGAACTTTGTACCTAGTTCGAGAATTAAACGCGAGATCTCAGTACCGAGTTCGAGAATTAAACGCGAGAACTAAGTACCTAGTTCGAGAATTAAAAGCGAGAACTAAGTACCTAGTTCGAGAATTAAACGCAAGAACTCAGTATCTAGTTCGAGAATTAAACGCGAGAACTCAGTACCGAGTTCGAGAATTAAACGCGAGATCTCAGTACCGAGTTCGAGAATTAAACGCGAGATCTCAGTAACGAGTCCGAGAATTAAACGCGAGAACTCAGTACCGAGTTCGAGAATTAAACGCGAGATCTAAGTACCTAGTTCGAGAATTAAACGCGAGAACTAAGTACCTAGTTCGAGAATTAAACGCGAGAACTAAGTACCTTGTTCGAGAATTAAAAGCGAGAACTAAGTACCTAGTTCGAGAATTAAACGCGAGAACTAAGTACCTAGTTCGAGAATTAAACGCGAGAACTAAGTACCTAGTTCGAGCATTAAAAGCGAGAACTAAGTACCTAGATCGAGAATTAAAAGCAAGAACTACGTACCTAGTTCGAGAATTAAACGCGAGAACTAAGTACCGAGTTCGAGAATTAAACGCGAGAACTAAGTACCTAGTTCGAGAATTAAACACGAGAACTAAGTACCTAGTTCGAGAATTAAAAGCGAGAACTAAGTACCGAGTTCGAGAATTAAACGCGAGATCTCAGTACCGAGTCCGAGAATCAAACGCGAGAACTCAGTATCGAGTTCGAGAATTAAACGCAAGAAGTAAGTACCTAGTTCGAGAATTAAACGCGAGAACTTTGTACCTAGTTCGAGAATTAAACGCGAGATCTCAGTACCGAGTTCGAGAATTAAACGCGAGAACTAAGTACCTAGTTCGAGAATTAAAAGCGAGAACTCAGTACCGAGTTCGAGAATTAAACGCGAGATCTCAGTACCGAGTCCGAGAATCAAACGCGAGAACTCAGTATCGAGTTCGAGAATTAAACGCAAGAAGTAAGTACCTAGTTCGAGAATTAAACGCGAGAACTTTGTACCTAGTTCGAGAATTAAACGCGAGATCTCAGTACCGAGTTCGAGAATTAAACGCGAGAACTAAGTACCTAGTTCGAGAATTAAAAGCGAGAACTAAGTACCTAGTTCGAGAATTAAACGCAAGAACTCCGTATCTAGTTCGAGAATTAAACGCGAGAACTCAGTACCGAGTTCGAGAATTAAACGCGAGATCTCAGTACCGAGTTCGAGAATTAAACGCGAGAACTAAGTACCTAGTTCGAGAATTAAACGCGAGAACTAAGTACCTAGTTCGAGAATAAAACGTGAGAACTAAGTACCTAGTTCGAAAATTAAACGCGAGAACTCAGTACCGAGTTCGAGAATTAAACGCGAGAGGTAAGTATCTAGTTCGAGAATTAAACGCGAGAACTCAGTACCGAGTCCGAGAATTAAACGCGAGAACTCAGTACCGAGTTCGAGAATTAAAAGCGAGAACTAAGTACCTAGTTCGAGAATTAAACGCGAGAACTAAGTACCTAGTTCGAGAATTAAACGCGAGAACTAAGTACCTAGATCGAGAATTAAAAGCGAGAACTAAGTACCTAGTTCGAGAATTAAACGCGAGAACTAAGTACCGAGTTCGAGAATTAAAAGCGAGAACTAAGTACCGAGTTCAAGAATTAAACGCAAGAACTATGTACCTAGTTCGAGAATTAAACGCAAGAACTCAGTACCGAGTTCGAGAATTAAACGCGAGATCTCAGTACCGAGTCCGAGAATTAAACGCGAGAACTCAGTACCTAGTTCGAGAATTAAACGCGAGATCTCAGTACCGAGTTCGAGAATTAAACGCGAGAACTAAGTACCTAGTTCGAGAATTAAAAGCGAGAACTAAGTACCTGGTTCGAGAATTAAACGCGAGAACTCAGTACCGAGTTCGAGAATTAAACGCGAGATCTTAGTACCGAGTTCGAGAATTAAACGCGAGAACTAAGTACCTAGTTCGAGAATTAAACGCGAGAACTAAGTACCTAGTTCGAGAATTAAAAGCGAGATCTAAGTACCTAGTTCGAGAATTAAAAGCGAGAACTAAGTACCTAGTTCGAGAATTAAACGCGAGATCTCAGTATCGAGTTCGAGAATTAAACGCGAGAAGTAAGTACCTAGTTCGAGAATTAAACGCGAGAACTATGTACCTAGTTCGAGAATTAAACGCAAGAACTCAGTACCGAGTTCGAGACTTAAACGCGAGATCTCAGTACCGAGTCCGAGAATTAAACGCGAGAACTCAGTATCGAGTTCGAGAATTAAACGCGAGAAGTAAGTACCTAGTTCGAGAATTAAACGCGAGAACTATGTACCTAGTTCGAGAATTAAACGCGAGAACTCAGTACCGAGTTCGAGAATTAAACGCGAGAACTCAGTACCGAGTCCGAGAATTAAACGCGAGAACTCAGTACCTAGTTCGAGAATTAAACGCGAGATCTCAGTACCGAGTTCGAGAATTAAACGCGAGAACTAAGTACCTAGTTCGAGAATTAAAAGCGAGAACTAAGTACCTAGTTCGAGAATTAAACGCGAGAACTCAGTACCGAGTTCGAGAATTAAACGCGAGATCTCAGTACCGAGTTCGAGAATTAAACGCGAGAACTAAGTACCTAGTTCGAGAATTAAACGCGAGAACTAAGTACCTAGTTCGAGAATTAAAAGCGAGAACTAAGTACCTAGATCGAGAATTAAAAGCGAGAACTAAGTACCTAGTTCGAGAATTAAACGCGAGATCTCTGTACCGAGCTCGAGAATTAAAAGCGAGAACTACGTACCTAGTTCGAGAATTAAACGCGAGAACTAAGTACCTAGTTCGAAAATTAAACGCGAGAACTCAGTACCGAGTTCGAGAATTAAACGCGAGAACTAAGTACCTAGTTCGAGAATTAAACGCGAGAACTAAGTACCTAGTTCGGGAATTAAAAGCGAGAACTAAGTACCTAGTTCGAGAATTAAACGCGAGAACTAAGTACCTAGTTCGAGCATTAAAAGCGAGAACTAAGTACCTGGATCGAGAATTAAAAGCGAGAACTAAGTACCTAGTTCGAGAATTAAACGCGAGAACTAAGTACCGAGTTCGAGAATTAAACGCGAGAACTAAGTACCCAGTTCGAGAATTAAACGCGAGAATAAGTACCTAGTTCAAGAATTAAAAGCGAGAACTAAGTACCGAGTTCGAGAATTAAACGCAAGAACTCAGTACCGAGTCCGAGAATTAAACGCGAGAACTCAGTATCGAGTTCGAGAATTAAACGCGAGAAGTAAGTACCTAGTTCGAGAATTAAACGCGAGAACTATGTACCTTGTTCGAGAATTAAACGCGAGATCTCAGTACCTAGTTCGAGAATTAAAAGCGAGAACTAAGTACCTGGTTCGAGAATTAAACGCAAGAACTCAGTACCTAGTTCGAGAATTAATCGCGAGAACTCAGTACCGAGTTCGAGAATTAAACGCGAGATCTCAGTACCGAGTTCGAGAATTAAACGCGAGAACTAAGTACCTAGTTCGAGAATTAAACGCGAGAACTAAGTACCTAGTTCGAGAATTAAAAGCGAGAACTAAGTACCTAGATCGAGAATTAAAAGCGAGAACTAAGTACCTAGTTCGAGAATTAAACGCGAGAACTATGTACCTAGTTCGAGAATAAAACGCGAGATCTCAGTACCGAGTTCGAGAATTAAACGCGAGAACTAAGTACCTAGTTCGAGAATTAAACGCGAGAACTAAGTACCTAGTTCGAGAATTAAAAGCGAGAACTAAGTACCTAGATCGAGAATTAAAAGCGAGAACTAAGTACCGAGTTCGAGAATTAAACGCAAGAACTCAGTACCGAGTTCGAGAATTAAACGCGAGATCTCAGTACCGAGTCCGAGAATTAAACGCGAGAACTCAGTATCGAGTTCGAGAATTAAACGCAAGAAGTAAGTACCTAGTTCGAGAATTAAACGCGGGAACTAAGTACCTAGTTCGAGAATTAAACGCGAGAACTAAGTACCTAGTTCGAGAATTAAACGCGAGAACTAAATACCTAGTTCGAAAATTAAACGCGAGAACTCAGTACCGAGTTCGAGAATTAAACGCGAGAAGTAAGTACCTAGTTCGAGAATTAAACGCGAGAACTATGTACCTAGTTCGAGAATTAAACGCGAGAACTCAGTACCGAGTTCGAGAATTAAACGCGAGATCTCAGTACCGAGTCCGAGAATTAAACGCGAGAACTCAGTACCGAGTTCGAGAATTAAAAGCGAGAACTAAGTACCTAGTTCGAGAATTAAACGCGAGAACTAAGTACCTAGTTCGAGAATTAAACGCGAGAACTAAGTACCTAGATCGAGAATTAAAAGCGAGAACTAAGTACCTAGTTCGAGAATTAAACGCGAGAACTAAGTAACTAGATCGAGAATTAAAAGCGAGAACTAAGTACCTAGTTCGAGAATTCAACGCGAGAACTAAGTACCTAGTTCGAGAATTAAACGCGAGAACTAAGTACCTAGTTCGAGAATTAAAAGCGAGAACTAAGTACCGAGATCGAGAATTACACGCGAGATCTCAGTACCGAGTCCGAGAATTAAACGCGAGAAGTAAGTACCTAGTTCGAGAATTAAACGCGAGAACTATGTACCTAGTTCGAGAATTAAACGCAAGAACTCAGTACCGAGTTCGAGAATTAAACGCGAGATCTCAGTACCGAGTCCGAGAATTAAACGCGAGAACTCAGTACCTAGTTCGAGAATTAAACGCGAGATCTCAGTACCGAGTTCGAGAATTAAACGCGAGAACTAAGTACCTAGTTCGAGAATTAAAAGCGAGAACTAAGTACCTGGTTCGAGAATTAAACGCGAGAACTCAGTACCGAGTTCGAGAATTAAACGCGAGATCTCAGTACCGAGTTCGAGAATTAAACGCGAGAACTAAGTACCTAGTTCGAGAATTAAACGCGAGAACTAAGTACCTAGTTCGAGAATTAAAAGCGAGATCTAAGTACCTAGTTCGAGAATTAAAAGCGAGAACTAAGTACCTAGTTCGAGAATTAAACGCGAGATCTCAGTATCGAGTTCGAGAATTAAACGCGAGAAGTAAGTACCTAGTTCGAGAATTAAACGCGAGAACTGTGTACCTAGTTCGAGAATTAAACGCAAGAACTCAGTACCGAGTTCGAGACTTAAACGCGAGATCTCAGTACCGAGTCCGAGAATTAAACGCGAGAACTCAGTATCGAGTTCGAGAATTAAACGCGAGAAGTAAGTACCTAGTTCGAGAATTAAACGCGAGAACTATGTACCTAGTTCGAGAATTAAACGCGAGAACTCAGTACCGAGTTCGAGAATTAAACGCGAGAACTCAGTACCGAGTCCGAGAATTAAACGCGAGAACTCAGTACCTAGTTCGAGAATTAAACGCGAGATCTCAGTACCGAGTTCGAGAATTAAACGCGAGAACTAAGTACCTAGTTCGAGAATTAAAAGCGAGAACTAAGTACCTAGTTCGAGAATTAAACGCGAGAACTCAGTACCGAGTTCGAGAATTAAACGCGAGATCTCAGTACCGAGTTCGAGAATTAAACGCGAGAACTAAGTACCTAGTTCGAGAATTAAACGCGAGAACTAAGTACCTAGTTCGAGAATTAAAAGCGAGAACTAAGTACCTAGATCGAGAATTAAAAGCGAGAACTAAGTACCTAGTTCGAGAATTAAACGCGAGATCTCTGTACCGAGCTCGAGAATTAAAAGCGAGAACTACGTACCTAGTTCGAGAATTAAACGCGAGAACTAAGTACCTAGTTCGAAAATTAAACGCGAGAACTCAGTACCGAGTTCGAGAATTAAACGCGAGAACTAAGTACCTAGTTCGAGAATTAAACGCGAGAACTAAGTACCTAGTTCGGGAATTAAAAGCGAGAACTAAGTACCTAGTTCGAGAATTAAACGCGAGAACTAAGTACCTAGTTCGAGCATTAAAAGCGAGAACTAAGTACCTGGATCGAGAATTAAAAGCGAGAACTAAGTACCTAGTTCGAGAATTAAACGCGAGAACTAAGTACCGAGTTCGAGAATTAAACGCGAGAACTAAGTACCTAGTTCGAGAATTAAACGCGAGAATAAGTACCTAGTTCAAGAATTAAAAGCGAGAACTAAGTACCGAGTTCGAGAATTAAACGCAAGAACTCAGTACCGAGTCCGAGAATTAAACGCGAGAACTCAGTATCGAGTTCGAGAATTAAACGCGAGAAGTAAGTACCTAGTTCGAGAATTAAACGCGAGAACTATGTACCTTGTTCGAGAATTAAACGCGAGATCTCAGTACCTAGTTCGAGAATTAAAAGCGAGAACTAAGTACCTAGTTCGAGAATTAAACGCAAGAACTCAGTACCTAGTTCGAGAATTAATCGCGAGAACTCAGTACCGAGTTCGAGAATTAAACGCGAGATCTCAGTACCGAGTTCGAGAATTAAACGCGAGAACTAAGTACCTAGTTCGAGAATTAAACGCGAGAACTAAGTACCTAGTTCGAGAATTAAAAGCGAGAACTAAGTACCTAGATCGAGAATTAAAAGCGAGAACTAAGTACCTAGTTCGAGAATTAAACGCGAGAACTAAGTACCTAGTTCGAGAATTAAACGCGAGAACTAAGTACCTAGTTCGAGAATTAAAAGCGAGAACTAAGTACCGAGATCGAGAATTAAACGCAAGAACTCAGTACCGAGTTCGAGAATTAAACGCGAGATCTCAGTACCGAGTCCGAGAATTAAACGCGAGAACTCAGTATCGAGTTCGAGAATTAAACGCGAGAAGTAAGTACCTAGTTCGAGAATTAAACGCGAGAACTATGTACCTAGTTCGAGAATTAAACGCGAGAACTCAGTACCTAGTTCGAGAATTAAAAGCGAGAACTAAGTACCGAGTTCGAGAATTAAACGCAAGAACTCAGTACCGAGTTCGAGAATTAAACGCGAGATCTCAGTACCGAGTCCGAGAATTAAACGCGAGAACTCAGTATCGAGTTCGAGAATTAAACGCAAGAAGTAAGTACCTAGTTCGAGAATTAAACGCGAGAACTTTGTACCTAGTTCGAGAATTAAACGCGAGATCTCAGTACCGAGTTCGAGAATTAAACGCGAGAACTAAGTACCTAGTTCGAGAATTAAAAGCGAGAACTAAGTACCTAGTTCGAGAATTAAACGCAAGAACTCAGTACCTAGTTCGAGAATTAAACGCGAGAACTCAGTACCGAGTTCGAGAATTAAACGCGAGATCTCAGTACCGAGTTCGAGAATTAAACGCGGGAACTAAGTACCTAGTTCGAGAATTAAACGCGAGAACTAAGTACCTAGTTCGAGAATTAAACGCGAGAACTAAATACCTAGTTCGAAAATTAAACGCGAGAACTCAGTACCGAGTTCGAGAATTAAACGCGAGAAGTAAGTACCTAGTTCGAGAATTAAACGCGAGAACTATGTACCTAGTTCGAGAATTAAACGCGAGAACTCAGTACCGAGTTCGAGAATTAAACGCGAGATCTCAGTACCGAGTCCGAGAATTAAACGCGAGAACTCAGTACCGAGTTCGAGAATTAAAAGCGAGAACTAAGTACCTAGTTCGAGAATTAAACGCGAGAACTAAGTACCTAGTTCGAGAATTAAACGCGAGAACTAAGTACCTAGATCGAGAATTAAAAGCGAGAACCAAGTACCTAGTTCGAGAATTCAACGCGAGAACTAAGTACCTAGTTCGAGAATTAAACGCGAGAACTAAGTACCTAGTTCGAGAATTAAAAGCGAGAACTAAGTACCGAGATCGAGAATTAAACGCAAGAACTCAGTACCGAGTTCGAGAATTAAACGCGAGATCTCAGTACCGAGTCCGAGAATTAAACGCGAGAACTCAGTATCGAGTTCGAGAATTAAACGCGAGAAGTAAGTACCTAGTTCGAGAATTAAACGCGAGAACTATGTACCTAGTTCGAGAATTAAACGCGAGAACTCAGTACCTAGTTCGAGAATTAAAAGCGAGAACTAAGTACCGAGTTCGAGAATTAAACGCAAGAACTCAGTACCGAGTTCGAGAATTAAACGCGAGATCTCAGTACCGAGTCCGAGAATTAAACGCGAGAACTCAGTATCGAGTTCGAGAATTAAACGCAAGAAGTAAGTACCTAGTTCGAGAATTAAACGCGAGAACTTTGTACCTAGTTCGAGAATTAAACGCGAGATCTCAGTACCGAGTTCGAGAATTAAACGCGAGAACTAAGTACCTAGTTCGAGAATTAAAAGCGAGAACTAAGTACCTAGTTCGAGAATTAAACGCAAGAACTCAGTACCTAGTTCGAGAATTAAACGCGAGAACTCAGTACCGAGTTCGAGAATTAAACGCGAGATCTCAGTACCGAGTTCGAGAATTAAACGCGGGAACTAAGTACCTAGTTCGAGAATTAAACGCGAGAACTAAGTACCTAGTTCGAGAATTAAACGCGAGAACTAAGTACCTAGTTCGAAAATTAAACGCGAGAACTCAGTACCGAGTTCGAGAATTAAACGCGAGAAGTAAGTACCTAGTTCGAGAATTAAACGCGAGAACTATGTACCTAGTTCGAGAATTAAACGCGAGAAGTCAGTACCGAGTTCGAGAATTAAACGCGAGATCTCAGTACCGAGTCCGAGAATTAAACGCGAGAACTCAGTACCGAGTTCGAGATATAAAAGCGAGAACTAAGTACCTAGTTCGAGAATTAAACGCGAGAACTAAGTACCTAGTTCGAGAATTAAACGCGAGAACTAAGTACCTAGATCGAGAATTAAAAGCGAGAACTAAGTACCTAGTTCGAGAATTAAACGCGAGAACTAAGTACCGAGTTCGAGAATTAAACGCGAGAACTCAGTACCGAGTTCGATAATTACACGCGAGATCTCAGTACCGAGTCCGAGAATTAAACGCGAGAACTCAGTATCGAGTTCGAGAATTAAACGCGAGAAGTAAGTACCTAGTTCGAGAATTAAACGCGAGAACTATGTACCTAGTTCGAGAATTAAACGCAAGAACTCAGTACCGAGTTCGAGACTTAAACGCGAGATCTCAGTACCGAGTCCGAGAATTAAACGCGAGAACTCAGTATCGAGTTCGAGAATTAAACGCGAGAAGTAAGTACCTAGTTCGAGAATTAAACGCGAGAACTACGTACCTAGTTCGAGAATAAACGCGAGAACTCAGTACCGAGTTCGAGAATTAAACGCGAGAACTCAGTACCGAGTCCGAGAATTAAACGCGAGAACTCAGTACCTAGTTCGAGAATTAAACGCGAGATCTCAGTACCGAGTTCGAGAATTAAACGCGAGAACTAAGTACCTAGTTCGAGAATTAAAAGCGAGAACTAAGTACCTAGTTCGAGAATTAAACGCGAGAACTCAGTACCGAGTTCGAGAATTAAACGCGAGATCTCAGTACCGAGTTCGAGAATTAAACGCGAGAACTAAGTACCTAGTTCGAGAATTAAACGCGAGAACTAAGTACCTAGTTCGAGAATTAAAAGCGAGAACTAAGTACCTAGATCGAGAATTAAAAGCGAGAACTAAGAACCTAGTTCGAGAATTAAACGCGAGATCTCTGTACCGAGCTCGAGAATTAAAAGCGAGAACTACGTACCTAGTTCGAGAATTAAACGCGAGAACTAAGTACCTAGTTCGAAAATTAAACGCGAGAACTCAGTTCCGAGTTCGAGAATTAAACGCGAGAACTAAGTACCTAGTTCGAGAATTAAACGCGAGAACTAAGTACCTAGTTCGGGAATTAAAAGCGATAACTAAGTACCTAGTTCGAGCATTAAAAGCGAGAACTAAGTACCTAGATCGAGAATTAAAAGCGAGAACTAAGTACCTAGTTCGAGAATTAAACGCGAGAACTAAGTACCGAGTTCGAGAATTAAACACGAGAACTAAGTACCTAGTTCGAGAATTAAACGCGAGAATAAGTACCTAGTTCGAGAATTAAAAGCGAGAACTAAGTACCGAGTTCGAGAATTAAACGCAAGAACTCAGTACCGAGTCCGACAATTAAACGCGAGAACTCAGTATCGAGTTCGAGAATTAAACGCGAGAAGTAAGTACCTAGTTCGAGAATTAAACGCGAGAACTATGTACCTTGTTCGAGAATTAAACGCGAGATCTCAGTACCGAGTTCGAGAATTAAACGCGAGAACTAAGTACCTAGTTCGAGAATTAAAAGCGAGAACTAAGTACCTAGTTCGAGAATTAAACGCAAGAACTCAGTACCTAGTTCGAGAATTAAACGCGAGAACTCAGTACCGAGTTCGAGAATTAAACGCGAGATCTCAGTACCGAGTCCGAGAATTAAACGCGAGAACTCAGTATCGAGTTCGAGAATTAAACGCGAGAAGTAAGTACCTAGTTCGAGAATTAAACGCGAGAACTATGTACCTAGTTCGAGAATTAAACGCGAGAACTCAGTACCTAGTTCGAGAATTAAAAGCGAGAACTAAGTACCGAGTTCGAGAATTAAACGCAAGAACTCAGTACCGAGTTCGAGAATTAAACGCGAGATCTCAGTACCGAGTCCGAGAATTAAACGCGAGAACTCAGTATCGAGTTCGAGAATTAAACGCAAGAAGTAAGTACCTAGTTCGAGAATTAAACGCGAGAACTTTGTACCTAGTTCGAGAATTAAACGCGAGATCTCAGTACCGAGTTCGAGAATTAAACGCGAGAACTAAGTACCTAGTTCGAGAATTAAAAGCGAGAACTAAGTACCTAGTTCGAGAATTAAACGCAAGAACTCAGTACCTAGTTCGAGAATTAAACGCGAGAACTCAGTACCGAGTTCGAGAATTAAACGCGAGATCTCAGTACCGAGTCCGAGAATTAAACGCGAGAACTCAGTACCGAGTTCGAGAATTAAACGCGAGATCTAAGTACCTAGTTCGAGAATTAAACGGGAGAACTAAGTACCTAGTTCGAGAATTAAACGCGAGAACTAAGTACCTAGTTCGAGAATTAAAAGCGAAAACTAAGTACCTAGTTCGAGAATTAAACGCGAGAACTCAGTACCGAGTTCGAGAATTAAACGCGAGATCTCAGTACCGAGTCCGAGAATTAAACGCGAGAACTCAGTACCGAGTTCGAGAATTAAAAGCGAGAACTAAGTACCTAGTTCGAGAATTAAACGCGAGAACTAAGTACCTAGTTCGAGAATTAAACGCGAGAACTAAGTACCTAGATCGAGAATTAAAAGCGAGAACTAAGTACCTAGTTCGAGAATTAAACGCGAGAACTAAGTACCGAGTTCGAGAATTAAACGCGAGAACTAAGTACCTAGTTCGAGAATTAATCCCGAGAACTAAGTACCTAGTTCGAGAATTAAACGCGAGAACTAAGTACCTAGTTCGAGAATTAAAAGCGAGAACTAAGTACCGAGTTCGAGAATTAAACGCAAGAACTCAGTACCGAGTTCGAGAATTACACGCGAGATCTCAGTACCGAGTCCGAGAATTAAACGCGAGAACTCAGTATCGAGTTCGAGAATTAAACGCGAGAAGTAAGTACCTGGTTCGAGAATTAAACGCGAGAACTATGTACCTAGTTCGAGAATTAAACGCAAGAACTCAGTACCGAGTTCGAGACTTAAACGCGAGATCTCAGTACCGAGTCCGAGAATTAAACGCGAGAACTCAGTATCGAGTTCGAGAATTAAACGCGAGAAGTAAGTACCTAGTTCGAGAATTAAACGCGAGAACTATGTACCTAGTTCGAGAATAAAACGCGAGAACTCAGTACCGAGTTCGAGAATTAAACGCGAGATCTCAGTACCTAGTTCGAGAATTAAAAGCGAGAACTAAGTACCTAGTTCGAGAATTAAACGCAAGAACTCAGTACCTAGTTCGAGAATTAATCGCGAGAACTCAGTACAGAGTTCGAGAATTAAACGCGAGATCTCAGTACCGAGTTCGAGAATTAAACGCGAGAACTAAGTACCTAGTTCGAGAATTAAACGCGAGAACTAAGTACCTAGTTCGAGAATTAAAAGCGAGAACTAAGTACCTAGATCGAGAATTAAAAGCGAGAACTAAGTACCTAGTTCGAGAATTAAACGCGAGAACTAAGTACCTAGTTCGAGAATTAAACTCGAGAACTAAGTACCTAGTTCGAGAATTAAAAGCGAGAACTAAGTACCGAGATCGAGAATTAAACGCAAGAACTCAGTACCGAGTTCGAGAATTAAACGCGAGATCTCAGTACCGAGTCCGAGAATTAAACGCGAGAACTCAGTATCGAGTTCGAGAATTAAACGCGAGAAGTAAGTACCTAGTTCGAGAATTAAACGCGAGAACTATGTACCTAGTTCGAGAATTAAACGCGAGAACTCAGTACCTAGTTCGAGAATTAAAAGCGAGAACTAAGTACCTAGTTCGAGAATTAAACGCAAGAACTCAGTACCGAGTTCGAGAATTAAACGCGAGATCTCAGTACCGAGTCCGAGAATTAAACGCGAGAACTCAGTATCGAGTTCGAGAATTAAACGCAAGAAGTAAGTACCTAGTTCGAGAATTAAACGCGAGAACTTTGTACCTAGTTCGAGAATTAAACGCGAGATCTCAGTACCGAGTTCGAGAATTAAACGCGAGAACTAAGTTCCTAGTTCGAGAATTAAAAGCGAGAACTAAGTACCTAGTTCGAGAATTAAACGCAAGAACTCAGTACCTAGTTCGAGAATTAAACGCGAGAACTCAGTACCGAGTTCGAGAATTAAACGCGAGATCTCAGTACCGAGTTCGAGAATTAAACGCGGGAACTAAGTACCTAGTTCGAGAATTAAACGCGAGAACTAAGTACCTAGTTCGAGAATTAAACGCGAGAACTAAGTACCTAGTTCGAAAAATAAACGCGAGAACTCAGTACCGAGTTCGAGAATTAAACGCGAGAAGTAAGTACCTAGTTCGAGAATTAAACGCGAGATCTCAGTACCGAGTCCGAGAATTAAACGCGAGAACTCAGTATCGAGTTCGAGAATTAAACGCGAGAAGTAAGTACCTAGTTCGAGAATTAAACGCGAGAACTATGTACCTAGTTCGAGAATTAAACGCGAGAACTAAGTACCTAGTTCGAGAATTAAAAGCGAGAACTAAGTACCTAGATCGAGAATTAAAAGCGAGAACTAAGTACCTAGTTCGAGAATTAAACGCGAGAACTAAGTACCTAGTTCGAGAATTAAACGCGAGAACTAAGTACCTAGTTCGAGAATTAAAAGCGAGAACTAAGTACCGAGATCGAGAATTAAACGCAAGAACTCAGTACCGAGTTCGAGAATTAAACGCGAGATCTCAGTACCGAGTCCGAGAATTAAACGCGAGAACTCAGTATCGAGTTCGAGAATTAAACGCGAGAAGTAAGTACCTAGTTCGAGAATTAAACGCGAGAACTATGTACCTAGTTCGAGAATTAAACGCGAGAACTCAGTACCTAGTTCGAGAACTAAAAGCGAGAACTAAGTACCTAGTTCGAGAATTAAACGCAAGAACTCAGTACCGAGTTCGAGAATTAAACGCGAGATCTCAGTACCGAGTCCGAGAATTAAACGCGAGAACTCAGTATCGAGTTCGAGAATTAAACGCAAGAAGTAAGTACCTAGTTCGAGAATTAAACGCGAGAACTTTGTACCTAGTTCGAGAATTAAACGCGAGATCTCAGTACCGAGTTCGAGAATTAAACGCGAGAACTAAGTACCTAGTTCGAGAATTAAAAGCGAGAACTCAGTATCGAGTTCGAGAATTAAACGCAAGAAGTAAGTACCTAGTTCGAGAATTAAACGCGAGAACTTTGTACCTAGTTCGAGAATTAAACGCGAGATCTCAGTACCGAGTTCGAGAATTAAAAGCGAGAACTAAGTACCTAGTTCGAGAATTAAACGCAAGAACTCAGTACCGAGTTCGAGAATTAAACGCGAGATCTCAGTACCGAGTCCGAGAATTAAACGCGAGAACTCAGTATCGAGTTCGAGAATTAAACGCGAGAACTATGTACCTAGTTCGAGAATTAAACGCGAGAACTCAGTACCTAGTTCGAGAATTAAAAGCGAGAACTAAGTACCTAGTTCGAGAATTAAACGCAAGAACTCAGTACCGAGTTCGAGAATTAAACGCGAGATCTCAGTACCGAGTCCGAGAATTAAACGCGAGAACTCAGTATCGAGTTCGAGAATTAAACGCAAGAAGTAAGTACCTAGTTCGAGAATTAAACGCGAGAACTTTGTACCTAGTTCGAGAATTAAACGCGAGATCTCAGTACCGAGTTCGAGAATTAAACGCGAGAACTAAGTACCTAGTTCGAGAATTAAAAGCGAGAACTCAGTATCGAGTTCGAGAATTAAACGCAAGAAGTAAGTACCTAGTTCGAGAATTAAACGCGAGAACTTTGTACCTAGTTCGAGAATTAAACGCGAGATCTCAGTACCGAGTTCGAGAATTAAACGCGAGAACTAAGTACCTAGTTCGAGAATTAAAAGCGAGAACTAAGTACCTAGTTCGAGAATTAAACGCAAGAACTCAGTACCTAGTTCGAGAATTAAACGCGAGAACTCAGTACCGAGTTCGAGAATTAAACGCGAGATCTCAGTACCGAGTCCGAGAATTAAACGCGAGAACTCAGTACCGAGTTCGAGAATTAAACGCGAGATCTAAGTACCTAGTTCGAGAATTAAACGGGAGAACTAAGTACCTAGTTCGAGAATTAAACGCGAGAACTAAGTACCTAGTTCGAGAATTAAAAGCGAAAACTAAGTACCTAGTTCGAGAATTAAACGCGAGAACTCAGTACCGAGTTCGAGAATTAAACGCGAGATCTCAGTACCGAGTCCGAGAATTAAACGCGAGAACTCAGTACCGAGTTCGAGAATTAAAAGCGAGAACTAAGTACCTAGTTCGAGAATTAAACGCGAGAACTAAGTACCTAGTTCGAGAATTAAACGCGAGAACTAAGTACCTAGATCGAGAATTAAAAGCGAGAACTAAGTACCTAGTTCGAGAATTAAACGCGAGAACTAAGTACCGAGTTCGAGAATTAAACGCGAGAACTAAGTACCTAGTTCGAGAATTAATCCCGAGAACTAAGTACCTAGTTCGAGAATTAAACGCGAGAACTAAGTACCTAGTTCGAGAATTAAAAGCGAGAACTAAGTACCGAGTTCGAGAATTAAACGCAAGAACTCAGTACCGAGTTCGAGAATTACACGCGAGATCTCAGTACCGAGTCCGAGAATTAAACGCGAGAACTCAGTATCGAGTTCGAGAATTAAACGCGAGAAGTAAGTACCTGGTTCGAGAATTAAACGCGAGAACTATGTACCTAGTTCGAGAATTAAACGCAAGAACTCAGTACCGAGTTCGAGACTTAAACGCGAGATCTCAGTACCGAGTCCGAGAATTAAACGCGAGAACTCAGTATCGAGTTCGAGAATTAAACGCGAGAAGTAAGTACCTAGTTCGAGAATTAAACGCGAGAACTATGTACCTAGTTCGAGAATAAAACGCGAGAACTCAGTACCGAGTTCGAGAATTAAATGCGAGATCTCAGTACCTAGTTCGAGAATTAAAAGCGAGAACTAAGTACCTAGTTCGAGAATTAAACGCAAGAACTCAGTACCTAGTTCGAGAATTAATCGCGAGAACTCAGTACAGAGTTCGAGAATTAAACGCGAGATCTCAGTACCGAGTTCGAGAATTAAACGCGAGAACTAAGTACCTAGTTCGAGAATTAAACGCGAGAACTAAGTACCTAGTTCGAGAATTAAAAGCGAGAACTAAGTACCTAGATCGAGAATTAAAAGCGAGAACTAAGTACCTAGTTCGAGAATTAAACGCGAGAACTAAGTACCTAGTTCGAGAATTAAACTCGAGAACTAAGTACCTAGTTCGAGAATTAAAAGCGAGAACTAAGTACCGAGATCGAGAATTAAACGCAAGAACTCAGTACCGAGTTCGAGAATTAAACGCGAGATCTCAGTACCGAGTCCGAGAATTAAACGCGAGAACTCAGTATCGAGTTCGAGAATTAAACGCGAGAAGTAAGTACCTAGTTCGAGAATTAAACGCGAGAACTATGTACCTAGTTCGAGAATTAAACGCGAGAACTCAGTACCTAGTTCGAGAATTAAAAGCGAGAACTAAGTACCTAGTTCGAGAATTAAACGCAAGAACTCAGTACCGAGTTCGAGAATTAAACGCGAGATCTCAGTACCGAGTCCGAGAATTAAACGCGAGAACTCAGTATCGAGTTCGAGAATTAAACGCAAGAAGTAAGTACCTAGTTCGAGAATTAAACGCGAGAACTTTGTACCTAGTTCGAGAATTAAACGCGAGATCTCAGTACCGAGTTCGAGAATTAAACGCGAGAACTAAGTACCTAGTTCGAGAATTAAAAGCGAGAACTAAGTACCTAGTTCGAGAATTAAACGCAAGAACTCAGTACCTAGTTCGAGAATTAAACGCGAGAACTCAGTACCGAGTTCGAGAATTAAACGCGAGATCTCAGTACCGAGTTCGAGAATTAAACGCGGGAACTAAGTACCTAGTTCGAGAATTAAACGCGAGAACTAAGTACCTAGTTCGAGAATTAAACGCGAGAACTAAGTACCTAGTTCGAAAAATAAACGCGAGAACTCAGTACCGAGTTCGAGAATTAAACGCGAGAAGTAAGTACCTAGTTCGAGAATTAAACGCGAGATCTCAGTACCGAGTCCGAGAATTAAACGCGAGAACTCAGTATCGAGTTCGAGAATTAAACGCGAGAAGTAAGTACCTAGTTCGAGAATTAAACGCGAGAACTATGTACCTAGTTCGAGAATTAAACGCGAGAACTAAGTACCTAGTTCGAGAATTAAAAGCGAGAACTAAGTACCTAGATCGAGAATTAAAAGCGAGAACTAAGTACCTAGTTCGAGAATTAAACGCGAGAACTAAGTACCTAGTTCGAGAATTAAACGCGAGAACTAAGTACCTAGTTCGAGAATTAAAAGCGAGAACTAAGTACCGAGATCGAGAATTAAACGCAAGAACTCAGTACCGAGTTCGAGAATTAAACGCGAGATCTCAGTACCGAGTCCGAGAATTAAACGCGAGAACTCAGTATCGAGTTCGAGAATTAAACGCGAGAAGTAATTACCTAGTTCGAGAATTAAACGCGAGAACTATGTACCTAGTTCGAGAATTAAACGCGAGAACTCAGTACCTAGTTCGAGAATTAAAAGCGAGAACTAAGTACCTAGTTCGAGATTTAAACGCAAGAACTCAGTACCGAGTTCGAGAATTAAACGCGAGATCTCAGTACCGAGTCCGAGAATTAAACGCGAGAACTCAGTATCGAGTTCGAGAATTAAACGCAAGAAGTAAGTACCTAGTTCGAGAATTAAACGCGAGAACTTTGTACCTAGTTCGAGAATTAAACGCGAGATCTCAGTACCGAGTTCGAGAATTAAACGCGAGAACTAAGTACCTAGTTCGAGAATTAAAAGCGAGAACTAAGTACCTAGTTCGAGAATTAAACGCAAGAACTCAGTACCTAGTTCGAGAATTAAACGCGAGAACTCAGTACCGAGTCCGAGAATTAAACGCGAGAACTCAGTATCGAGTTCGAGAATTAAACGCGAGAAGTAAGTACCTAGTTCGAGAATTAAACGCGAGAACTATGTACCTAGTTCGAGAATTAAACGCAAGAACTCAGTACCGAGTTCGAGACTTAAACGCGAAATCTCAGTACCGAGTCCGAGAATTAAACGCGAGAACTCAGTATCGAGTTCGAGAATTAAACGCGAGAACTCAGTACCTAGTTCGAGAATTAAACGCGAGAAGTAAGTACCTAGTTCGAGAATTAAACGCGAGAACTATGTACCTAGTTCGAGAATTAAACGCAAGAACTCAGTACCGAGTTCGAGACTTAAACGCGAGATCTCAGTACCGAGTCCGAGAATTAAACGCGAGAACTCAGTATCGAGTTCGAGAATTAAACGCGAGAACTCAGTACCGAGTTCGAGAATAAAACGCGAGAACTCAGTACCGAGTTCGAGAATTAAACGCGAGAACTCAGTACCGAGTCCGAGAATTAAACGCGAGAACTCAGTACCTAGTTCGAGAATTAAACGCGAGATCTCAGTACCGAGTTCGAGAATTAAACGCGAGAACTAAGTACCTAGTTCGAGAATTAAAAGCGAGAACTAAGTACCTAGTTCGAGAATTAAACGCGAGAACTCAGTACCGAGTCCGAGAATTAAACGCGAGAACTCAGTATCGAGTTCGAGAATTAAACGCGAGAAGTAAGTACCTAGTTCGAGAATTAAACGCGAGAACTATGTACCTAGTTCGAGAATTAAACGCAAGAACTCAGTACCGAGTTCGAGACTTAAACGCGAGATCTCAGTACCGAGTCCGAGAATTAAACGCGAGAACTCAGTATCGAGTTCGAGAATTAAACGCGAGAACTCAGTACCGAGTTCGAGAATAAAACGCGAGAACTCAGTACCGAGTTCGAGAATTAAACGCGAGAACTCAGTACCGAGTCCGAGAATTAAACGCGAGAACTCAGTACCTAGTTCGAGAATTAAACGCGAGATCTCAGTACCGAGTTCGAGAATTAAACGCGAGAACTAAGTACCTAGTTCGAGAATTAAAAGCGAGAACTAAGTACCTAGTTCGAGAATTAAACGCGAGAACTCAGTACCGAGTTCGAGAATTAAACGCGAGATCTCAGTACCGAGTTCGAGAATTAAACGCGAGAACTAAGTACCTAGTTCGAGAATTAAACGCGAGAACTAAGTACCTAGTTCGAGAATTAAAAGCGAGAACTCAGTACCGAGTTCGAGAATTAAACGCGAGAACTCAGTACCTAGATCGAGAATTAAAAGCGAGAACTAAGAACCTAGTTCGAGAATTAAACGCGAGATCTCTGTACCGAGCTCGAGAATTAAAAGCGAGAACTACGTACCTAGTTCGAGAATTAAACGCGAGAACTAAGTACCTAGTTCGAAAATTAAACGCGAGAACTCAGTTCCGAGTTCGAGAATTAAACGCGAGAACTAAGTACCTAGTTCGAGAATTAAACGCGAGAACTAAGTACCTAGTTCGGGAATTAAAAGCGAGAACTAAGTACCTAGTTCGAGCATTAAAAGCGAGAACTAAGTACCTAGATCGAGAATTAAAAGCGAGAACTAAGTACCTAGTTCGAGAATTAAACGCGAGAACTAAGTACCGAGTTCGAGAATTAAACACGAGAACTAAGTACCTAGTTCGAGAATTACACGCGAGAATAAGTACCTAGTTCGAGAATTAAAAGCGAGAACTAAGTACCGAGTTCGAGAATTAAACGCAAGAACTCAGTACCGAGTCCGACAATTAAACGCGAGAACTCAGTATCGAGTTCGAGAATTAAACGCGAGAAGTAAGTACCTAGTTCGAGAATTAAACGCGAGAACTATGTACCTTGTTCGAGAATTAAACGCGAGATCTCAGTACCGAGTTCGAGAATTAAACGCGAGAACTAAGTACCTAGTTCGAGAATTAAAAGCGAGAACTAAGTACCTAGTTCGAGAATTAAACGCAAGAACTCAGTACCTAGTTCGAGAATTAAACGCGAGAACTCAGTACCGAGTTCGAGAATTAAACGCGAGATCTCAGTACCGAGTCCGAGAATTAAACGCGAGAACTCAGTATCGAGTTCGAGAATTAAACGCGAGAAGTAAGTACCTAGTTCGAGAATTAAACGCGAGAACTATGTACCTAGTTCGAGAATTAAACGCGAGAACTCAGTACCTAGTTCGAGAATTAAAAGCGAGAACTAAGTACCGAGTTCGAGAATTAAACGCAAGAACTCAGTACCGAGTTCGAGAATTAAACGCGAGATCTCAGTACCGAGTCCGAGAATTAAACGCGAGAACTCAGTATCGAGTTCGAGAATTAAACGCAAGAAGTAAGTACCTAGTTCGAGAATTAAACGCGAGAACTTTGTACCTAGTTCGAGAATTAAACGCGAGATCTCAGTACCGAGTTCGAGAATTAAACGCGAGAACTAAGTACCTAGTTCGAGAATTAAAAGCGAGAACTAAGTACCTAGTTCGAGAATTAAACGCAAGAACTCAGTACCTAGTTCGAGAATTAAACGCGAGAACTCAGTACCGAGTTCGAGAATTAAACGCGAGAACTCAGTATCGAGTTCGAGAATTAAACGCGAGAAGTAAGTACCTAGTTCGAGAATTAAACGCGAGAACTATGTACCTAGTTCGAGAATTAAACGCGAGAACTCAGTACCTAGTTCGAGAATTAAAAGCGAGAACTAAGTACCGAGTTCGAGAATTAAACGCAAGAACTCAGTACCGAGTTCGAGAATTAAACGCGAGATCTCAGTACCGAGTCCGAGAATTAAACGCGAGAACTCAGTATCGAGTTCGAGAATTAAACGCAAGAAGTAAGTACCTAGTTCGAGAATTAAACGCGAGAACTTTGTACCTAGTTCGAGAATTAAACGCGAGATCTCAGTACCGAGTTCGAGAATTAAACGCGAGAACTAAGTACCTAGTTCGAGAATTAAAAGCGAGAACTAAGTACCTAGTTCGAGAATTAAACGCAAGAACTCAGTACCTAGTTCGAGAATTAAACGCGAGAACTCAGTACCGAGTTCGAGAATTAAACGCGAGATCTCAGTACCGAGTCCGAGAATTAAACGCGAGAACTCAGTACCGAGTTCGATAATTAAACGCGAGATCTAAGTACCTAGTTCGAGAATTAAACGGGAGAACTAAGTACCTAGTTCGAGAATTAAACGCGAGAACTAAGTACCTAGTTCGAGAATTAAAAGCGAAAACTAAGTACCTAGTTCGAGAATTAAACGCGAGAACTCAGTACCGAGTTCGAGAATTAAACGCGAGATCTCAGTACCGAGTCCGAGAATTAAACGCGAGAACTCAGTACCGAGTTCGAGAATTAAAAGCGAGAACTAAGTACCTAGTTCGAGAATTAAACGCGAGAACTAAGTACCTAGTTCGAGAATTAAACGCGAGAACTAAGTACCTAGATCGAGAATTAAAAGCGAGAACTAAGTACCTAGTTCGAGAATTAAACGCGAGAACTAAGTACCGAGTTCGAGAATTAAACGCGAGAACTAAGTACCTAGTTCGAGAATTAAACGCGAGAACTCAGTACCGAGTTCGAGAATTAAACGCGAGATCTCAGTACCGAGTTCGAGAATTAAACGCGGGAACTAAGTACCTAGTTCGAGAATTAAACGCGAGAACTAAGTACCTAGTTCGAGAATTAAACGCGAGAACTAAGTACCTAGTTCGAAAATTAAACGCGAGAACTCAGTACCGAGTTCGAGAATTAAACGCGAGAAGTAAGTACCTAGTTCGAGAATTAAACGCGAGAACTATGTACCTAGTTCGAGAATTAAACGCGAGAACTCAGTACCGAGTTCGAGAATTAAACGCGAGATCTCAGTACCGAGTTCGAGAATTAAACGCGAGAACTCAGTACCGAGTTCGAGAATTAAACGCGAGAAGTAAGTATCTAGTTCGAGAATTAAACGCGAGAACTATGTACCTAGTTCGAGAATTAAACGCGAGAACTCAGTACCGAGTCCGAGAATTAAACGCGAGAACTAAGTACCTAGTTCGAGAATTAATCCCGAGAACTAAGTACCTAGTTCGAGAATTAAACACGAGAACTAAGTACCTAGTTCGAGAATTAAAAGCGAGAACTAAGTACCGAGTTCGAGAATTAAACGCAAGAACTCAGTACCGAGTTCGAGAATTACACGCGAGATCTCAGTACCGAGTCCGAGAATTAAACGCGAGAACTCAGTATCGAGTTCGAGAATTAAACGCGAGAAGTAAGTACCTGGTTCGAGAATTAAACGCGAGAACTATGTACCTAGTTCGAGAATTAAACGCAAGAACTCAGTACCGAGTTCGAGACTTAAACGCGAGATCTCAGTACCGAGTCCGAGAATTAAACGCGAGAACTCAGTATCGAGTTCGAGAATTAAACGCGAGAAGTAAGTACCTAGTTCGAGAATTAAACGCGAGAACTATGTACCTAGTTCGAGAATAAAACGCGAGAACTCAGTACCGAGTTCGAGAATTAAACGCGAGATCTCAGTACCTAGTTCGAGAATTAAAAGCGAGAACTAAGTACCTAGTTCGAGAATTAAACGTAAGAACTCAGTACCTAGTTCGAGAATTAATCGCGAGAACTCAGTACCGAGTTCGAGAATTAAACGCGAGATCTCAGTACCGAGTTCGAGAATTAAACGCGAGAACTAAGTACCTAGTTCGAGAATTAAACGCGAGAACTAAGTACCTAGTTCGAGAATTAAAAGCGAGAACTAAGTACCTAGATCGAGAATTAAAAGCGAGAACTAAGTACCTAGTTCGAGAATTAAACGCGAGAACTAAGTACCTAGTTCGAGAATTAAACGCGAGAACTAAGTACCTAGTTCGAGAATTAAAAGCGAGAACTAAGTACCGAGATCGAGAATTAAACGCAAGAACTCAGTACCGAGTTCGAGAATTAAACGCGAGATCTCAGTACCGAGTCCGAGAATTAAACGCGAGAACTCAGTATCGAGTTCGAGAATTAAACGCGAGAAGTAAGTACCTAGTTCGAGAATTAAACGCGAGAACTATGTACCTAGTTCGAGAATTAAACGCGAGAACTCAGTACCTAGTTCGAGAATTAAAAGCGAGAACTAAGTACCGAGTTCGAGAATTAAACGCAAGAACTCAGTACCGAGTTCGAGAATTAAACGCGAGATCTCAGTACCGAGTCCGAGAATTAAACGCGAGAACTCAGTATCGAGTTCGAGAATTAAACGCAAGAAGTAAGTACCTAGTTCGAGAATTAAACGCGAGAACTTTGTACCTAATTCGAGAATTAAACGCGAGATCTCAGTACCGAGTTCGAGAATTAAACGCGAGAACTAAGTACCTAGTTCGAGAATTAAAAGCGAGAACTAAGTACCTAGTTCGAGAATTAAACGCAAGAACTCAGTACCTAGTTCGAGAATTAAACGCGAGAACTCAGTACCGAGTTCGAGAATTAAACGCGAGATCTCAGTACCGAGTTCGAGAATTAAACGCGGGAACTAAGTACCTAGTTCGAGAATTAAACGCGAGAACTAAGTACCTAGTTCGAGAATTAAACGCGAGAACTAAGTACCTAGTTCGAAAATTAAACGCGAGAACTCAGTACCGAGTTCGAGAATTAAACGCGAGAAGTAAGTACCTAGTTCGAGAATTAAACGCGAGAACTATGTACCTAGTTCGAGAATTAAACGCGAGAACTCAGTACCGAGTTCGAGAATTAAACGCGAGATCTCAGTACCGAGTCCGAGAATTAAACGCGAGAACTCAGTACCGAGTTTGAGAATTAAAAGCGAGAACTAAGTACCTAGTTCGAGAATTAAACGCGAGAACTAAGTACCTAGTTCGAGAATTAAACGCGAGAACTAAGTACCTAGATCGAGAATTAAAAGCGAGAACTAAGTACCTAGTTCGAGAATTCAACGCGAGAACTAAGTACCTAGTTCGAGAATTAAACGCGAGAACTAAGTACCTAGTTCGAGAATTAAAAGCGAGAACTAAGTACCGAGATCGAGAATTAAACGCAAGAACTCAGTACCGAGTTCGAGAATTAAACGCGAGATCTCAGTACCGAGTCCGAGAATTAAACGCGAGAACTCAGTATCGAGTTCGAGAATTAAACGCGAGAAGTAAGTACCTAGTTCGAGAATTAAACGCGAGAACTATGTACCTAGTTCGAGAATTAAACGCGAGAACTCAGTACCTAGTTCGAGAATTAAAAGCGAGAACTAAGTACCGAGTTCGAGAATTAAACGCAAGAACTCAGTACCGAGTTCGAGAATTAAACGCGAGATCTCAGTACCGAGTCCGAGAATTAAACGCGAGAACTCAGTATCGAGTTCGAGAATTAAACGCAAGAAGTAAGTACCTAGTTCGAGAATTAAACGCGAGAACTTTGTACCTAGTTCGAGAATTAAACGCGAGATCTCAGTACCGAGTTCGAGAATTAAACGCGAGAACTAAGTACCTAGTTCGAGAATTAAAAGCGAGAACTAAGTACCTAGTTCGAGAATTAAACGCAAGAACTCAGTACCTAGTTCGAGAATTAAACGCGAGAACTCAGTACCGAGTTCGAGAATTAAACGCGAGATCTCAGTACCGAGTTCGAGAATTAAACGCGGGAACTAAGTACCTAGTTCGAGAATTAAACGCGAGAACTAAGTACCTAGTTCGAGAATTAAACGCGAGAACTAAGTACCTAGTTCGAAAATTAAACGCGAGAACTCAGTACCGAGTTCGAGAATTAAACGCGAGAAGTAAGTACCTAGTTCGAGAATTAAACGCGAGAACTATGTACCTAGTTCGAGAATTAAACGCGAGAACTCAGTACCGAGTTCGAGAATTAAACGCGAGATCTCAGTACCGAGTCCGAGAATTAAACGCGAGAACTCAGTACCGAGTTCGAGAATTAAAAGCGAGAACTAAGTACCTAGTTCGAGAATTAAACGCGAGAACTAAGTACCTAGTTCGAGAATTAAACGCGAGAACTAAGTACCTAGATCGAGAATTAAAAGCGAGAACTAAGTACCTAGTTCGAGAATTAAACGCGAGAACTAAGTACCGAGTTCGAGAATTAAACGCGAGAACTAAGTACCTAGTTCGAGAATTAATCCCGAGAACTAAGTACCTAGTTCGAGAATTAAACGCGAGAACTAAGTACCTAGTTCGAGAATTAAAAGCGAGAACTAAGTACCGAGTTCGAGAATTAAACGCAATAACTCAGTACCGAGTTCGATAATTACACGCGAGATCTCAGTACCGAGTCCGAGAATTAAACGCGAGAACTCAGTATCGAGTTCGAGAATTAAACGCGAGAAGTAAGTACCTAGTTCGAGAATTAAACGCGAGAACTATGTACCTTGTTCGAGAATTAAACGCGAGATCTCAGTACCGAGTTCGAGAATTAAACGCGAGAACTAAGTACCTAGTTCGAGAATTAAAAGCGAGAACTAAGTACCTAGTTCGAGAATTAAACGCAAGAACTCAGTACCTAGTTCGAGAATTAAACGCGAGAACTCAGTACCGAGTTCGAGAATTAAACGCGAGATCTCAGTACCGAGTCCGAGAATTAAACGCGAGAACTCAGTATCGAGTTCGAGAATTAAACGCGAGAAGTAAGTACCTAGTTCGAGAATTAAACTCGAGAACTATGTACCTAGTTCGAGAATTAAACGCGAGAACTCAGTACCTAGTTCGAGAATTAAAAGCGAGAACTAAGTACCGAGTTCGAGAATTAAACGCAAGAACTCAGTACCGAGTTCGAGAATTAAACGCGAGATCTCAGTACCGAGTCCGAGAATTAAACGCGAGAACTCAGTATCGAGTTCGAGAATTAAACGCAAGAAGTAAGTACCTAGTTCGAGAATTAAACGCGAGAACTTTGTACCTAGTTCGAGAATTAAACGCGAGATCTCAGTACCGAGTTCGAGAATTAAACGCGAGAACTAAGTACCTAGTTCGAGAATTAAAAGCGAGAACTAAGTACCTAGTTCGAGAATTAAACGCAAGAACTCAGTACCTAGTTCGAGAATTAAACGCGAGAACTCAGTACCGAGTTCGAGAATTAAACGCGAGATCTCAGTACCGAGTCCGAGAATTAAACGCGAGAACTCAGTACCGAGTTCGAGAATTAAACGCGAGATCTAAGTACCTAGTTCGAGAATTAAACGGGAGAACTAAGTACCTAGTTCGAGAATTAAACGCGAGAACTAAGTACCTAGTTCGAGAATTAAAAGCGAAAACTAAGTACCTAGTTCGAGAATTAAACGCGAGAACTCAGTACCGAGTTCGAGAATTAAACGCGAGATCTCAGTACCGAGTCCGAGAATTAAACGCGAGAACTCAGTACCGAGTTCGAGAATTAAAAGCGAGAACTAAGTACCTAGTTCGAGAATTAAACGCGAGAACTAAGTACCTAGTTCGAGAATTAAACGCGAGAACTAAGTACCTAGATCGAGAATTAAAAGCGAGAACTAAGTACCTAGTTCGAGAATTAAACGCGAGAACTAAGTACCGAGTTCGAGAATTAAACGCGAGAACTAAGTACCTAGTTCGAGAATTAATCCCGAGAACTAAGTACCTAGTTCGAGAATTAAACGCGAGAACTAAGTACCTAGTTCGAGAATTAAAAGCGAGAACTCAGTACCGAGTTCGAGAATTACACGCGAGATCTCAGTACCGAGTCCGAGAATTAAACGCGAGAACTCAGTATCGAGTTCGAGAATTAAACGCGAGAAGTAAGTACCTAGTTCGAGAATTAAACGCGAGAACTATGTACCTAGTTCGAGAATTAAACGCAAGAACTCAGTACCGAGTTCGAGACTTAAACGCGAGATCTCAGTACCGAGTCCGAGAATTAAACGCGAGAACTCAGTATCGAGTTCGAGAATTAAACGCGAGAAGTAAGTACCTAGTTCGAGAATTAAACGCGAGAACTATGTACCTAGTTCGAGAATTAAACGCAAGAACTCAGTACCGAGTTCGAGACTTAAACGCGAGATCTCAGTACCGAGTCCGAGAATTAAACGCGAGAAGTAAGTACCTAGTTCGAGAATTAAACGCGAGAACTATGTACCTAGTTCGAGAATTAAACGCAAGAACTCAGTACCGAGTTCGAGACTTAAACGCGAGATCTCAGTACCGAGTCCGAGAATTAAACGCGAGAACTCAGTATCGAGTTCGAGAATTAAACGCGAGAAGTAAGTACCTAGTTCGAGAATTAAACGCGAGAACTATGTACCTAGTTCGAGAATTAAACGCAAGAACTCAGTACCGAGTTCGAGACTTAAACGCGAGATCTCAGTACCGAGTCCGAGAATTAAACGCGAGAAGTAAGTACCTAGTTCGAGAATTAAACGCGAGAACTATGTACCTAGTTCGAGAATTAAACGCAAGAACTCAGTACCGAGTTCGAGACTTAAACGCGAGATCTCAGTACCGAGTCCGAGAATTAAACGCGAGAACTCAGTATCGAGTTCGAGAATTAAACGCGAGAAGTAAGTACCTAGTTCGAGAATTAAACGCGAGAACTATGTACCTAGTTCGAGAATAAAACGCGAGAACTCAGTACCGAGTTCGAGAATTAAACGCGAGATCTCAGTACCGAGTCCGAGAATTAAACGCGAGAACTCAGTATCGAGTTCGAGAATTAAACGCAAGAAGTAAGTACCTAGTTCGAGAATTAAACGCGAGAACTTTGTACCTAGTTCGAGAATTAAACGCGAGATCTCAGTACCGAGTTCGAGAATTAAACGCGAGAACTAAGTACCTAGTTCGAGAATTAAAAGCGAGAACTAAGTACCTAGTTCGAGAATTAAACGCAAGAACTCAGTACCTAGTTCGAGAATTAAACGCGAGAACTCAGTACCGAGTTCGAGAATTAAACGCGAGATCTCAGTACCGAGTCCGAGAATTAAACGCGAGAACTCAGTACCGAGTTCGAGAATTAAACGCGAGATCTAAGTACCTAGTTCGAGAATTAAACGGGAGAACTAAGTACCTAGTTCGAGAATTAAACGCGAGAACTAAGTACCTAGTTCGAGAATTAAAAGCGAAAACTAAGTACCTAGTTCGAGAATTAAACGCGAGAACTCAGTACCGAGTTCGAGAATTAAACGCGAGATCTCAGTACCGAGTCCGAGAATTAAACGCGAGAACTCAGTACCGAGTTCGAGAATTAAAAGCGAGAACTAAGTACCTAGTTCGAGAATTAAACGCGAGAACTAAGTACCTAGTTCGAGAATTAAACGCGAGAACTAAGTACCTAGATCGAGAATTAAAAGCGAGAACTAAGTACCTAGTTCGAGAATTAAACGCGAGAACTAAGTACCGAGTTCGAGAATTAAACGCGAGAACTAAGTACCTAGTTCGAGAATTAATCCCGAGAACTAAGTACCTAGTTCGAGAATTAAACGCGAGAACTAAGTACCTAGTTCGAGAATTAAAAGCGAGAACTCAGTACCGAGTTCGAGAATTACACGCGAGATCTCAGTACCGAGTCCGAGAATTAAACGCGAGAACTCAGTATCGAGTTCGAGAATTAAACGCGAGAAGTAAGTACCTAGTTCGAGAATTAAACGCGAGAACTATGTACCTAGTTCGAGAATTAAACGCAAGAACTCAGTACCGAGTTCGAGACTTAAACGCGAGATCTCAGTACCGAGTCCGAGAATTAAACGCGAGAACTCAGTATCGAGTTCGAGAATTAAACGCGAGAAGTAAGTACCTAGTTCGAGAATTAAACGCGAGAACTATGTACCTAGTTCGAGAATAAAACGCGAGAACTCAGTACCGAGTTCGAGAATTAAACGCGAGAACTCAGTACCGAGTCCGAGAATTAAACGCGAGAACTCAGTACCTAGTTCGAGAATTAAACGCGAGATCTCAGTACCGAGTTCGAGAATTAAACGCGAGAACTAAGTACCTAGTTCGAGAATTAAAAGCGAGAACTAAGTACCTAGTTCGAGAATTAAACGCGAGAACTCAGTACCGAGTTCGAGAATTAAACGCGAGATCTCAGTACCGAGTTCGAGAATTAAACGCGAGAACTAAGTACCTAGTTCGAGAATTAAACGCGAGAACTCAGTACCGAGTTCGAGAATTAAACGCGAGATCTCAGTACCGAGTTCGAGAATTAAACGCGAGAACTAAGTACCTAGTTCGAGAATTAAACGCGAGATCTCAGTACCGAGTTCGAGAATTAAACGCGAGAACTAAGTACCTAGTTCGAGAATTAAAAGCGAGAACTAAGTACCTAGTTCGAGAATTAAACGCGAGATCTCTGTACCGAGCTCGAGAATTAAAAGCGAGAACTACGTACCTAGTTCGAGAATTAAACGCGAGAACTCAGTATCGAGTTCGAGAATTAAACGCAAGAAGTAAGTACCTAGTTCGAGAATTAAACGCGAGAACTTTGTACCTAGTTCGAGAATTAAACGCGAGATCTCAGTACCGAGTTCGAGAATTAAACGCGAGAACTAAGTACCTAGTTCGAGAATTAAAAGCGAGAACTAAGTACCTAGTTCGAGAATTAAACGCAAGAACTCAGTACCTAGTTCGAGAATTAAACGCGAGAACTCAGTACCGAGTTCGAGAATTAAACGCGAGATCTCAGTACCGAGTCCGAGAATTAAACGCGAGAACTCAGTACCGAGTTCGAGAATTAAACGCGAGATCTAAGTACCTAGTTCGAGAATTAAACGGGAGAACTAAGTACCTAGTTCGAGAATTAAACGCGAGAACTAAGTACCTAGTTCGAGAATTAAAAGCGAAAACTAAGTACCTAGTTCGAGAATTAAACGCGAGAACTCAGTACCGAGTTCGAGAATTAAACGCGAGATCTCAGTACCGAGTCCGAGAATTAAACGCGAGAACTCAGTACCGAGTTCGAGAATTAAAAGCGAGAACTAAGTACCTAGTTCGAGAATTAAACGCGAGAACTAAGTACCTAGTTCGAGAATTAAACGCGAGAAATAAGTACCTAGATCGAGAATTAAAAGCGAGAACTAAGTACCTAGTTCGAGAATTAAACGCGAGAACTAAGTACCGAGTTCGAGAATTAAACGCGAGAACTAAGTACCTAGTTCGAGAATTAATCCCGAGAACTAAGTACCTAGTTCGAGAATTAAACGCGAGAACTAAGTACCTAGTTCGAGAATTAAAAGCGAGAACTCAGTACCGAGTTCGAGAATTACACGCGAGATCTCAGTACCGAGTCCGAGAATTAAACGCGAGAACTCAGTATCGAGTTCGAGAATTAAACGCGAGAAGTAAGTACCTAGTTCGAGAATTAAACGCGAGAACTATGTACCTAGTTCGAGAATTAAACGCAAGAACTCAGTACCGAGTTCGAGACTTAAACGCGAGATCTCAGTACCGAGTCCGAGAATTAAACGCGAGAACTCAGTATCGAGTTCGAGAATTAAACGCGAGAAGTAAGTACCTAGTTCGAGAATTAAACGCGAGAACTATGTACCTAGTTCGAGAATTAAACGCGAGAACTCAGTACCTAGTTCGAGAATTAAACGCGAGATCTCAGTACCGAGTTCGAGAATTAAACGCGAGAACTAAGTACCTAGTTCGAGAATTAAAAGCGAGAACTAAGTACCTAGTTCGAGAATTAAACGCGAGAACTCAGTACCGAGTTCGAGAATTAAACGCGAGATCTCAGTACCGAGTTCGAGAATTAAACGCGAGAACTAAGTACCTAGTTCGAGAATTAAACGCGAGAACTAAGTACCTAGTTCGAGAATTAAAAGCGAGAACTAAGTACCTAGATTGAGAATTAAAAGCGAGAACTAAGAACCTAGTTCGAGAATTAAACGCGAGATCTCTGTACCGAGCTCGAGAATTAAAAGCGAGAACTACGTACCTAGTTCGAGAATTAAACGCGAGAACTAAGTACCTAGTTCGAAAATTAAACGCGAGAACTCAGTTCCGAGTTCGAGAATTAAACGCGAGAACTAAGTACCTAGTTCGAGAATTAAACGCGAGAACTAAGTACCTAGTTCGGGAATTAAAAGCGAGAACTAAGTACCTAGTTCGAGCATTAAAAGCGAGAACTAAGTACCTAGATCGAGAATTAAAAGCGAGAACTAAGTACCTAGTTCGAGAATTAAACGCGAGAACTAAGTACCGAGTTCGAGAATTAAACACGAGAACTAAGTACCTAGTTCGAGAATTAAACGCGAGAATAAGTACCTAGTTCGAGAATTAAAAGCGAGAACTAAGTACCGAGTTCGAGAATTAAACGCAAGAACTCAGTACCGAGTCCGACAATTAAACGCGAGAACTCAGTATCGAGTTCGAGAATTAAACGCGAGAAGTAAGTACCTAGTTCGAGAATTAAACGCGAGAACTATGTACCTTGTTCGAGAATTAAACGCGAGATCTCAGTACCGAGTTCGAGAATTAAACGCGAGAACTAAGTACCTAGTTCGAGAATTAAAAGCGAGAACTAAGTACCTAGTTCGAGAATTAAACGCAAGAACTCAGTACCTAGTTCGAGAATTAAACGCGAGAACTCAGTACCGAGTTCGAGAATTAAACGCGAGATCTCAGTACCGAGTTCGAGAATTAAACGCGAGAACTAAGTACCTAGTTCGAGAATTAAACGCGAGAACTAAGTACCTAGTTCGAGAATTAAACGCGAGAACTAAGTACCTAGTTCGAAAATTAAACGCGAGAACTCAGTACCGAGTTCGAGAATTAAACGCGAGAAGTAAGTACCTAGTTCGAGAATTAAACGCGAGAACTATGTACCTGGTTCGAGAATTAAACGCGAGAACTCAGTACCGAGTTCGAGAATTAAACGCGAGATCTCAGTACCGAGTCCGAGAATTAAACGCGAGAACTCAGTACCGAGTTCGAGAATTAAAAGCGAGAACTAAGTACCTAGTTCGAGAATTAAACGCGAGAACTAAGTACCTAGTTCGAGAATTAAACGCGAGAACTAAGTACCTAGATCGAGAATTAAAAGCGAGAACTAAGTACCTAGTTCGAGAATTAAACGAAAGAACTAAGTACCGAGTTCGAGAATTAAACGCGAGAACTAAGTACCTAGTTCGAGAATTAAACGCGAGATCTCAGTACCGAGTTCGAGAATTAAACGCGAGAACTAAGTACCTAGTTCGAGAATTAAAAGCGAGAACTAAGTACCTAGTTCGAGAAAGAAACGCAAGAACTCAGTACCGAGTTCGAGAATTACACGCGAGATCTCAGTACCGAGTCCGAGAATTAAACGCGAGAACTCAGTATCGAGTTCGAGAATTAAACGCGAGAAGTAAGTACCTAGTTCGAGAATTAAACGCGAGAACTATGTACCTAGTTCGAGAATTAAACGCAAGAACTCAGTACCGAGTTCGAGACTTAAACGCGAGATCTCAGTACCGAGTCCGAAAATTAAACGCGAGAACTCAGTATCGAGTTCGAGAATTAAACGCGAGAAGTAAGTACCTAGTTCGAGAATTAAACGCGAGAACTATGTACCTAGTTCGAGAATTAAACGCGAGAACTCAGTACCGAGTTCGAGAATTAAACGCGAGAACTCAGTACCGAGTCCGAGAATTAAACGCGAGAACTCAGTACCTAGTTCGAGAATTAAACGCGAGATCTCAGTACCGAGTTCGAGAATTAAACGCGAGAACTAAGTACCTAGTTCGAGAATTAAAAGCGAGAACTAAGTACCTAGTTCGAGAATTAAACGCGAGAACTCAGTACCGAGTTCGAAAATTAAACGCGAGAACTCAGTACCGAGTTCGAGAATTAAACGCGAGATCTCAGTACCGAGTCCGAGAATTAAACGCGAGAACTAAGTACCGAGTTCGAGAATTAAACGCGAGATCTAAGTACCTAGTTCGAGAATTAAACGGGAGAACTAAGTACCTAGTTCGAGAATTAAACGCGAGAACTAAGTACCTAGTTCGAGAATTAAAAGCGAAAACTAAGTACCTAGTTCGAGAATTAAACGCGAGAACTAAGTACCTAGTTCGAGACTTAAACGCGAGAACTAAGTACCTAGTTCGAGAATTAAACGCGAGAACTAAGTACCGAGTTCGAGAATTAAACGCGAGAACTAAGTACCTAGTTCGAGAATTAAACGCGAGAACTAAGTACCTAGTTCGAGAATTAAAAGCGAGTTCTATGTACCGAGTTCGAGAATTAAACGCAAGAACTCAGTACCGAGTTCGAGAATTGAACGCGAGATCTCAGTACCGAGTCCGAGAATTAAACGCGAGAACTCAGTATCGAGTTCGAGAATTAAACGCGAGAAGTAAGTACCTAGTTCGAGAATTAAACGCGAGAACTATGTACCTAGTTCGAGAATTAAACGCGAGATCTCAGTACCGAGTTCGAGAATTAAACGCGAGAACTAAGTACCTAGTTCGAGAATTAAAAGCGAGAACTAAGTACCTAGTTCGAGAATTAAACGCAAGAACTCAGTACCTAGTTCGAGAATTAAACGCGAGAACTCAGTACCGAGTTCGAGAATTAAACGCGAGATCTCAGTACCGAGTTCGAGAATTAAACGCGAGAACTAAGTACCTAGTTCGAGAATTAAACGCGAGAACTAAGTACCTAGTTCGAGAATTAAAAGCGAGAACTAAGTACCTAGATCGAGAATTAAAAGCGAGAACTAAGTACCTAGTTCGAGAATTAAACGCGAGATCTCAGTACCGAGCTCGAGAATTAAAAGCGAGAACTACGTACCTAGTTCGAGAATTAAACGCGAGATCTCAGTACCGAGTTCGAGAATTAAACGCGAGAACTAAGTACCTAGTTCGAGAATTAAACGCGAGAACTAAGTACCTAGTTCGAAAATTAAACGCGAGAACTCAGTACCGAGTTCGAGAATTAAACGCGAGATCTCAGTACCGAGTCCGAGAATTAAACGCGAGAACTCAGTACCGAGTTCGAGAATTAAAAGCGAGAACTAAGTACCTAGTTCGAGAATTAAACGCGAGAACTAAGTACCTAGTTCGAGAATTAAAAGCGAGAACTAAGTACCTAGTTCGAGAATTAAACGCGAGAACTAAGTACCTAGTTCGGGAATTAAAAGCGAGAACAAAGTACCTAGTTCGAGCATTAAAAGCGAGAACTAAGTACCTAGATCGAGAATTAAAAGCGAGAACTAAGTACCTAGTTCGAGAATTAAACGCGAGAACTAAGTACCGAGTTCGAGAATTAAACACGAGAACTAAGTACCTAGTTCGAGAATTAAACGCGAGAATAAGTACCTAGTTCGAGAATTAAAAGCGAGAACTAAGTACCTAGATCGAGAATTAAAAGCGAGAACTAAGTACCTAGTTCGAGAATTAAACGCGAGAACTAAGTACCGAGTTCGAGAATTAAACGCGAGAACTAAGTACCTAGTTCGAGAATTAATCCCGAGAACTAAGTACCTAGTTCGAGAATTAAACGCGAGAACTAAGTACCTAGTTCGAGAATTAAAAGCGAGAACTAAGTACCGAGTTCGAGAATTAAACGCAAGAACTCAGTACCGAGTTCGAGAATTACACGCGAGATCTCAGTACCGAGTCCGAGAATTAAACGCGAGAACTCAGTATCGAGTTCGAGAATTAAACGCGAGAAGTAAGTACCTAGTTCGAGAATTAAACGCGAGAACTATGTACCTAGTTCGAGAATTAAACGCAAGAACTCAGTACCGAGTTCGAGACTTAAACGCGAGATCTCAGTACCGAGTCCGAGAATTAAACGCGAGAACTCAGTATCGAGTTCGAGAATTAAACGCGAGAAGTAAGTACCTAGTTCGAGAATTAAACGCGAGAACTATGTACCTAGTTCGAGAATTAAACGCGAGAACTCAGTACCTAGTTCGAGAATTAAACGCGAGATCTCAGTACCGAGTTCGAGAATTAAACGCGAGAACTAAGTACCTAGTTCGAGAATTAAACGCGAGTTCTCAGTACCGAGTTCGAGAATTAAACGCGAGAACTAAGTACCTAGATCGAGAATTAAAAGCGAGAACTAAGTACCTAGTTCGAGAATTAAACGCGAGATCTCTGTACCGAGCTCGAGAATTAAAAGCGAGAACTACGTACCTAGTTCGAGAATTAAACGCGAGAACTAAGTACCTAGTTCGAAAATTAAACGCGAGAACTCAGTACCGAGTTCGAGAATTAAACGCGAGAACTAAGTACCTAGTTCGAAAATTAAACGCGAGAACTCAGTACCGAGTTCGAGAATTAAACGCGAGAAGTAAGTACCTAGTTCGAGAATTAAACGCGAGAACTATGTACCTAGTTCGAGAATTAAACGCGAGAACTCAGTACCGAGTTCGAGAATTAAACGCGAGATCTCAGTACCGAGTCCGAGAATTAAACGCGAGAACTCAGTACCGAGTTCGAGAATTAAAAGCGAGAACTAAGTACCTAGTTCGAGAATTAAACGCGAGAACTAAGTACCTAGTTCGGAGAATCATTTGAGCATCCAACCGAGACGGTCGTGTTCTCTCCGCCAAGCACTTTTTGTCATACTTCGTAGCAGTCTCACATACTGAAACAGAGATTCAATGCCTAAACCACAGAAAGTACCCAAGCACCGAGTCGAGTCCAATACATCTAGTTCGGACGAAAATAGTAGCATCAAGGGGAATACAGGAAAGAAGGCACGAGTAGGAACAGACGAAGACAGCACAATGGATCTTAAAACCCAGATCAAAGGCGCCTTACAAGAGATCTGGCCCGTGTGGAAAGTGGAACTGCAAGCAGTGATCACACAAGTCGTAATAGATCAACTGCCATTAATCCAATCCCTGAGTGAACAAGTACAACGCTTAGAGAACGAGCTTAAGCAATTGCGAAATACCGGGACAGGTGTACAACAGGTGGACCGTAGCAAAAATATAGTTGTGTTCGGGCTGAAGGAAGAAGCGAAGGAGGACCGACAAACCGTAGAAAAGCACGTGACTGAACTAGGGATAGCATTGGGAATCAATCTGGACTATGACGATGCATTTCGCCTTGGTAAACCCAAAGCCGCTGGGAGTGCCCCAAGGCCACTGTTGATAAAACTCTTGCGAACCCGGGACAAATGGAACATCTTTGGGGCAAAAAAGCAGCTAAGGACCAATCCTGACATTAAATTCAAAGCCGTTTACATCCACGAGGACCACTCCCCAGAGCAGAGGAAGGAAGAAGCCACGCTCCGATCCAAGTTAAAAGACCTGCAGAAACTCGATAAGGACATCACTGGATACATCCGGAAGGGAGTCCTGTACACCAAAAAGAACAACGTAGCCCTCAACAACTATCACAACTCCGAACAGGGTGTCATTGTTGCCTGATCAACGCATCCCCATGGAAGGAAATACCCGGTTAAGTCACTCTTCTTATAATAGTCCCTGTGTGCTCTTGATTGTCTGCGGTCTCTCCGGTGGTCTAGCTATCCCTGTGAAACCTATAGTACAAACTATAGGTGGAATCGGGGAATTCATCAATCAGGTGCGTTCTCACTTTGGGAAAGCAGGTGACTTCGCCACACAAAATGGTTTTGAATACGGAAACGTCTACAATTCACTCCTCCAATACTCGATCATCAACGCTCATCTTGAAAAACAAAACCACCGCCTATTGGTGGCCCAGAGGGACGAGACCGCGGCTATGAGGGAGGACACAGGATCCTACTACTACCGAGACACTGTTATTAATAGCGTCTTTTATGCCTTATTCTTAGCGATTACCGCTGGTACACTTATCGTCAATTCAATTATGTTATGTCGATTTCAACAACGTCGTCGACGAGAGCAACGCTAATTTGTACACACGTACGAACACTATTATTTATAACCACTTTATTTTCAATCTAGTAGCTCCATTCCTTTTTTATTCACATTTATATCGTCTTTATAATAATAATCTCTATTAATGATAACGTCTAATAATAATATCTTCTCTATATATTTACAACCATAGACTTACGACGTCTTAATACTTATACAATCTTCTTACCCTTGGCACTGAAGCCTTCCTGAGAATTATCAATTAAAATCTGTAACAATCTAGTTTTTTTTTCCTTTTCTGTAATACTACCACATAGTATATTCAATTTGTAACCGTCTACATTCAGACTATCACATTTTATAATTTTATAGTGATTCTTAGTTTTATTTAATATTTATGAACCTCATGTACCTTCATGGACCAGCATTGGTCTTCAAAAGGATTGAAATAAACTATCTTATCTTATCTTAAGTACCTAGTTCGAGAATTAATCGCGAGAACTATGTACCTAGATCGAGAATTAAAAGCGAGAACTAAGTACCTAGTTCGAGAATTAAACGCGAGAACTAAGTACCGAGTTCGAGAATTAAACGCGAGAACTAAGTACCTAGTTCGAGAATTAAACGCTAGAACTAAGTACCTAGTTCGAGAATTAAAAGCGAGAACTAAGTACCGAGTTCGAGAATTAAACGCAAGAACTCAGTACCGAGTTCGAGAATTAAACGCGAGATCTCAGTACCGAGTCCGAGAATTAAACGCGAGAACTCAGTATCGAGTTCGAGAATTAAACGCGAGAAGTAAGTACCTAGTTCGAGAATTAAACGCGAGAACTATGTACCTAGTTCGAGAATTAAACGCGAGAACTCAGTACCGAGTTCGAGAATTAAACGCGAGATCTCAGTACCGAGTCCGAGAATTAAACGCGAGAACTCAGTACCGAGTTCGAGAATTAAACGCGAGATCTAAGTACCTAGTTCGAGAATTAAACGCGAGAACTAAGTACCTAGTTCGAGAATTAAACGCGAGAACTAAGTACCTAGTTCGAGAATTAAAAGCGAAAACTAAGTACCTAGTTCGAGAATTAAACGCGAGAACTAAGTACCTAGTTCGAGAATTAAACGCGAGAACTAAGTACCTAGTTCGAGCATTAAAAGCGAGAACTAAGTACCTAGATCGAGAATTAAAAGCGAGAACTAAGTACCTAGTTCGAGAATTAAACGCGAGAACTAAGTACCGAGTTCGAGAATTAAACGCGAGAACTAAGTACCTAGTTCGAGAATTAAACGCGAGAACTAAGTACCTAGTTCGAGAATTAAAAGCGAGAACTATGTACCGAGTTCGAGAATTAAACGCAAGAACTCAGTACCGAGTTCGAGAATTGAACGCGAGATCTCAGTACCGAGTCCGAGAATTAAACGCGAGAACTCAGTATCGAGTTCGAGAATTAAACGCGAGAAGTAAGTACCTAGTTCGAGAATTAAACGCGAGAACTATGTACCTAGTTCGAGAATTAAACGCGAGATCTCAGTACCGAGTTCGAGAATTAAACGCGAGAACTAAGTACCTAGTTCGAGAATTAAAAGCGAGAACTAAGTACCTAGTTCGAGAATTCAACGCAAGAACTCAGTACCTAGTTCGAGAATTAAACGCGAGAACTCAGTACCGAGTTCGAGAATTAAACGCGAGATCTCAGTACCGAGTTCGAGAATTAAACGCGAGAACTAAGTACCTAGTTCGAGAATTAAACGCGAGAACTAAGTACCTAGTTCGAGAATTAAAAGCGAGAACTAAGTACCTAGATCGAGAATTAAAAGCGAGAACTAAGTACCTACTTCGAGAATTAAACGCGAGATCTCAGTACCGAGCTCGAGAATTAAAAGCGAGAACTACGTACCTAGTTCGAGAATTAAACGCGAGATCTCAGTACCGAGTTCGAGAATTAAACGCGAGAACTAAGTATCTAGTTCGAGAATTAAACGCGAGAACTAAGTACCTAGTTCGAAAATTAAACGCGAGAACTCAGTACCGAGTTCGAGAATTAAACCCGAGATCTCAGTACCGAGTCCGAGAATTAAACGCGAGAACTCAGTACCGTGTTCGTGAATTAAACGCGAGATCTAAGTACCTAGTTCGAGAATTAAACGGGAGAACTAAGAACCTAGTTCGAGAATTAAACGCGAGAACTAAGTACCTAGTTCGAGAATTAAAAGCGAAAACTATGTACCTAGTTCGAGAATTAAACGCGAGAACTAAGTACCTAGTTCGAGAATTAAACGCGAGAACTAAGTACCTAGTTCGAGCATTAAAAGCGAGAACTAAGTACCTAGATCGAGAATTTAAAGCGAGAACTAAGTACCTAGTTCGAGAATTAAACGCGAGAACTAAGTACCGAGTTCGAGAATTAAACGCGAGAACTAAGTACCTAGTTCGAGAATTAAACGCGAGAACTAAGTACCTAGTTCGAGAATTAAAAGCGAGAACTATGTACCGAGTTCGAGAATTAAACGCAAGAACTCAGTACCGAGTTCGAGAATTGAACGCGAGATCTCAGTACCGAGTCCGAGAATTAAACGCGAGAACTCAGTATCGAGTTCGAGAATTAAACGCGAGAAGTAAGTACCTAGTTCGAGAATTAAACGCGAGAACTATGTACCTAGTTCGAGAATTAAACGCGAGATCTCAGTACCGAGTTCGAGAATTAAACGCGAGAACTAAGTACCTAGTTCGAGAATTAAAAGCGAGAACTAAGTACCTAGTTCGAGATAGAAACGCAAGAACTCAGTACCTAGTTCGAGAATTAAACGCGAGAACTCAGTACCGAGTTCGAGAATTAAACGCGAGATCTCAGTACCGAGTTCGAGAATTAAACGCGAGAACTAAGTACCTAGTTCGAGAATTAAACGCGAGAACTAAGTACCTAGTTCGAGAATTAAAAGCGAGAACTAAGTACCTAGATCGAGAATTAAAAGCGAGAACTAAGTACCTAGTTCGAGAATTAAACGCGAGATCTCAGTACCGAGTTCGAGAATTAAACGCGAGAACTAAGTACCTAGTTCGAGAATTAAACGCGAGAACTAAGTACCTAGTTCGAGAATTAAAAGCGAGAACTAAGTACCTACTTCGAGAATTAAAAGCGAGAACTAAGTACCTACTTCGAGAATTAAACGCGAGATCTCAGTACCGAGCTCGAGAATTAAAAGCGAGAACTACGTACCTAGTTCGAGAATTAAACGCGAGAACTCAGTACCGAGTTCGAGAATTAAACGCGAGAACTAAGTATCTAGTTCGAGAATTAAACGCGAGAACTAAGTACCTAGTTCGAAAATTAAACGCGAGAACTCAGTACCGAGTTCGAGAATTAAACGCGAGATCTCAGTACCGAGTCCGAGAATTAAACGCGAGAACTCAGTACCGAGTTCGAGAATTAAACGCGAGATCTAAGTACCTAGTTCGAGAATTAAACGGGAGAACTAAGTACCTAGTTCGAGAATTAAACGCGAGAACTAAGTACCTAGCTCGAGAATTAAAAGCGAAAACTAAGTACCTAGTTCGAGAATTAAACGCGAGAACTAAGTACCTAGTTCGAGACTTAAACGCGAGAACTAAGTACCTAGTTCGAGAATTAAACGCGAGAACTAAGTACCGAGTTCGAGAATTAAACGCGAGAACTAAGTACCTAGTTCGAGAATTAAACGCGAGAACTAAGTACCTAGTTCGAGAATTAAAAGCGAGTTCTATGTACCGAGTTCGAGAATTAAACGCAAGAACTCAGTACCGAGTTCGAGAATTGAACGCGAGATCTCAGTACCGAGTCCGAGAATTAAACGCGAGAACTCAGTATCGAGTTCGAGATAGAAACGCAAGAACTCAGTACCTAGTTCGAGAATTAAACGCGAGAACTCAGTACCGAGTTCGAGAATTAAACGCGAGATCTCAGTACCGAGTTCGAGAATTAAACGCGAGAACTAAGTACCTAGTTCGAGAATTAAACGCGAGAACTAAGTACCTAGTTCGAGAATTAAAAGCGAGAACTAAGTACCTAGATCGAGAATTAAAAGCGAGAACTAAGTACCTAGTTCGAGAATTAAACGCGAGATCTCAGTACCGAGTTCGAGAATTAAACGCGAGAACTCAGTACCGAGTTCGTGAATTAAACGCGAGATCTAAGTACCTAGTTCGAGAATTAAACGGGAGAACTAAGAACCTAGTTCGAGAATTAAACGCGAGAACTAAGTACCTAGTTCGAGAATTAAAAGCGAAAACTATGTACCTAGTTCGAGAATTAAACGCGAGAACTAAGTACCTAGTTCGAGAATTAAACGCGAGAACTAAGTACCTAGTTCGAGCATTAAAAGCGAGAACTAAGTACCTAGATCGAGAATTTAAAGCGAGAACTAAGTACCTAGTTCGAGAATTAAACGCGAGAACTAAGTACCGAGTTCGAGAATTAAACGCGAGAACTAAGTACCTAGTTCGAGAATTAAACGCGAGAACTAAGTACCTAGTTCGAGAATTAAAAGCGAGAACTATGTACCGAGTTCGAGAATTAAACGCAAGAACTCAGTACCGAGTTCGAGAATTGAACGCGAGATCTCAGTACCGAGTCCGAGAATTAAACGCGAGAACTCAGTATCGAGTTCGAGAATTAAACGCGAGAAGTAAGTACCTAGTTCGAGAATTAAACGCGAGAACTATGTACCTAGTTCGAGAATTAAACGCGAGATCTCAGTACCGAGTTCGAGAATTAAACGCGAGAACTAAGTACCTAGTTCGAGAATTAAAAGCGAGAACTAAGTACCTAGTTCGAGATAGAAACGCAAGAACTCAGTACCTAGTTCGAGAATTAAACGCGAGAACTCAGTACCGAGTTCGAGAATTAAACGCGAGATCTCAGTACCGAGTTCGAGAATTAAACGCGAGAACTAAGTACCTAGTTCGAGAATTAAACGCGAGAACTAAGTACCTAGTTCGAGAATTAAAAGCGAGAACTAAGTACCTAGATCGAGAATTAAAAGCGAGAACTAAGTACCTAGTTCGAGAATTAAACGCGAGATCTCAGTACCGAGTTCGAGAATTAAACGCGAGAACTAAGTACCTAGTTCGAGAATTAAACGCGAGAACTAAGTACCTAGTTCGAGAATTAAAAGCGAGAACTAAGTACCTAGATCGAGAATTAAAAGCGAGAACTAAGTAGCTACTTCGAGAATTAAACGCGAGATCTCAGTACCGAGCTCGAGAATTAAAAGCGAGAACTACGTACCTAGTTCGAGAATTAAACGCGAGATCTCAGTACCGAGTTCGAGAATTAAACGCGAGAACTAAGTATCTAGTTCGAGAATTAAACGCGAGAACTAAGTACCTAGTTCGAAAATTAAACGCGAGAACTCAGTACCGAGTTCGAGAATTAAACGCGAGATCTCAGTACCGAGTCCGAGAATTAAACGCGAGAACTCAGTACCGAGTTCGAGAATTAAACGCGAGATCTAAGTACCTAGTTCGAGAATTAAACGGGAGAACTAAGTACCTAGTTCGAGAATTAAACGCGAGAACTAAGTACCTAGTTCGAGAATTAAAAGCGAAAACTAAGTACCTAGTTCGGGAATTAAACGCGAGAACTAAGTACCTAGTTCGAGACTTAAACGCGAGAACTAAGTACCTAGTTCGAGAATTAAACGCGAGAACTAAGTACCGAGTTCGAGAATTAAACGCGAGAACTAAGTACCTAGTTCGAGAATTAAACGCGAGAACTAAGTACCTAGTTCGAGAATTAAAAGCGAGTTCTATGTACCGAGTTCGAGAATTAAACGCAAGAACTCAGTACCGAGTTCGAGAATTGAACGCGAGATCTCAGTACCGAGTCCGAGAATTAAACGCGAGAACTCAGTATCGAGTTCGAGATAGAAACGCAAGAACTCAGTACCTAGTTCGAGAATTAAACGCGAGAACTCAGTACCGAGTTCGAGAATTAAACGCGAGATCTCAGTACCGAGTTCGAGAATTAAACGCGAGAACTAAGTACCTAGTTCGAGAATTAAACGCGAGAACTAAGTACCTAGTTCGAGAATTAAAAGCGAGAACTAAGTACCTAGATCGAGAATTAAAAGCGAGAACTAAGTACCTAGTTCGAGAATTAAACGCGAGATCTCAGTACCGAGTTCGAGAATTAAACGCGAGAACTAAGTACCTAGTTCGAGAATTAAACGCGAGAACTAAGTACCTAGTTCGAGAATTAAAAGCGAGAACTAAGTACCTAGATCGAGAATTAAAAGCGAGAACTAAGTACCTACTTCGAGAATTAAAAGCGAGAACTAAGTACCTAGTTCGAGAATTAAACGCGAGATCTCAGTACCGAGCTCGAGAATTAAAAGCGAGAACTACGTACCTAGTTCGAGAATTAAACGCGAGATCTCAGTACCGAGTTCGAGAATTAAACGCGAGAACTAAGTACCTAGTTCGAGAATTAAACGCGAGATCTCAGTACCGAGTTCGAGAATTAAACGCGAGAACTAAGTACCTAGTTCGAGAATTAAAAGCGAGAACTAAGTACCTAGTTCGAGAATTAAACGCGAGATCTCAGTACCGAGCTCGAGAATTAAAAGCGAGAACTACGTACCTAGTTCGAGAATTAAACGCGAGAACTAAGTACCTAGTTCGAGAATTAAAAGCGAAAACTAAGTACCTAGTTCGAGAATTAAACGCGAGATCTCAGTACCGAGTTCGAGAATTAAACGCGAGAACTAAGTACCTAGTTCGAGAATTAAACGCGAGAACTAAGTACCTAGTTCGAGAATTAAAAGCGAGAACGAAGTACCTAGATCGAGAATTAAAAGCGAGAACTAAGTACCTAGTTCGAGAATTAAACGCGAGATCTCAGTACCGAGCTCGAGAATTAAAAGCGAGAACTACGTACCTAGTTCGAGAATTAAACGCGAGATCTCAGTACCGAGTTCGAGAATTAAACGCGAGAACTAAGTACCTAGTTCGAGAATTAAACGCGAGATCTCAGTACCGAGTTCGAGAATTAAACGCGAGAACTAAGTACCTAGTTCGAGAATTAAAAGCGAGAACTAAGTACCTAGTTCGAGAAAGAAACGCAAGAACTCAGTACCGAGTTCGAGAATTACACGCGAGATCTCAGTACCGAGTCCGAGAATTAAACGCGAGATCTCAGTACCGAGTCCGAGAATTAAACGCGAGAACTCAGTACCGAGTTCGAGAATTAAAAGCGAGAACTAAGTACCTAGTTCGAGAATTAAACGCGAGAACTAAGTACCTAGTTCGAGAATTAAAAGCGAGAACTAAGTACCTAGATCGAGAATTAAAAGCGAGAACTAAGTACCTAGTTCGAGAATTAAACGCAAAAACTAAGTACCGAGTTCGAGAATTAAACGCGAGAACTAAGTACCTAGTTCGAGAATTAAACGCGAGAACTAAGTACCTAGTTCGAGAATTAAAAGCGAGAACTAAGTACCGAGTTCGAGAATTAAACGCAAGAACTCAGTACCGAGTTCGAGAATTAAACGCGAGATCTCAGTACCGAGTCCGAGAATTAAACGCGAGAACTCAGTATCGAGTTCGAGAATTAAACGCGAGAAGTAAGTACCTAGTTCGAGAATTAAACGCGAGAACTATGTACCTAGTTCGAGAATTAAACGCGAGATCTCAGTACTGAGTTCGAGAATTAAACGCGAGAACTAAGTACCTAGTTCGAGAATTAAAAGCGAGAACTAAGTACCTAGTTCGAGACTTAAACGCAAGAACTCAGTACCTAGTTCGAGAATTAAACGCGAGCACTCAGTACCGAGTTCGAGAATTAAACGCGAGATCTAAGTACCTAGTTCGAGAATTAAACGCGAGAACTAAGTAGCTAGTTCGAGAATTAAACGCGAGAACTAAGTACCTAGTTCGAGAATTAAAAGCGAGAACTAAGTACCTAGTTCGAGAATTAAACGTGAGAACTAAGTACCTAGTTCGAGAATTAAACGCGAGAACTAAGTACCTAGTTCGAGAATTAAACGCAAGAACTCAGTACCTAGTTCGAGAATTAAACGCGAGATCTCAGTACCGAGTCCGAGAATTAAACGCGAGAACTCAGTATCGAGTTCGAGAATTAAACGCGAGAAGTAAGTACCTAGTTCGAGAATTAAACGCGAGAACTATGTACCTAGTTCGAGAATTAAACGCGAGAACTCAGTACCGAGTCCGAGAATTAAACGCGAGAACTCAGTACCTAGTTCGAGAATTAAACGCGAGATCTCAGTACCGAGTTCGAGAATTAAACGCGAGAACTAAGTACCTAGTTCGAGAATTAAAAGCGAGAACTAAGTACCTAGTTCGAGAATTAAACGCGAGAACTCAGTACCGAGTTCGAGAATTAAACGCGAGATCTCAGTACCGAGTTCGAGAATTAAACGCGAGAACTAAGTACCTAGTTCGAGAATTAAACGCGAGAACTAAGTACCTAGTTCGAGAATTAAAAGCGAGAACTAAGTACCTAGATCGAGAATTAAAAGCGAGAACTAAGTACCCAGTTCGAGAATTAAACGCGAGATCTCTGTACCGAGCTCGAGAATTAAAAGCGAGAACTACGTACCTAGTTCGAGAATTAAACGCGAGAACTAAGTATCTAGTTTGAAAATTAAACGCGAGAACTCAGTACCGAGTTCGAGAATTAAACGCGAGAACTAAGTACCTAGTTCGAAAATTAAACGCGAGAACTCAGTACCGAGTTCGAGAATTAAACGCGAGAAGTAAGTACCTAGTTCGAGAATTAAACGCGAGAACTATGTACCTAGTTCGAGAATTAAACGCGAGAACTCAGTACCGAGTTCGAGAATTAAACGCGAGATCTCAGTACAGAGTCCGAGAATTCAACGCGAGAACTCAGTACCGAGTTCGAGAATTAAAAGCGAGAACTAAGTACCTAGTTCGAGAATTAAACGCGAGAACTAAGTACCTAGTTCAAGAATTAAACGCGAGAACTATGTACCTAGATCGAGAATTAAAAGCGAGAACTAAGTACCTAGTTCGAGAATTAAACGCGAGAACTAAGTACCGAGTTCGAGAATTAAACGCGAGAACTAAGTACCTAGTTCGAGAATTAAACGCGAGAACTAAGTACCTAGTTCGAGAATTAAACGCGAGAACTAAGTACCGAGTTCGAGAATTAAACGCGAGAACTAAGTACCTAGTTCGAGAATTAAACGCGAGAACTAAGTACCGAGTCCGAGAATTAAACGCGAGAACTCAGTACCGAGTTCGAGAATTAAACGCGAGATCTAAGTACCTAGTTCGAGAATTAAACGCGAGAACTAAGTACCTAGTTCGAGAATTAAACGCGAGAACTAAGTACCTAGTTCGAGAATTAAAAGCGAAAACTAAGTACCTAGTTCGAGAATTAAACGCGGGAACTAAGTACCTAGTTCGAGAATTAAACGCGAGAACTAAGTACCTAGTTCGAGCATTAAAAGCGAGAACTAAGTACCTAGATCGAGAATTAAAAGCGAGAACTAAGTACCTAGTTCGAGAATTAAACGCGAGAACTAAGTACCGAGTTCGAGAATTAAACGCGAGAACTAAGTACCTAGTTCGAGAATTAAACGCGAGAACTAAGTACCTAGTTCGAAAATTAAACGCGAGAACTCAGTACCGAGTTCGAGAATTAAACGCGAGAACTAAGTACCTAGTTCGAAAATTAAACGCGAGAACTCAGTACCGAGTTCGAGAATTAAACGCGAGATCTCAGTACCGAGTCCGAGAATTGAACGCGAGAACTCAGTACCGAGTTCGAGAATTAAAAGCGAGAACTAAGTACCTAGTTCGAGAATTAAACGCGAGAACTAAGTACCTAGTTCGAGAATTAAACGCGAGAACTATGTACCTAGATCGAGAATTAAAAGCGAGAACTAAGTACCTAGTTCGAGAATTAAACGCGAGAACTAAGTACCGAGTTCGAGAATTAAACGCGAGAACTAAGTACCTAGTTCGAGAATTAAACGCGAGAACTAAGTACCTAGTTCGAGAATTAAACGCTAGAACTAAGTACCTAGTTCGAGAATTAAAAGCGAGAACTAAGTACCGAGTTCGAGAATTAAACGCAAGAACTCAGTACCGAGTTCGAGAATTAAACGCGAGATCTCAGTACCGAGTCCGAGAATTAAACGCGAGAACTCAGTATCGAGTTCGAGAATTAAACGCGAGAAGTAAGTACCTAGTTCGAGAATTAAACGCGAGAACTATGTACCTAGTTCGAGAATTAAACGCGAGAACTCAGTACCGAGTTCGAGAATCAAACGCGAGATCTCAGTACCGAGTCCGAGAATTAAACGCGAGAACTCAGTACCGAGTTCGAGAATTAAACGCGAGATCTAAGTACCTAGTTCGAGAATTAAACGCGAGAACTAAGTACCTAGTTCGAGAATTAAACGCGAGATCTAAGTACCTAGTTCGAGAATTAAAAGCGAAAACTAAGTACCTAGTTCGAGAATTAAACGCGAGAACTAAGTACCTAGTTCGAGAATTAAACGCGAGAACTAAGTACCTAGTTCGAGCATTAAAAGCGAGAACTGAGTACCTAGATCGAGAATTAAAAGCGAGAACTAAGTACCTAGTTCGAGAATTAAACGCGAGAACTAAGTACCGAGTCCGAGAATTAAACGCGAGAACTCAGTATCGAGTTCGAGAATTAAACGCGAGAAGTAAGTACCTAGTTCGAGAATTAAACGCGAGAACTATGTACCTAGTTCGAGAATTAAACGCGAGATCTCAGTACCGAGTTCGAGAATTAAACGCGAGAACTAAGTACCTAGTTCGAGAATTAAAAGCGAGAACTAAGTACCTAGTTCGAGAATTAAACGCAAGAACTCAGTACCTAGTTCGAGAATTAAACGCGAGATCTCAGTACCGAGTTCGAGAATTAAACGCGAGAACTAAGTACCTAGTTCGAGAATTAAAAGCGAGAACTAAGTACCCAGTTCGAGAATTAAACGCGAGATCTCAGTACCGAGTTCGAAAATTAAACGCGAGAACTAAGTATCTAGTTCGAGAATTAAACGCGAGAACTAAGTACCTAGTTCGAAAATTAAACGCGAGAACTCAGTACCGAGTTCGAGAATTAAACGCGAGATCTCAGTACCGAGTCCGAGAATTAAACGCGAGAACTCAGTACCGAGTTCGAGAATTAAACGCGAGATCTAAGTACCTAGTTCGAGAATTAAACGGGAGAACTAAGTACCTAGTTCGAGAATTAAACGCGAGAACTAAGTACCTAGTTCGAGAATTAAAAGCGAAAACTAAGTACCTAGTTCGAGAATTAAACGCGAGAACTAAGTACCTAGTTCGAGAATTAAACGCGATAACTAAGTACCTAGTTCGAGCATTAAAAGCGAGAACTTAGTACCTAGATCGAGAATTAAAAGCGAGAACTAAGTACCTAGTTCGAGAATTAAACGCGAGAACTCAGTACCGAGTTCGAGAATTAAACGCGAGAACTAAGTACCTAGTTCGAGAATTAAACGCGAGAACTAAGTACCTAGTTCGAGAATTAAAAGCGAGAACTATGTACCGAGTTCGAGAATTAAACGCAAGAACTCAGTACGGACTTCGAGAATTGAACGCGAGATCTCAGTACCGAGTCCGAGAATTAAACGCGAGAACTCAGTATCGAGTTCGAGAATTAAACGCGAGAAGTAAGTACCTAGTTCGAGAATTAAACGCGAGAACTATGTACCTAGTTCGAGAAATAAACGCGAGATCTCAGTACCGAGTTCGAGAATTAAACGCGAGAACTAAGTACCTAGTTCGAGAATTAAAAGCGAGAACTAAGTACCTAGTTCGAGAATTAAACGCAAGAACTCAGTACCTAGTTCGAGAATTAAACGCGAGAACTCAGTACCGAGTTCGAGAATTAAACGCGAGATCTCAGTACCGAGTTCGAGAATTAAACGCGAGAACTAAGTACCTAGTTCGAGAATTAAACGCGAGAACTAAGTACCTAGTTCGAGAATTAAAAGCGAGAACTAAGTACCTAGATCGAGAAATAAAAGCGAGAACTAAGTACCTAGTTCGAGAATTAAACGCGAGATCTCAGTACCGAGCTCGAGAATTAAAAGCGAGAACTACGTACCTAGTTCGAGAATTAAACGCGAGATCTCAGTACTTAGTTCGAGAATTAAACGCGAGAACTAAGTACCTAGTTCGAGAATTAAACGCGAGAACTAAGTACCTAGTTCGAAAATTAAACGCGAGAACTCAGTACCGAGTTCGAGAATTAAACGCGAGATCTCAGTACCGAGTCCGAGAATTAAACGCGAGAACTCAGTATCGAGTTCGAGAATTATACGCGAGAAGTAAGTACCTAGTTCGAGAATTAAACGCGAGAACTATGTACCTAGTTCGAGAATTAAACGCGAGATCTAAGTACCGAGTTCGAAAATTAAACGCGAGAACTAAGTACCTAGTTCGAGAATTAAACGCGAGAACTCAGTACCTAGTTCGAAAATTAAACGCGAGAACTAAGTACCTAGTTCGAGAATTAAACGCGAGAACTAAGTACCTAGTTCGAGAATTAAAAGCGAGAACTAAGTACCGAGTTCGAGAATTAAACGCAAGAACTCAGTACCGAGTTCGAGAATTAAACGCGACATCTCAGTACCGAGTCCGAGAATTAAACGCGAGAACTCAGTATCGAGTTCGAGAATTATACGCGAGAAGTAAGTACCTAGTTCGAGAATTAAACGCGAGAACTATGTACCTAGTTCGAGAATTAAACGCGAGATCTCAGTACCGAGTTCGAGAATTAAACGCGAGAACTAAGTACCTAGTTCGAGAATTAAAAGCGAGAACTAAGTACCTAGTTCGAGAATTAAACGCAAGAACTCAGTACCTAGTTCGAGAATTAAACGCGAGCACTCAGTACCGAGTTCGAGAATTAAACGCGAGATCAAAGTACCTAGTTCGAGAATTAAACGCGAGAACTAAGTACCTAGTTCGAGAATTAAACGCGAGAACTAAGTACCTAGTTCGAGAATTAAAAGCGAGAACTAAGTACCTAGTTCGAGAATTAAACGCGAGAACTAAGTACCTAGTTCGAGAATTAAACGCAAGAACTCAGTACCTAGTTCGAGAATTAAACGCGAGCACTCAGTACCGAGTTCGAGAATTAAACGCGAGATCTAAGTACCTAGTTCGAGAATTAAACGCGAGAACTAAGTACCTAGTTCGAGAATTAAACGCGAGAACTAAGTACCTAGTTCGAGAATTAAAAGCGAGAACTAAGTACCTAGTTCGAGAATTAAACGCGAGAACTAAGTACCTAGTTCGAGAATTAAACGCGAGAACTAAGTACCTAGTTCGAGAATTAAAAGCGAGAACTAAGTACCTAGATCGAGAATTAAAAGCGAGAACTAAGTACCTAGTTCGAGAATTAAACGCGAGAACTAAGTACCTAGTTCGAGAATTAAAAGCGAGAACTAATTACCGAGTTCGAGAATTAAACGCAAGAACTCAGTACCGAGTTCGAGAATTAAACGCGAGATCTCAGTACCGAGTCCGAGAATTAAACGCGAGAACTAAGTATCTAGTTCGAGAATTAAACGCGAGAACTAAGTACCTAGTTCGAAAATTAAAAGCGAGAACTAAGTACCGAGTTCGAGAATTAAACGCGAGAACTAAGTACCTAGTTCGAAAATTAAAAGCGAGAACTAAGTACCTAGTTCGAGAATTAAACGCGAGAACTAAGTACCTAGTTCGAGAATTAAAAGCGAGAACTAAGTACCTAGTTCGAGAATTAAACGCGAGAACTAAGTACCGAGTTCGAGAATTAAACGCGAGAACTAAGTACCTAGTTCGAGAATTAAACGCGAGAACTAAGTACCTAGTTCGAGAATTAAAAGCGAGAACTAAGTACCGAGTTCGAGAATTAAACGCAAGAACTCAGTACCGAGTTCGAGAATTAAACGCGAGATCTCAGTACCGAGCTCGAGAATTAAACGCAAGAACTCAGTACCGAGTTCGAGAATTAAACGCGAGATCTCAGTACCGAGCTCGAGAATTAAAAGCGAGAACTCAGTATCGAGTTCGAGAATTAAACGCGAGAAGTAAGTACCTAGTTCGAGAATTAAACGCGAGAACTAAGTACCTAGTTCGAGAATTAAACGCGAGAACTAAGTACCTAGTTCGAGAATTAAAAGCGAGAACTAAGTACCTAGTTCGAGAATTAAACGCGAGATCTCAGTACCGAGTTCGAGAAATAAACGCGAGAACTAAGTACCTAGTTCGAGAATTAAAAGCGAGAACTAAGTACCGAGTTCGAGAATTAAACGCAAGAACTCAGTACCGAGTTCGAGAATTAAACGCGAGATCTCAGTACCGAGCTCGAGAATTAAAAGCGGGAACTCAGTATCGAGTTCGAGAATTAAAGGCGAGAAGTAAGTACCTAGTTCGAGAATTAAACGCGAGAACTATGTACCTAGTTCGAGAATTAAACGCGAGATCTCAGTACCGAGTTCGAGAAATAAACGCGAGAACTAAGTACCTAGTTCGAGAATTAAAAGCGAGAACTAAGTACCTAGTTCGAGAATTAAACGCAAGAACTCAGTACCTAGTTCGAGTATTAAACGCGAGAACTCAGTACCGAGTTCGAGAATTAAACGTGAGATCTAAGTACCTAGTTCGAGAATTAAACGCGAGAACTAAGTACCTAGTTCGAGAATTAAACGCGAGAACTAAGTAAATAGTTCGAGAATTAAAAGCGAGAACTAAGTACCTAGTTCGAGAATTAAACGCGAGAACTAAGGACCTAGTTCGAGAATTAAACGCGAGAACTAAGTACCTAGTTCGAGAATTTAACGCGAGAACTAAGTACCTAGATCGAGAATTAAAAGCGAGAACTAAGTACCTAGTTCGAGAATTAAACGCGAGAACTAAGTACCGAGTTCGAGAATTAAACGCGAGAACTAAGTACCTAGTTCGAGAATTAAACGCGAGAACTAAGTACCTAGTTCGAGAATTAAAAGCGAGAACTAATTACCGAGTTCGAGAATTAAACGCAAGAACTCAGTACCGAGTTCGAGACTTAAACGCGAGATCTCAGCACCGAGCTCGAGAATTAAAAGCGAGAACTCAGTATCGAGTTCGAGAATTAAACGCGAGAAGTAAGTACCTAGTTCGAGAATTAAACGCAAGAACTCAGTACCTAGTTCGAGAATTAAAAGCGAGAACTAAGTACCTAGTTCGAGAATTAAACGCGAGAACTAAGTACCTAGTTCGAGAATTAAAAGCGAGAACTAAGTACCTAGTTCGAGAATTAAACGCGAGATCTCAGTACCGAGTTCGAGAAATAAACGCGAGAACTAAGTACCTAGTTCGAGAATTAAAAGCGAGAACTAAGTACCTAGTTCGAGAATTAAACGCAAGAACTCAGTACCTAGTTCGAGTATTAAACGCGAGAACTCAGTACCGAGTTCGAGAATTAAACGTGAGATCTAAGTACCTAGTTCGAGAATTAAACGCGAGAACTAAGTACCTAGTTCGAGAATTAAACGCGAGAACTAAGTAAATAGTTCGAGAATTAAAAGCGAGAACTAAGTACCTAGTTCGAGAATTAAACGCGAGAACTAAGTACCTAGTTCGAGAATTAAACGCGAGAACTAAGTACCTAGTTCGAGAATTTAACGCGAGAACTAAGTACCTAGATCGAGAATTAAAAGCGAGAACTAAGTACCTAGTTCGAGAATTAAACGCGAGAACTAAGTACCGAGTTCGAGAATTAAACGCGAGAACTAAGTACCTAGTTCGAGAATTAAACGCGAGAACTAAGTACCTAGTTCGAGAATTAAAAGCGAGAACTAATTACCGAGTTCGAGAATTAAACGCAAGAACTCAGTACCGAGTTCGAGACTTAAACGCGAGATCTCAGCACCGAGCTCGAGAATTAAAAGCGAGAACTCAGTATCGAGTTCGAGAATTAAACGCGAGAAGTAAGTACCTAGTTCGAGAATTAAACGCGAGAACTATGTACCTAGTTCGAGAATTAAACGCGAGATCTCAGTACCGAGTTCGAGAATTAAACGCGAGAACTAAGTACCTAGTTCGAGAATTAAAAGCGAGAACTAAGTACCTAGTTCGAGAATTAAACGCAAGAACTCAGTACCTAGTTCGAGAATTAAACGCGAGATCTCAGTACCGAGTCCGAGAATTAAACGCGAGAACTCAGTATCGAGTTCGAGAATTAAACGCGAGAAGTAAGTACCTAGTTCGAGAATTAAACGCGAGAACTATGTACCTAGTTCGAGAATAAAACGCGAGATCTCAGTACCGAGTTCGAGAATTAAACGCAAGAACTCAGTACCTAGTTCGAGAATTAAACGCAAGAACTCAGTACTTAGTTCGAGAATTAAACGCGAGCACTCAGTACCGAGTTCGAGAATTAAACGCGAGATCTAAGTACCTAGTTCGAGAATTAAACGCGAGAACTAAGTACCTAGTTCGAGAATTAAACGCGAGAACTAAGTACCTAGTTCGAGAATTAAAAGCGAGAACTAAGTACCTAGTTCGAGAATTAAACGCGAGAACTAAGTACCTAGTTCGAGAATTAAACGCGAGAACTAAGTACCTAGTTCGAGAATTAAAAGCGAGAACTAAGTACCTAGATCGAGAATTAAAAGCGAGAACTAAGTACCTAGTTCGAGAATTAAACGCGAGAACTAAGTACCTAGTTCGAGAATTAAAAGCGAGAACTAAGTACCGAGTTCGAGAATTAAACGCAAGAACTCAGTACCGAGTTCGAGAATTAAACGCGAGATCTCAGTACCGAGTCCGAGAATTAAACGCGAGAACTAAGTATCTAGTTCGAGAATTAAACGCGAGAACTAAGTACCTAGTTCGAAAATTAAAAGCGAGAACTAAGTACCTAGTTCGAGAATTAAACGCGAGAACTAAGTACCTAGTTCGAGAATTAAAAGCGAGAACTAAGTACCTAGATCGAGAATTAAAAGCGAGAACTAAGTACCTAGTTCGAGAATTAAACGCGAGAACTAAGTACCGAGTTCGAGAATTAAACGCGAGAACTAAGTACCTAGTTCGAGAATTAAACGCGAGAACTAAGTACCTAGTTCGAGAATTAAAAGCGAGAACTAAGTACCGAGTTCGAGAATTAAACGCAAGAACTCAGTACCGAGTTCGAGAATTAAACGCGAGATCTCAGTACCGAGCTCGAGAATTAAAAGCGAGAACTCAGTATCGAGTTCGAGAATTAAACGCGAGAAGTAAGTACCTAGTTCGAGAATTAAACGCGAGAACTATGTACCTAGTTCGAGAATAAAACGCGAGATCTCAGTACCGAGTTCGAGAATTAAAAGCGAGAACTAAGTACCTAGTTCGAGAATTAAAAGCGAGAACTAAGTACCTAGTTCGAGAATTAAACGCGAGAACTAAGTGCTTAGTTCGAGAATTAAAAGCGAGAACTAAGTACCGAGTTCGAGAATTAAACGCAAGAACTCAGTACCGAGTTCGAGAATTAAACGCGAGATCTCAGTACCGAGCTCGAGAATTAAAAGCGGGAACTCAGTATCGAGTTCGAGAATTAAACGCGAGAAGTAAGTACCTAGTTCGAGAATTAAACGCGAGAACTATGTACCTAGTTCGAGAATTAAACGCGAGATCTCAGTACCGAGTTCGAGAAATAAACGCGAGAACTAAGTACCTAGTTCGAGAATTAAAAGCGAGAACTAAGTACCTAGTTCGAGAATTAAACGCAAGAACTCAGTACCTAGTTCGAGTATTAAACGCGAGAACTCAGTACCGAGTTCGAGAATTAAACGTGAGATCTAAGTACCTAGTTCGAGAATTAAACGCGAGAACTAAGTACCTAGTTCGAGAATTAAAAGCGAGAACTAAGTACCGAGTTCGAGAATTAAACGCAAGAACTCAGTACCGAGTTCGAGAATTAAACGCGAGATCTCAGTACCGAGCTCGAGAATTAAAAGCGAGAACTCAGTATCGAGTTCGGGAATTAAACGCGAGAAGTAAGTACCTAGTTCGAGAATTAAACGCGAGAACTATGTACCTAGTTCGAGAATAAAACGCGAGATCTCAGTACCGAGTTCGAGAATTAAACGCGAGAACTAAGTACCTAGTTCGAGAATTAAAAGCGAGAACTAAGTACCTAGATCGAGAATTAAAAGCGAGAACTAAGTACCTAGTTCGAGAATTAAACGCGAGAACTAAGTACCTAGTTCGAGAATTAAAAGCGAGAACTAAGTACCTAGTTCGAGAATTAAACGCGAGAACTAAGTACCTAGTTCGAGAATTAAAAGCGAGAACTAAGTACCGAGTTCGAGAATTAAAAGCGAGAACTCAGTACCGAGTTCGAGAATTAAACGCGAGATCTCAGTACCGAGTCCGAGAATTAAAAGCGAGAACTCAGTATCGAGTTCGAGAATTAAACGCGAGAAGTAAGTACCTAGTTCGAGAATTAAACGCGAGAACTATGTACCTAGTTCGAGAATAAAACGCGAGATCTCAGTACCGAGTTCGAGAATTAAACGCGAGAACTGAGTACCTAGTTCGAGAATTAAAAGCGAGAACTAAGTACCTAGTTCGAGAATTAAACGCGAGAACTAAGTGCCTAGTTCGAGAATTAAAAGCGAGAACTAAGTACCGAGTTCGAGAATTAAACGCAAGAACTCAGTACCGAGTTCGAGAATTAAACGCGAGATCTCAGTACCGAGCTCGAGAATTAAAAGCGGGAACTCAGTATCGAGTTCGAGAATTAAAGGCGAGAAGTAAGTACCTAGTTCGAGAATTAAACGCGAGAACTATGTACCTAGTTCGAGAATTAAACGCGAGATCTCAGTACCGAGTTCGAGAAATAAACGCGAGAACTAAGTACCTAGTTCGAGAATTAAAAGCGAGAACTAAGTACCTAGTTCGAGAATTAAACGCAAGAACTCAGTACCTAGTTCGAGTATTAAACGCGAGAACTCAGTACCGAGTTCGAGAATTAAACGTGAGATCTAAGTACCTAGTTCGAGAATTAAACGCGAGAACTAAGTACCTAGTTCGAGAATTAAACGCGAGAACTATGTACCTTGTTCGAGAATTAAAAGCGAGAACTAAGTACCTAGTTCGAGAATTAAACGCGAGAACTAAGTACCTAGTTCGAGAATTAAACGCGAGAACTAAGTACCTAGTTCGAGAATTAAACGCGAGAACTAAGTACCTAGATCGAGAATTAAAAGCGAGAACTAAGTACCTAGTTCGAGAATTAAACGCGAGAACTAAGTACCGAGTTCGAGAATTAAACGCGAGAACTAAGTACCTAGTTCGAGAATTAAACGCGAGAACTAAGTACCTAGTTCGAGAATTAAAAGCGAGAACTAATTACCGAGTTCGAGAATTAAACGCGAGAACTAAGTACCTAGTTCGAGAATTAAAAGCGAGAACTAATTACCGAGTTCGAGAATTAAACGCAAGAACTCAGTACCGAGTTCGAGAATTAAACGCGAGATCTCAGTACCGAGTCCGAGAATTAAACGCGAGAACTAAGTATCTAGTTCGAGAATTAAACGCGAGAACTAAGTACCTAGTTCGAAAATTAAAAGCGAGAACTAAGTACCTAGTTCGAGAATTAAACGCGAGAACTAAGTACCTAGTTCGAGAATTAAAAGCGAGAACTAAGTACCTAGATCGAGAATTAAAAGCGAGAACTAAGTACCTAGTTCGAGAATTAAACGCGAGAACTAAGTACCGAGTTCGAGAATTAAACGCGAGAACTAAGTACCTAGTTCGAGAATTAAACGCGAGAACTAAGTACGTAGTTCGAGAATTAAAAGCGAGAACTAAGTACCGAGTTCGAGAATTAAACGCAAGAACTCAGTACCGAGTTCGAGAATTAAACGCGAGATCTCAGTACCGAGCTCGAGAATTAAAAGCGAGAACTCAGTATCGAGTTCGAGAATTAAACGCGAGAAGTAAGTACCTAGTTCGAGAATTAAACGCGAGAACTATGTACCTAGTTCGAGAATAAAACGCGAGATCTCAGTACCGAGTTCGAGAATTAAACGCGAGAACTAAGTACCTAGTTCGAGAATTAAAAGCGAGAACTAAGTACCTAGTTCGAGAATTAAACGCGAGAACTAAGTGCCTAGTTCGAGAATTAAAAGCGAGAACTAAGTACCGAGTTCGAGAATTAAACGCAAGAACTCAGTACCGAGTTCGAGAATTAAACGCGAGATCTCAGTACCGAGCTCGAGAATTAAAAGCGGGAACTCAGTATCGAGTTCGAGAATTAAAGGCGAGAAGTAAGTACCTAGTTCGAGAATTAAACGCGAGAACTATGTACCTAGTTCGAGAATTAAACGCGAGATCTCAGTACCGAGTTCGAGAAATAAACGCGAGAACTAAGTACCTAGTTCGAGAATTAAAAGCGAGAACTAAGTACCTAGTTCGAGAATTAAACGCAAGAACTCAGTACCTAGTTCGAGTATTAAACGCGAGAACTCAGTACCGAGTTCGAGAATTAAACGTGAGATCTAAGTACCTAGTTCGAGAATTAAACGCGAGAACTAAGTACCTAGTTCGAGAATTAAACGCGAGAACTATGTACCTTGTTCGAGAATTAAAAGCGAGAACTAAGTACCTAGTTCGAGAATTAAACGCGAGAACTAAGTACCTAGTTCGAGAATTAAACGCGAGAACTAAGTACCTAGTTCGAGAATTAAACGCGAGAACTAAGTACCTAGATCGAGAATTAAAAGCGAGAACTAAGTACCTAGTTCGAGAATTAAACGCGAGAACTAAGTACCGAGTTCGAGAATTAAACGCGAGAACTAAGTACCTAGTTCGAGAATTAAACGCGAGAACTAAGTACCTAGTTCGAGAATTAAAAGCGAGAACTAATTACCGAGTTCGAGAATTAAACGCGAGAACTAAGTACCTAGTTCGAGAATTAAAAGCGAGAACTAATTACCGAGTTCGAGAATTAAACGCAAGAACTCAGTACCGAGTTCGAGAATTAAACGCGAGATCTCAGTACCGAGTCCGAGAATTAAACGCGAGAACTAAGTATCTAGTTCGAGAATTAAACGCGAGAACTAAGTACCTAGTTCGAAAATTAAAAGCGAGAACTAAGTACCTAGTTCGAGAATTAAACGCGAGAACTAAGTACCTAGTTCGAGAATTAAAAGCGAGAACTAAGTACCTAGATCGAGAATTAAAAGCGAGAACTAAGTACCTAGTTCGAGAATTAAACGCGAGAACTAAGTACCGAGTTCGAGAATTAAACGCGAGAACTAAGTACCTAGTTCGAGAATTAAACGCGAGAACTAAGTACCTAGATCGAGAATTAAAAGCGAGAACTAAGTACCTAGTTCGAGAATTAAACGCGAGAACTAAGTACCGAGTTCGAGAATTAAACGCGAGAACTAAGTACCTAGTTCGAGAATTAAACGCGAGAACTAAGTACGTAGTTCGAGAATTAAAAGCGAGAACTAAGTACCGAGTTCGAGAATTAAACGCAAGAACTCAGTACCGAGTTCGAGAATTAAACGCGAGATCTCAGTACCGAGCTCGAGAATTAAAAGCGAGAACTCAGTATCGAGTTCGAGAATTAAACGCGAGAAGTAAGTACCTAGTTCGAGAATTAAACGCGAGAACTATGTACCTAGTTCGAGAATAAAACGCGAGATCTCAGTACCGAGTTCGAGAATTAAACGCGAGAACTAAGTACCTAGTTCGAGAATTAAAAGCGAGAACTAAGTACCTAGTTCGAGAATTAAACGCGAGAACTAAGTGCCTAGTTCGAGAATTAAAAGCGAGAACTAAGTACCGAGTTCGAGAATTAAACGCAAGAACTCAGTACCGAGTTCGAGAATTAAACGCGAGATCTCAGTACCGAGCTCGAGAATTAAAAGCGGGAACTCAGTATCGAGTTCGAGAATTAAAGGCGAGAAGTAAGTACCTAGTTCGAGAATTAAACGCGAGAACTATGTACCTAGTTCGAGAATTAAACGCGAGATCTCAGTACCGAGTTCGAGAAATAAACGCGAGAACTAAGTACCTAGTTCGAGAATTAAAAGCGAGAACTAAGTACCTAGTTCGAGAATTAAACGCAAGAACTCAGTACCTAGTTCGAGTATTAAACGCGAGAACTCAGTACCGAGTTCGAGAATTAAACGTGAGATCTAAGTACCTAGTTCGAGAATTAAACGCGAGAACTAAGTACCTAGTTCGAGAATTAAACGCGAGAACTATGTACCTTGTTCGAGAATTAAAAGCGAGAACTAAGTACCTAGTTCGAGAATTAAACGCGAGAACTAAGTACCTAGTTCGAGAATTAAACGCGAGAACTAAGTACCTAGTTCGAGAATTAAACGCGAGAACTAAGTACCTAGATCGAGAATTAAAAGCGAGAACTAAGTACCTAGTTCGAGAATTAAACGCGAGAACTAAGTACCGAGTTCGAGAATTAAACGCGAGAACTAAGTACCTAGTTCGAGAATTAAACGCGAGAACTAAGTACCTAGTTCGAGAATTAAAAGCGAGAACTAATTACCGAGTTCGAGAATTAAACGCGAGAACTAAGTACCTAGTTCGAGAATTAAAAGCGAGAACTAATTACCGAGTTCGAGAATTAAACGCAAGAACTCAGTACCGAGTTCGAGAATTAAACGCGAGATCTCAGTACCGAGTCCGAGAATTAAACGCGAGAACTAAGTATCTAGTTCGAGAATTAAACGCGAGAACTAAGTACCTAGTTCGAAAATTAAAAGCGAGAACTAAGTACCTAGTTCGAGAATTAAACGCGAGAACTAAGTACCTAGTTCGAGAATTAAAAGCGAGAACTAAGTACCTAGATCGAGAATTAAAAGCGAGAACTAAGTACCTAGTTCGAGAATTAAACGCGAGAACTAAGTACCGAGTTCGAGAATTAAACGCGAGAACTAAGTACCTAGTTCGAGAATTAAACGCGAGAACTAAGTACGTAGTTCGAGAATTAAAAGCGAGAACTAAGTACCGAGTTCGAGAATTAAACGCAAGAACTCAGTACCGAGTTCGAGAATTAAACGCGAGATCTCAGTACCGAGCTCGAGAATTAAAAGCAAGAACTCAGTATCGAGTTCGAGAATTAAACGCGAGAAGTAAGTACCTAGTTCGAGAATTAAACGCGAGAACTATGTACCTAGTTCGAGAATAAAACGCGAGATCTCAGTACCGAGTTCGAGAATTAAACGCGAGAACTAAGTACCTAGTTCGAGAATTAAAAGCGAGAACTAAGTACCTAGTTCGAGAATTAAACGCGAGAACTAAGTGCCTAGTTCGAGAATTAAAAGCGAGAACTAAGTACCGAGTTCGAGAATTAAACGCAAGAACTCAGTACCGAGTTCGAGAATTAAACGCGAGATCTCAGTACCGAGCTCGAGAATTAAAAGCGGGAACTCAGTATCGAGTTCGAGAATTAAAGGCGAGAAGTAAGTACCTAGTTCGAGAATTAAACGCGAGAACTATGTACCTAGTTCGAGAATTAAACGCGAGATCTCAGTACCGAGTTCGAGAAATAAACGCGAGAACTAAGTACCTAGTTCGAGAATTAAAAGCGAGAACTAAGTACCTAGTTCGAGAATTAAACGCAAGAACTCAGTACCTAGTTCGAGTATTAAACGCGAGAACTCAGTACCGAGTTCGACAATTAAACGTGAGATCTAAGTACCTAGTTCGAGAATTAAACGCGAGAACTAAGTACCTAGTTCGAGAATTAAACGCGAGAACTAAGTAAATAGTTCGAGAATTAAAAGCGAGAACTAAGTACCTAGTTCGAGAATTAAACGCGAGAACTAAGTACCTAGTTCGAGAATTAAACGCGAGAACTAAGTACCTAGTTCGAGAATTTAACGCGAGAACTAAGTACCTAGATCGAGAATTAAAAGCGAGAACTAAGTACCTAGTTCGAGAATTAAACGCGAGAACTAAGTACCGAGTTCGAGAATTAAACGCGAGAACTAAGTACCTAGTTCGAGAATTAAACGCGAGAACTAAGTACCTAGTTCGAGAATTAAAAGCGAGAACTAATTACCGAGTTCGAGAATTAAACGCAAGAACTCAGTACCGAGTTCGAGACTTAAACGCGAGATCTCAGCACCGAGCTCGAGAATTAAAAGCGAGAACTCAGTATCGAGTTCGAGAATTAAACGCGAGAAGTAAGTACCTAGTTCGAGAATTAAACGCGAGAACTATGTACCTAGTTCGAGAACGAGTTCGAGAATTAAACGCGAGAACTAAGTACCTAGTTCGAGAATTAAAAGCGAGAACTAAGTACCTAGTTCGAGAATTAAACGCAAGAACTCAGTACCTAGTTCGAGAATTAAACGCGAGATCTCAGTACCGAGTCCGAGAATTAAACGCGAGAACTCAGTATCGAGTTCGAGAATTAAACGCGAGAAGTAAGTACCTAGTTCGAGAATTAAACGCGAGAACTATGTACCTAGTTCGAGAATAAAACGCGAGATCTCAATACCGAGTTCGAGAATTAAACGCAAGAACTCAGTACCTAGTTCGAGAATTAAACGCAAGAACTCAGTACTTAGTTCGAGAATTAAACGCGAGCACTCAGTACCGAGTTCGAGAATTAAACGCGAGATCTAAGTACCTAGTTCGAGAATTAAACGCGAGAACTAAGTACCTAGTTCGAGAATTAAACGCGAGAACTAAGTACCTAGTTCGAGAATTAAAAGCGAGAACTAAGTACCTAGTTCGAGAATTAAACGCGAGAACTAAGTACCTAGTTCGAGAATTAAACGCGAGAACTAAGTACCTAGTTCGAGAATTAAAAGCGAGAACTAAGTACCTAGATCGAGAATTAAAAGCGAGAACTAAGTACCTAGTTCGAGAATTAAACGCGAGAACTAAGTACCTAGTTCGAGAATTAAAAGCGAGAACTAAGTACCGAGTTCGAGAATTAAACGCAAGAACTCAGTACCGAGTTCGAGAATTAAACGCGAGATCTCAGTACCGAGTCCGAGAATTAAACGCGAGAACTAAGTATCTAGTTCGAGAATTAAACGCGAGAACTAAGTACCTAGTTCGAAAATTAAAAGCGAGAACTAAGTACCTAGTTCGAGAATTAAACGCGAGAACTAAGTACCTAGTTCGAGAATTAAAAGCGAGAACTAAGTACCTAGATCGAGAATTAAAAGCGAGAACTAAGTACCGAGTTCGAGAATTAAACGCGAGAACTAAGTACCTAGTTCGAGAATTAAACGCGAGAACTAAGTACCTAGTTCGAGAATTAAAAGCGAGAACTAAGTACCGAGTTCGAGAATTAAACGCAAGAACTCAGTACCGAGTTCGAGAATTAAACGCGAGATCTCAGTACCGAGCTCGAGAATTAAAAGCGAGAACTCAGTATCGAGGTCGAGAATTAAACGCGAGAAGTAAGTACCTAGTTCGAGAATTAAACGCGAGAACTATGTACCTAGTTCGAGAATAAAACGCGAGATCTCAGTACCGAGTTCGAGAATTAAACGCGAGAACTAAGTACCTAGTTCGAGAATTAAAAGCGAGAACTAAGTACCTAGTTCGAGAATTAAACGCGAGATCTCAGTACCGAGTTCGAGAAATAAACGCGAGAACTAAGTACCTAGTTCGAGAATTAAAAGCGAGAACTAAGTACCTAGTTCGAGAATTAAACGCAAGAACTCAGTACCTAGTTCGAGTATTAAACGCGAGAACTCAGTACCGAGTTCGAGAATTAAACGTGAGATCTAAGTACCTAGTTCGAGAATTAAACGCGAGAACTAAGTACCTAGTTCGAGAATTAAACGCGAGAACTAAGTAAATAGTTCGAGAATTAAAAGCGAGAACTAAGTACCTAGTTCGAGAATTAAACGCGAGAACTAAGTACCTAGTTCGAGAATTAAACGCGAGAACTAAGTACCTAGTTCGAGAATTAAACGCGAGAACTAAGTACCTAGATCGAGAATTAAAAGCGAGAACTAAGTACCTAGTTCGAGAATTAAACGCGAGAACTAAGTACCGAGTTCGAGAATTAAACGCGAGAACTAAGTACCTAGTTCGAGAATTAAACGCGAGAACTAAGTACCTAGTTCGAGAATTAAAAGCGAGAACTAATTACCGAGTTCGAGAATTAAACGCAAGAACTCAGTACCGAGTTCGAGACTTAAACGCGAGATCTCAGCACCGAGCTCGAGAATTAAAAGCGAGAACTCAGTATCGAGTTCGAGAATTAAACGCGAGAAGTAAGTACCTAGTTCGAGAATTAAACGCGAGAACTATGTACCTAGTTCGAGAATTAAACGCGAGATCTCAGTACCGAGTTCGAGAATTAAACGCGAGAACTAAGTACCTAGTTCGAGAATTAAAAGCGAGAACTAAGTACCTAGTTCGAGAATTAAACGCAAGAACTCAGTACCTAGTTCGAGAATTAAACGCGAGATCTCAGTACCGAGTCCGAGAATTAAACGCGAGAACTCAGTATCGAGTTCGAGAATTAAACGCGAGAAGTAAGTACCTAGTTCGAGAATTAAACGCGAGAACTATGTACCTAGTTCGAGAATAAAACGCGAGATCTCAGTACCGAGTTCGAGAATTAAACGCAAGAACTCAGTACCGAGTTCGAGAATTAAACGCGAGATCTCAGTACCGAGCTCGAGAATTAAAAGCGGGAACTCAGTATCGAGTTCGAGAATTAAAGGCGAGAAGTAAGTACCTAGTTCGAGAATTAAACGCGAGAACTATGTACCTAGTTCGAGAATTAAACGCGAGATCTCAGTACCGAGTTCGAGAAATAAACGCGAGAACTAAGTACCTAGTTCGAGAATTAAAAGCGAGAACTAAGTACCTAGTTCGAGAATTAAACGCAAGAACTCAGTACCTAGTTCGAGTATTAAACGCGAGAACTCAGTACCGAGTTCGACAATTAAACGTGAGATCTAAGTACCTAGTTCGAGAATTAAACGCGAGAACTAAGTACCTAGTTCGAGAATTAAACGCGAGAACTAAGTAAATAGTTCGAGAATTAAAAGCGAGAACTAAGTACCTAGTTCGAGAATTAAACGCGAGAACTAAGTACCTAGTTCGAGAATTAAACGCGAGAACTAAGTACCTAGTTCGAGAATTTAACGCGAGAACTAAGTACCTAGATCGAGAATTAAAAGCGAGAACTAAGTACCTAGTTCGAGAATTAAACGCGAGAACTAAGTACCGAGTTCGAGAATTAAACGCGAGAACTAAGTACCTAGTTCGAGAATTAAACGCGAGAACTAAGTACCTAGTTCGAGAATTAAAAGCGAGAACTAATTACCGAGTTCGAGAATTAAACGCAAGAACTCAGTACCGAGTTCGAGACTTAAACGCGAGATCTCAGCACCGAGCTCGAGAATTAAAAGCGAGAACTCAGTATCGAGTTCGAGAATTAAACGCGAGAAGTAAGTACCTAGTTCGAGAATTAAACGCGAGAACTATGTACCTAGTTCGAGAACGAGTTCGAGAATTAAACGCGAGAACTAAGTACCTAGTTCGAGAATTAAAAGCGAGAACTAAGTACCTAGTTCGAGAATTAAACGCAAGAACTCAGTACCTAGTTCGAGAATTAAACGCGAGATCTCAGTACCGAGTCCGAGAATTAAACGCGAGAACTCAGTATCGAGTTCGAGAATTAAACGCGAGAAGTAAGTACCTAGTTCGAGAATTAAACGCGAGAACTATGTACCTAGTTCGAGAATAAAACGCGAGATCTCAGTACCGAGTTCGAGAATTAAACGCAAGAACTCAGTACCTAGTTCGAGAATTAAACGCAAGAACTCAGTACTTAGTTCGAGAATTAAACGCGAGCACTCAGTACCGAGTTCGAGAATTAAACGCGAGATCTAAGTACCTAGTTCGAGAATTAAACGCGAGAACTAAGTACCTAGTTCGAGAATTAAACGCGAGAACTAAGTACCTAGTTCGAGAATTAAAAGCGAGAACTAAGTACCTAGTTCGAGAATTAAACGCGAGAACTAAGTACCTAGTTCGAGAATTAAACGCGAGAACTAAGTACCTAGTTCGAGAATTAAAAGCGAGAACTAAGTACCTAGATCGAGAATTAAAAGCGAGAACTAAGTACCTAGTTCGAGAATTAAACGCGAGAACTAAGTACCTAGTTCGAGAATTAAAAGCGAGAACTAAGTACCGAGTTCGAGAATTAAACGCAAGAACTCAGTACCGAGTTCGAGAATTAAACGCGAGATCTCAGTACCGAGTCCGAGAATTAAACGCGAGAACTAAGTATCTAGTTCGAGAATTAAACGCGAGAACTAAGTACCTAGTTCGAAAATTAAAAGCGAGAACTAAGTACCTAGTTCGAGAATTAAACGCGAGAACTAAGTACCTAGTTCGAGAATTAAAAGCGAGAACTAAGTACCTAGATCGAGAATTAAAAGCGAGAACTAAGTACCGAGTTCGAGAATTAAACGCGAGAACTAAGTACCTAGTTCGAGAATTAAACGCGAGAACTAAGTACCTAGTTCGAGAATTAAAAGCGAGAACTAAGTACCGAGTTCGAGAATTAAACGCAAGAACTCAGTACCGAGTTCGAGAATTAAACGCGAGATCTCAGTACCGAGCTCGAGAATTAAAAGCGAGAACTCAGTATCGAGGTCGAGAATTAAACGCGAGAAGTAAGTACCTAGTTCGAGAATTAAACGCGAGAACTATGTACCTAGTTCGAGAATAAAACGCGAGATCTCAGTACCGAGTTCGAGAATTAAACGCGAGAACTAAGTACCTAGTTCGAGAATTAAAAGCGAGAACTAAGTACCTAGTTCGAGAATTAAACGCGAGATCTCAGTACCGAGTTCGAGAAATAAACGCGAGAACTAAGTACCTAGTTCGAGAATTAAAAGCGAGAACTAAGTACCTAGTTCGAGAATTAAACGCAAGAACTCAGTACCTAGTTCGAGTATTAAACGCGAGAACTCAGTACCGAGTTCGAGAATTAAACGTGAGATCTAAGTACCTAGTTCGAGAATTAAACGCGAGAACTAAGTACCTAGTTCGAGAATTAAACGCGAGAACTAAGTAAATAGTTCGAGAATTAAAAGCGAGAACTAAGTACCTAGTTCGAGAATTAAACGCGAGAACTAAGTACCTAGTTCGAGAATTAAACGCGAGAACTAAGTACCTAGTTCGAGAATTAAACGCGAGAACTAAGTACCTAGATCGAGAATTAAAAGCGAGAACTAAGTACCTAGTTCGAGAATTAAACGCGAGAACTAAGTACCGAGTTCGAGAATTAAACGCGAGAACTAAGTACCTAGTTCGAGAATTAAACGCGAGAACTAAGTACCTAGTTCGAGAATTAAAAGCGAGAACTAATTACCGAGTTCGAGAATTAAACGCAAGAACTCAGTACCGAGTTCGAGACTTAAACGCGAGATCTCAGCACCGAGCTCGAGAATTAAAAGCGAGAACTCAGTATCGAGTTCGAGAATTAAACGCGAGAAGTAAGTACCTAGTTCGAGAATTAAACGCGAGAACTATGTACCTAGTTCGAGAATTAAACGCGAGATCTCAGTACCGAGTTCGAGAATTAAACGCGAGAACTAAGTACCTAGTTCGAGAATTAAAAGCGAGAACTAAGTACCTAGTTCGAGAATTAAACGCAAGAACTCAGTACCTAGTTCGAGAATTAAACGCGAGAACTCAGTATCGAGTTCGAGAATTAAACGCGAGAAGTAAGTACCTAGTTCGAGAATTAAACGCGAGAACTATGTACCTAGTTCGAGAATAAAACGCGAGATCTCAGTACCGAGTTCGAGAATTAAACGCAAGAACTCAGTACCTAGTTCGAGAATTAAACGCAAGAACTCAGTACTTAGTTCGAGAATTAAACGCGAGCACTCAGTACCGAGTTCGAGAATTAAACGCGAGATCTAAGTACCTAGTTCGAGAATTAAACGCGAGAACTAAGTACCTAGTTCGAGAATTAAACGCGAGAACTAAGTACCTAGTTCGAGAACTAAAAGCGAGAACTAAGTACCTAGTTCGAGAATTAAACGCGAGAACTAAGTACCTAGTTCGAGAATTAAACGCGAGAACTAAGTACCTAGTTCGAGAATTAAAAGCGAGAACTAAGTACCTAGATCGAGAATTAAAAGCGAGAACTAAGTACCTAGTTCGAGAATTAAACGCGAGAACTAAGTACCTAGTTCGAGAATTAAAAGCGAGAACTAAGTACCGAGTTCGAGAATTAAACGCAAGAACTCAGTACCGAGTTCGAGAATTAAACGCGAGATCTCAGTACCGAGTCCGAGAATTAAACGCGAGAACTAAGTATCTAGTTCGAGAATTAAACGCGAGAACTAAGTACCTAGTTCGAAAATTAAAAGCGAGAACTAAGTACCTAGTTCGAGAATTAAACGCGAGAACTAAGTACCTAGTTCGAGAATTAAAAGCGAGAACTAAGTACCTAGATCGAGAATTAAAAGCGAGAACTAAGTACCTAGTTCGAGAATTAAACGCGAGAACTAAGTACCGAGTTCGAGAATTAAACGCGAGAACTAAGTACCTAGTTCGAGAATTAAACGCGAGAACTAAGTACCTAGTTCGAGAATTAAAAGCGAGAACTAAGTACCGAGTTCGAGAATTAAACGCAAGAACTCAGTACCGAGTTCGAGAATTAAACGCGAGATCTCAGTACCGAGCTCGAGAATTAAAAGCGAGAACTCAGTATCGAGTTCGAGAATTAAACGCGAGAAGTAAGTACCTAGTTCGAGAATTAAACGCGAGAACTATGTACCTAGTTCGAGAATAAAACGCGAGATCTCAGTACCGAGTTCGAGAATTAAAAGCGAGAACTAAGTACTTAGTTCGAGAATTAAAAGCGAGAACTAAGTACCTAGTTCGAGAATTAAACGCGAGAACTAAGTACCGAGTTCGAGAATTAAACGCGAGAACTAAGTACCTAGTTCGAGAATTAAACGCGAGAACTAAGTACCTAGTTCGAGAATTAAAAGCGAGAACTAATTACCGAGTTCGAGAATTAAACGCAAGAACTCAGTACCGAGTTCGAGACTTAAACGCGAGATCTCAGCACCGAGCTCGAGAATTAAAAGCGAGAACTCAGTATCGAGTTCGAGAATTAAACGCGAGAAGTAAGTACCTAGTTCGAGAATTAAACGCGAGAACTATGTACCTAGTTCGAGAACGAGTTCGAGAATTAAACGCGAGAACTAAGTACCTAGTTCGAGAATTAAAAGCGAGAACTAAGTACCTAGTTCGAGAATTAAACGCGAGAACTAAGTACCTAGTTCGAGAATTTAACGCGAGAACTAAGTACCTAGATCGAGAATTAAAAGCGAGAACTAAGTACCTAGTTCGAGAATTAAACGCGAGAACTAAGTACCGAGTTCGAGAATTAAACGCGAGAACTAAGTACCTAGTTCGAGAATTAAACGCGAGAACTAAGTACCTAGTTCGAGAATTAAAAGCGAGAACTAATTACCGAGTTCGAGAATTAAACGCAAGAACTCAGTACCGAGTTCGAGACTTAAACGCGAGATCTCAGCACCGAGCTCGAGAATTAAAAGCGAGAACTCAGTATCGAGTTCGAGAATTAAACGCGAGAAGTAAGTACCTAGTTCGAGAATTAAACGCGAGAACTATGTACCTAGTTCGAGAACGAGTTCGAGAATTAAACGCGAGAACTAAGTACCTAGTTCGAGAATTAAAAGCGAGAACTAAGTACCTAGTTCGAGAATTAAACGCAAGAACTCAGTACCTAGTTCGAGAATTAAACGCGAGATCTCAGTACCGAGTCCGAGAATTAAACGCGAGAACTCAGTATCGAGTTCGAGAATTAAACGCGAGAAGTAAGTACCTAGTTCGAGAATTAAACGCGAGAACTATGTACCTAGTTCGAGAATAAAACGCGAGATCTCAGTACCGAGTTCGAGAATTAAACGCAAGAACTCAGTACCTAGTTCGAGAATTAAACGCAAGAACTCAGTACTTAGTTCGAGAATTAAACGCGAGCACTCAGTACCGAGTTCGAGAATTAAACGCGAGATCTAAGTACCTAGTTCGAGAATTAAACGCGAGAACTAAGTACCTAGTTCGAGAATTAAACGCGAGAACTAAGTACCTAGTTCGAGAATTAAAAGCGAGAACTAAGTACCTAGTTCGAGAATTAAACGCGAGAACTAAGTACCTAGTTCGAGAATTAAACGCGAGAACTAAGTACCTAGTTCGAGAATTAAAAGCGAGAACTAAGTACCTAGATCGAGAATTAAAAGCGAGAACTAAGTACCTAGTTCGAGAATTAAACGCGAGAACTAAGTACCTAGTTCGAGAATTAAAAGCGAGAACTAAGTACCGAGTTCGAGAATTAAACGCAAGAACTCAGTACCGAGTTCGAGAATTAAACGCGAGATCTCAGTACCGAGTCCGAGAATTAAACGCGAGAACTAAGTATCTAGTTCGAGAATTAAACGCGAGAACTAAGTACCTAGTTCGAAAATTAAAAGCGAGAACTAAGTACCTAGTTCGAGAATTAAACGCGAGAACTAAGTACCTAGTTCGAGAATTAAAAGCGAGAACTAAGTACCTAGATCGAGAATTAAAAGCGAGAACTAAGTACCGAGTTCGAGAATTAAACGCGAGAACTAAGTACCTAGTTCGAGAATTAAACGCGAGAACTAAGTACCTAGTTCGAGAATTAAAAGCGAGAACTAAGTACCGAGTTCGAGAATTAAACGCAAGAACTCAGTACCGAGTTCGAGAATTAAACGCGAGATCTCAGTACCGAGCTCGAGAATTAAAAGCGAGAACTCAGTATCGAGGTCGAGAATTAAACGCGAGAAGTAAGTACCTAGTTCGAGAATTAAACGCGAGAACTATGTACCTAGTTCGAGAATAAAACGCGAGATCTCAGTACCGAGTTCGAGAATTAAACGCGAGAACTAAGTACCTAGTTCGAGAATTAAAAGCGAGAACTAAGTACCTAGTTCGAGAATTAAACGCGAGATCTCAGTACCGAGTTCGAGAAATAAACGCGAGAACTAAGTACCTAGTTCGAGAATTAAAAGCGAGAACTAAGTACCTAGTTCGAGAATTAAACGCAAGAACTCAGTACCTAGTTCGAGTATTAAACGCGAGAACTCAGTACCGAGTTCGAGAATTAAACGTGAGATCTAAGTACCTAGTTCGAGAATTAAACGCGAGAACTAAGTACCTAGTTCGAGAATTAAACGCGAGAACTAAGTAAATAGTTCGAGAATTAAAAGCGAGAACTAAGTACCTAGTTCGAGAATTAAACGCGAGAACTAAGTACCTAGTTCGAGAATTAAACGCGAGAACTAAGTACCTAGTTCGAGAATTAAACGCGAGAACTAAGTACCTAGATCGAGAATTAAAAGCGAGAACTAAGTACCTAGTTCGAGAATTAAACGCGAGAACTAAGTACCGAGTTCGAGAATTAAACGCGAGAACTAAGTACCTAGTTCGAGAATTAAACGCGAGAACTAAGTACCTAGTTCGAGAATTAAAAGCGAGAACTAATTACCGAGTTCGAGAATTAAACGCAAGAACTCAGTACCGAGTTCGAGACTTAAACGCGAGATCTCAGCACCGAGCTCGAGAATTAAAAGCGAGAACTCAGTATCGAGTTCGAGAATTAAACGCGAGAAGTAAGTACCTAGTTCGAGAATTAAACGCGAGAACTATGTACCTAGTTCGAGAATTAAACGCGAGATCTCAGTACCGAGTTCGAGAATTAAACGCGAGAACTAAGTACCTAGTTCGAGAATTAAAAGCGAGAACTAAGTACCTAGTTCGAGAATTAAACGCAAGAACTCAGTACCTAGTTCGAGAATTAAACGCGAGAACTCAGTATCGAGTTCGAGAATTAAACGCGAGAAGTAAGTACCTAGTTCGAGAATTAAACGCGAGAACTATGTACCTAGTTCGAGAATAAAACGCGAGATCTCAGTACCGAGTTCGAGAATTAAACGCAAGAACTCAGTACCTAGTTCGAGAATTAAACGCAAGAACTCAGTACTTAGTTCGAGAATTAAACGCGAGCACTCAGTACCGAGTTCGAGAATTAAACGCGAGATCTAAGTACCTAGTTCGAGAATTAAACGCGAGAACTAAGTACCTAGTTCGAGAATTAAACGCGAGAACTAAGTACCTAGTTCGAGAACTAAAAGCGAGAACTAAGTACCTAGTTCGAGAATTAAACGCGAGAACTAAGTACCTAGTTCGAGAATTAAACGCGAGAACTAAGTACCTAGTTCGAGAATTAAAAGCGAGAACTAAGTACCTAGATCGAGAATTAAAAGCGAGAACTAAGTACCTAGTTCGAGAATTAAACGCGAGAACTAAGTACCTAGTTCGAGAATTAAAAGCGAGAACTAAGTACCGAGTTCGAGAATTAAACGCAAGAACTCAGTACCGAGTTCGAGAATTAAACGCGAGATCTCAGTACCGAGTCCGAGAATTAAACGCGAGAACTAAGTATCTAGTTCGAGAATTAAACGCGAGAACTAAGTACCTAGTTCGAAAATTAAAAGCGAGAACTAAGTACCTAGTTCGAGAATTAAACGCGAGAACTAAGTACCTAGTTCGAGAATTAAAAGCGAGAACTAAGTACCTAGATCGAGAATTAAAAGCGAGAACTAAGTACCTAGTTCGAGAATTAAACGCGAGAACTAAGTACCGAGTTCGAGAATTAAACGCGAGAACTAAGTACCTAGTTCGAGAATTAAACGCGAGAACTAAGTACCTAGTTCGAGAATTAAAAGCGAGAACTAAGTACCGAGTTCGAGAATTAAACGCAAGAACTCAGTACCGAGTTCGAGAATTAAACGCGAGATCTCAGTACCGAGCTCGAGAATTAAAAGCGAGAACTCAGTATCGAGTTCGAGAATTAAACGCGAGAAGTAAGTACCTAGTTCGAGAATTAAACGCGAGAACTATGTACCTAGTTCGAGAATAAAACGCGAGATCTCAGTACCGAGTTCGAGAATTAAAAGCGAGAACTAAGTACTTAGTTCGAGAATTAAAAGCGAGAACTAAGTACCTAGTTCGAGAATTAAACGCGAGAACTAAGTGCCTAGTTCGAGAATTAAAAGCGAGAACTAAGTACCGAGTTCGAGAATTAAACGCAAGAACTCAGTACCGAGTTCGAGAATTAAACGCGAGATCTCAGTACCGAGCTCGAGAATTAAAAGCGGGAACTCAGTATCGAGTTCGAGAATTAAACGCGAGAAGTAAGTACCTAGTTCGAGAATTAAACGCGAGAACTATGTACCTAGTTCGAGAATTAAACGCGAGATCTCAGTACCGAGTTCGAGAAATAAACGCGAGAACTAAGTACCTAGTTCGAGAATTAAAAGCGAGAACTAAGTACCTAGTTCGAGAATTAAACGCAAGAACTCAGTACCTAGTTCGAGTATTAAACGCGAGAACTCAGTACCGAGTTCGAGAATTAAACGTGAGATCTAAGTACCTAGTTCGAGAATTAAACGCGAGAACTAAGTACCTAGTTCGAGAATTAAAAGCGAGAACTAAGTACCGAGTTCGAGAATTAAACGCAAGAACTCAGTACCGAGTTCGAGAATTAAACGCGAGATCTCAGTACCGAGCTCGAGAATTAAAAGCGAGAACTCAGTATCGAGTTCGGGAATTAAACGCGAGAAGTAAGTACCTAGTTCGAGAATTAAACGCGAGAACTATGTACCTAGTTCGAGAATAAAACGCGAGATCTCAGTACCGAGTTCGAGAATTAAACGCGAGAACTAAGTACCTAGTTCGAGAATTAAAAGCGAGAACTAAGTACCTAGATCGAGAATTAAAAGCGAGAACTAAGTACCTAGTTCGAGAATTAAACGCGAGAACTAAGTACCTAGTTCGAGAATTAAAAGCGAGAACTAAGTACCTAGTTCGAGAATTAAACGCGAGAACTAAGTACCTAGTTCGAGAATTAAAAGCGAGAACTAAGTACCTAGATCGAGAATTAAAAGCGAGAACTAAGTACCTAGTTCGAGAATTAAACGCGAGAACTAAGTACCTAGTTCGAGAATTAAAAGCGAGAACTCAGTACCGAGTTCGAGAATTAAACGCGAGATCTCAGTACCGAGTCCGAGAATTAAACGCGAGAACTAAGTATCTAGTTCGAGAATTAAACGCGAGAACTAAGTACCTAGTTCGAAAATTAAAAGCGAGAACTAAGTACCTAGTTCGAGAATTAAACGCGAGAACTAAGTACCTAGTTCGAGAATTAAAAGCGAGAACTAAGTACCTAGATCGAGAATTAAAAGCGAGAACTAAGTACCTAGTTCGAGAATTAAACGCGAGAACTAAGTACCGAGTTCGAGAATTAAACGCGAGAACTAAGTACCTAGTTCGAGAATTAAACGCGAGAACTAAGTACCTAGTTCGAGAATTAAAAGCGAGAACTAAGTACCGAGTTCGAGAATTAAACGCAAGAACTCAGTACCGAGTTCGAGAATTAAACGCGAGATCTCAGTACCGAGCTCGAGAATTAAAAGCGAGAACTCAGTATCGAGTTCGAGAATTAAACGCGAGAAGTAAGTACCTAGTTCGAGAATTAAACGCGAGAACTATGTACCTAGTTCGAGAATAAAACGCGAGATCTCAGTACCGAGTTCGAGAATTAAACGCGAGAACTGAGTACCTAGTTCGAGAATTAAAAGCGAGAACTAAGTACCTAGTTCGAGAATTAAACGCGAGAACTAAGTGCCTAGTTCGAGAATTAAAAGCGAGAACTAAGTACCGAGTTCGAGAATTAAACGCAAGAACTCAGTACCGAGTTCGAGAATTAAACGCGAGATCTCAGTACCGAGCTCGAGAATTAAAAGCGGGAACTCAGTATCGAGTTCGAGAATTAAAGGCGAGAAGTAAGTACCTAGTTCGAGAATTAAACGCGAGAACTATGTACCTAGTTCGAGAATTAAACGCGAGATCTCAGTACCGAGTTCGAGAAATAAACGCGAGAACTAAGTACCTAGTTCGAGAATTAAAAGCGAGAACTAAGTACCTAGTTCGAGAATTAAACGCAAGAACTCAGTACCTAGTTCGAGTATTAAACGCGAGAACTCAGTACCGAGTTCGAGAATTAAACGTGAGATCTAAGTACCTAGTTCGAGAATTAAACGCGAGAACTAAGTACCTAGTTCGAGAATTAAACGCGAGAACTATGTACCTTGTTCGAGAATTAAAAGCGAGAACTAAGTACCTAGTTCGAGAATTAAACGCGAGAACTAAGTACCTAGTTCGAGAATTAAACGCGAGAACTAAGTACCTAGTTCGAGAATTAAACGCGAGAACTAAGTACCTAGATCGAGAATTAAAAGCGAGAACTAAGTACCTAGTTCGAGAATTAAACGCGAGAACTAAGTACCGAGTTCGAGAATTAAACGCGAGAACTAAGTACCTAGTTCGAGAATTAAACGCGAGAACTAAGTACCTAGTTCGAGAATTAAAAGCGAGAACTAATTACCGAGTTCGAGAATTAAACGCAAGAACTCAGTACCGAGTTCGAGACTTAAACGCGAGATCTCAGCACCGAGCTCGAGAATTAAAAGCGAGAACTCAGTATCGAGTTCGAGAATTAAACGCGAGAAGTAAGTACCTAGTTCGAGAATTAAACGCGAGAACTATGTACCTAGTTCGAGAATTAAACGCGAGATCTCAGTACCGAGTTCGAGAATTAAACGCGAGAACTAAGTACCTAGTTCGAGAATTAAAAGCGAGAACTAAGTACCTAGTTCGAGAATTAAACGCAAGAACTCAGTACCTAGTTCGAGAATTAAACGCGAGATCTCAGTACCGAGTCCGAGAATTAAAAGCGAGAACTCAGTATCGAGTTCGAGAATTAAACGCGAGAAGTAAGTACCTAGTTCGAGAATTAAACGCGAGAACTATGTACCTAGTTCGAGAATAAAACGCGAGATCTCAGTACCGAGTTCGAGAATTAAACGCAAGAACTCAGTACCTAGTTCGAGAATTAAACGCAAGAACTCAGTACCTAGTTCGAGAATTAAACGCGAGCACTCAGTACCGAGTTCGAGAATTAAACGCGAGATCTAAGTACCTAGTTCGAGAATTAAACGCGAGAACTAAGTACCTAGTTCGAGAATTAAACGCGAGAACTAAGTACCTAGTTCGAGAATTAAAAGCGAGAACTAAGTACCTAGTTCGAGAATTAAACGCGAGAACTAAGTACCTAGTTCGAGAATTAAACGCGAGAACTAAGTACCTAGTTCGAGAATTAAAAGCGAGAACTAAGTACCTAGATAGAGAATTAAAAGCGAGAACTAAGTACCTAGTTCGAGAATTAAACGCGAGAACTAAGTACCTAGTTCGAGAATTAAAAGCGAGAACTAAGTACCGAGTTCGAGAATTAAACGCAAGAACTCAGTACCGAGTTCGAGAATTAAACGCGAGATCTCAGTACCGAGTCCGAGAATTAAACGCGAGAACTAAGTATCTAGTTCGAGAATTAAACGCGAGAACTAAGTACCTAGTTCGAAAATTAAAAGCGAGAACTAAGTACCTAGTTCGAGAATTAAACGCGAGAACTAAGTACCTAGTTCGAGAATTAAAAGCGAGAACTAAGTACCTAGATCGAGAATTAAAAGCGAGAACTAAGTACCTAGTTCGAGAATTAAACGCGAGAACTAAGTACCGAGTTCGAGAATTAAACGCGAGAACTAAGTACCTAGTTCGAGAATTAAACGCGAGAACTAAGTACCTAGTTCGAGAATTAAAAGCGAGAACTAAGTACCGAGTTCGAGAATTAAACGCAAGAACTCAGTACCGAGTTCGAGAATTAAACGCGAGATCTCAGTACCGAGCTCGAGAATTAAAAGCGAGAACTCAGTATCGAGTTCGAGAATTAAACGCGAGAAGTAAGTACCTAGTTCGAGAATTAAACGCGAGAACTATGTACCTAGTTCGAGAATAAAACGCGAGATCTCAGTACCGAGTTCGAGAATTAAACGCGAGAACTAAGTACCTAGTTCGAGAATTAAAAGCGAGAACTAAGTACCTAGTTCGAGAATTAAACGCGAGAACTAAGTGCCTAGTTCGAGAATTAAAAGCGAGAACTAAGTACCGAGTTCGAGAATTAAACGCAAGAACTCAGTACCGAGTTCGAGAATAAAACGCGAGATCTCAGTACCGAGTTCGAGAATTAAACGCGAGAACTAAGTACCTAGTTCGAGAATTAAAAGCGAGAACTAAGTACCGAGTTCGAGAATTAAACGCAAGAACTCAGTACCGAGTTCGAGAATTAAACGCGAGATCTCAGTACCGAGCTCGAGAATTAAAAGCGAGAACTCAGTATCGAGTTCGAGAATTAAACGCGAGAAGTAAGTACCTAGTTCGAGAATTAAACGCGAGAACTATGTACCTAGTTCGAGAATAAAACGCGAGATCTCAGTACCGAGTTCGAGAATTAAACGCGAGAACTGAGTACCTAGTTCGAGAATTAAAAGCGAGAACTAAGTACCTAGTTCGAGAATTAAACGCGAGAACTAAGTGCCTAGTTCGAGAATTAAAAGCGAGAACGAAGTACCGAGTTCGAGAATTAAACGCAAGAACTCAGTACCGAGTTCGAGAATTAAACGCGAGATCTCAGTACCGAGCTCGAGAATTAAAAGCGGGAACTCAGTATCGAGTTCGAGAATTAAAGGCGAGAAGTAAGTACCTAGTTCGAGAATTAAACGCGAGAACTATGTACCTAGTTCGAGAATTAAACGCGAGATCTCAGTACCGAGTTCGAGAAATAAACGCGAGAACTAAGTACCTAGTTCGAGAATTAAAAGCGAGAACTAAGTACCTAGTTCGAGAATTAAACGCAAGAACTCAGTACCTAGTTCGAGTATTAAACGCGAGAACTCAGTACCGAGTTCGAGAATTAAACGTGAGATCTAAGTACCTAGTTCGAGAATTAAACGCGAGAACTAAGTACCTAGTTCGAGAATTAAACGCGAGAACTATGTACCTTGTTCGAGAATTAAAAGCGAGAACTAAGTACCTAGTTCGAGAATTAAACGCGAGAACTAAGTACCTAGTTCGAGAATTAAACGCGAGAACTAAGTACCTAGTTCGAGAATTAAACGCGAGAACTAAGTACCTAGATCGAGAATTAAAAGCGAGAACTAAGTACCTAGTTCGAGAATTAAACGCGAGAACTAAGTACCGAGTTCGAGAATTAAACGCGAGAACTAAGTACCTAGTTCGAGAATTAAACGCGAGAACTAAGTACCTAGTTCGAGAATTAAAAGCGAGAACTAATTACCGAGTTCGAGAATTAAACGCAAGAACTCAGTACCGAGTTCGAGACTTAAACGCGAGATCTCAGCACCGAGCTCGAGAATTAAAAGCGAGAACTCAGTATCGAGTTCGAGAATTAAACGCGAGAAGTAAGTACCTAGTTCGAGAATTAAACGCGAGAACTATGTACCTAGTTCGAGAATTAAACGCGAGATCTCAGTACCGAGTTCGAGAATTAAACGCGAGAACTAAGTACCTAGTTCGAGAATTAAAAGCGAGAACTAAGTACCTAGTTCGAGAATTAAACGCAAGAACTCAGTACCTAGTTCGAGAATTAAACGCGAGATCTCAGTACCGAGTCCGAGAATTAAAAGCGAGAACTCAGTATCGAGTTCGAGAATTAAACGCGAGAAGTAAGTACCTAGTTCGAGAATTAAACGCGAGAACTATGTACCTAGTTCGAGAATAAAACGCGAGATCTCAGTACCGAGTTCGAGAATTAAACGCAAGAACTCAGTACCTAGTTCGAGAATTGAACGCAAGAACTCAGTACCTAGTTCGAGAATTAAACGCGAGCACTCAGTACCGAGTTCGAGAATTAAACGCGAGATCTAAGTACCTAGTTCGAGAATTAAACGCGAGAACTAAGTACCTAGTTCGAGAATTAAACGCGAGAACTAAGTACCTAGTTCGAGAATTAAAAGCGAGAACTAAGTACCTAGTTCGAGAATTAAACGCGAGAACTAAGTACCTAGTTCGGGAATTAAACGCGAGAACTAAGTACCTAGTTCGAGAATTAAAAGCGAGAACTAAGTACCTAGATAGAGAATTAAAAGCGAGAACTAAGTACCTAGTTCGAGAATTAAACGCGAGAACTAAGTACCTAGTTCGAGAATTAAAAGCGAGAACTAAGTACCGAGTTCGAGAATTAAACGCAAGAACTCAGTACCGAGTTCGAGAATTAAACGCGAGATCTCAGTACCGAGTCCGAGAATTAAACGCGAGAACTAAGTATCTAGTTCGAGAATTAAACGCGAGAACTAAGTACCTAGTTCGAAAATTAAAAGCGAGAACTAAGTACCTAGTTCGAGAATTAAACGCGAGAACTAAGTACCTAGTTCGAGAATTAAAAGCGAGAACTAAGTACCTAGATCGAGAATTAAAAGCGAGAACTAAGTACCTAGTTCGAGAATTAAACGCGAGAACTAAGTACCGAGTTCGAGAATTAAACGCGAGAACTAAGTACCTAGTTCGAGAATTAAACGCGAGAACTAAGTACCTAGTTCGAGAATTAAAAGCGAGAACTAAGTACCGAGTTCGAGAATTAAACGCAAGAACTCAGTACCGAGTTCGAGAATTAAACGCGAGATCTCAGTACCGAGCTCGAGAATTAAAAGCGAGAACTCAGTATCGAGTTCGAGAATTAAACGCGAGAAGTAAGTACCTAGTTCGAGAATTAAAAGCGAGAACTAAGTACCTAGTTCGAGAATTAAACGCGAGAACTAAGTACCTAGTTCGAGAATTAAACGCGAGAACTAAGTACCTAGTTCGAGAATTAAAAGCGAGAACTAAGTACCTAGATAGAGAATTAAAAGCGAGAACTAAGTACCTAGTTCGAGAATTAAACGCGAGAACTAAGTACCTAGTTCGAGAATTAAAAGCGAGAACTAAGTACCGAGTTCGAGAATTAAACGCAAGAACTCAGTACCGAGTTCGAGAATTAAACGCGAGATCTCAGTACCGAGTCCGAGAATTAAACGCGAGAACTAAGTATCTAGTTCGAGAATTAAACGCGAGAACTAAGTACCTAGTTCGAAAATTAAAAGCGAGAACTAAGTACCTAGTTCGAGAATTAAACGCGAGAACTAAGTACCTAGTTCGAGAATTAAAAGCGAGAACTAAGTACCTAGATCGAGAATTAAAAGCGAGAACTAAGTACCTAGTTCGAGAATTAAACGCGAGAACTAAGTACCGAGTTCGAGAATTAAACGCGAGAACTAAGTACCTAGTTCGAGAATTAAACGCGAGAACTAAGTACCTAGTTCGAGAATTAAAAGCGAGAACTAAGTACCGAGTTCGAGAATTAAACGCAAGAACTCAGTACCGAGTTCGAGAATTAAACGCGAGATCTCAGTACCGAGCTCGAGAATTAAAAGCGAGAACTCAGTATCGAGTTCGAGAATTAAACGCGAGAAGTAAGTACCTAGTTCGAGAATTAAACGCGAGAACTATGTACCTAGTTCGAGAATAAAACGCGAGATCTCAGTACCGAGTTCGAGAATTAAACGCGAGAACTAAGTACCTAGTTCGAGAATTAAAAGCGAGAACTAAGTACCTAGTTCGAGAATTAAACGCGAGAACTAAGTGCCTAGTTCGAGAATTAAAAGCGAGAACTAAGTACCGAGTTCGAGAATTAAACGCAAGAACTCAGTACCGAGTTCGAGAATAAAACGCGAGATCTCAGTACCGAGTTCGAGAATTAAACGCGAGAACTAAGTACCTAGTTCGAGAATTAAAAGCGAGAACTAAGTACCGAGTTCGAGAATTAAACGCAAGAACTCAGTACCGAGTTCGAGAATTAAACGCGAGATCTCAGTACCGAGCTCGAGAATTAAAAGCGAGAACTCAGTATCGAGTTCGAGAATTAAACGCGAGAAGTAAGTACCTAGTTCGAGAATTAAACGCGAGAACTATGTACCTAGTTCGAGAATAAAACGCGAGATCTCAGTACCGAGTTCGAGAATTAAACGCGAGAACTGAGTACCTAGTTCGAGAATTAAAAGCGAGAACTAAGTACCTAGTTCGAGAATTAAACGCGAGAACTAAGTGCCTAGTTCGAGAATTAAAAGCGAGAACTAAGTACCGAGTTCGAGAATTAAACGCAAGAACTCAGTACCGAGTTCGAGTATTAAACGCGAGATCTCAGTACCGAGCTCGAGAATTAAAAGCGGGAACTCAGTATCGAGTTCGAGAATTAAAGGCGAGAAGTAAGTACCTAGTTCGAGAATTAAACGCGAGAACTATGTACCTAGTTCGAGAATTAAACGCGAGATCTCAGTACCGAGTTCGAGAAATAAACGCGAGAACTAAGTACCTAGTTCGAGAATTAAAAGCGAGAACTAAGTACCTAGTTCGAGAATTAAACGCAAGAACTCAGTACCTAGTTCGAGTATTAAACGCGAGAACTCAGTACCGAGTTCGAGAATTAAACGTGAGATCTAAGTACCTAGTTCGAGAATTAAACGCGAGAACTAAGTACCTAGTTCGAGAATTAAACGCGAGAACTATGTACCTTGTTCGAGAATTAAAAGCGAGAACTAAGTACCTAGTTCGAGAATTAAACGCGAGAACTAAGTACCTAGTTCGAGAATTAAACGCGAGAACTAAGTACCTAGTTCGAGAATTAAACGCGAGAACTAAGTACCTAGATCGAGAATTAAAAGCGAGAACTAAGTACCTAGTTCGAGAATTAAACGCGAGAACTAAGTACCGAGTTCGAGAATTAAACGCGAGAACTAAGTACCTAGTTCGAGAATTAAACGCGAGAACTAAGTACCTAGTTCGAGAATTAAAAGCGAGAACTAATTACCGAGTTCGAGAATTAAACGCAAGAACTCAGTACCGAGTTCGAGACTTAAACGCGAGATCTCAGCACCGAGCTCGAGAATTAAAAGCGAGAACTCAGTATCGAGTTCGAGAATTAAACGCGAGAAGTAAGTACCTAGTTCGAGAATTAAACGCGAGAACTATGTACCTAGTTCGAGAATTAAACGCGAGATCTCAGTACCGAGTTCGAGAATTAAACGCGAGAACTAAGTACCTAGTTCGAGAATTAAAAGCGAGAACTAAGTACCTAGTTCGAGAATTAAACGCAAGAACTCAGTACCTAGTTCGAGAATTAAACGCGAGATCTCAGTACCGAGTCCGAGAATTAAAAGCGAGAACTCAGTATCGAGTTCGAGAATTAAACGCGAGAAGTAAGTACCTAGTTCGAGAATTAAACGCGAGAACTATGTACCTAGTTCGAGAATAAAACGCGAGATCTCAGTACCGAGTTCGAGAATTAAACGCAAGAACTCAGTACCTAGTTCGAGAATTGAACGCAAGAACTCAGTACCTAGTTCGAGAATTAAACGCGAGCACTCAGTACCGAGTTCGAGAATTAAACGCGAGATCTAAGTACCTAGTTCGAGAATTAAACGCGAGAACTAAGTACCTAGTTCGAGAATTAAACGCGAGAACTAAGTACCTAGTTCGAGAATTAAAAGCGAGAACTAAGTACCTAGTTCGAGAATTAAACGCGAGAACTAAGTACCTAGTTCGAGAATTAAACGCGAGAACTAAGTACCTAGTTCGAGAATTAAAAGCGAGAACTAAGTACCTAGATAGAGAATTAAAAGCGAGAACTAAGTACCTAGTTCGAGAATTAAACGCGAGAACTAAGTACCTAGTTCGAGAATTAAAAGCGAGAACTAAGTACCGAGTTCGAGAATTAAACGCAAGAACTCAGTACCGAGTTCGAGAATTAAACGCGAGATCTCAGTACCGAGTCCGAGAATTAAACGCGAGAACTAAGTATCTAGTTCGAGAATTAAACGCGAGAACTAAGTACCTAGTTCGAAAATTAAAAGCGAGAACTAAGTACCTAGTTCGAGAATTAAACGCGAGAACTAAGTACCTAGTTCGAGAATTAAAAGCGAGAACTAAGTACCTAGATCGAGAATTAAAAGCGAGAACTAAGTACCTAGTTCGAGAATTAAACGCGAGAACTAAGTACCGAGTTCGAGAATTAAACGCGAGAACTAAGTACCTAGTTCGAGAATTAAACGCGAGAACTAAGTACCTAGTTCGAGAATTAAAAGCGAGAACTAAGTACCGAGTTCGAGAATTAAACGCAAGAACTCAGTACCGAGTTCGAGAATTAAACGCGAGATCTCAGTACCGAGCTCGAGAATTAAAAGCGAGAACTCAGTATCGAGTTCGAGAATTAAACGCGAGAAGTAAGTACCTAGTTCGAGAATTAAACGCGAGAACTATGTACCTAGTTCGAGAATAAAACGCGAGATCTCAGTACCGAGTTCGAGAATTAAACGCGAGAACTAAGTACCTAGTTCGAGAATTAAAAGCGAGAACTAAGTACCTAGTTCGAGAATTAAACGCGAGAACTAAGTGCCTAGTTCGAGAATTAAAAGCGAGAACTAAGTACCGAGTTCGAGAATTAAACGCAAGAACTCAGTACCGAGTTCGAGAATTAAACGCGAGATCTCAGTACCGAGCTCGAGAATTAAAAGCGGGAACTCAGTATCGAGTTCGAGAATTAAACGCGAGAAGTAAGTACCTAGTTCGAGAATTAAACGCGAGAACTATGTACCTAGTTCGAGAATTAAACGCGAGATCTCAGTACCGAGTTCGAGAAATAAACGCGAGAACTAAGTACCTAGTTCGAGAATTAAAAGCGAGAACTAAGTACCTAGTTCGAGAATTAAACGCAAGAACTCAGTACCTAGTTCGAGTATTAAACGCGAGAACTATGTACCGAGTTCGAGAATTAAACGTGAGATCTAAGTACCTAGTTCGAGAATTAAACGCGAGAACTAAGTACCTAGTTCGAGAATTAAACGTGAGAACTACGTAAATAGTTCGAGAATTAAAAGCGAGAACTAAGTACCTAGTTCGAGAATTAAACGCGAGAACTAAGTACCTAGTTCGAGAATTAAACGCGAGAACTAAGTACCTAGTTCGAGAATTAAACGCGAGAACTAAGTACCTAGATCGAGAATTAAAAGCGAGAACTAAGTACCTAGTTCGAGATTTAAACGCGAGAACTAAGTACCGAGTTCGAGAATTAAACGCGAGAACTAAGTACCTAGTTCGAGAATTAAACGCGAGAACTAAGTACCTAGTTCGAGAATTAAAAGCGAGAACTAATTACCGAGTTCGAGAATTAAACGCAAGAACTCAGTACCGAGTTCGAGACTTAAACGCGAGATCTCAGTACCGAGCTCGAGAATTAAAAGCGAGAACTCAGTATCGAGTTCGAGAATTAAACGCGAGAAGTAAGTACCTAGTTCGAGAATTAAACGCGAGAACTATGTACCTAGTTCGAGAATTAAACGCGAGATCTCAGTACCGAGTTCGAGAATTAAACGCGAGAACTAAGTACCTAGTCCGAGAATTAAAAGCGAGAACTAAGTACCTAGTTCGAGAATTAAACGCAAGAAATCAGTACCTAGTTCGAGAATTAAACGCGAGATCTCAGTACCGAGTCCGAGAATTAAACGCGAGAACTCAGTATCGAGTTCGAGAATTAAACGCGAGAAGTAAGTACCTAGTTCGAGAATTAAACGCGAGAACTATGTACCTAGTTCGAGAATAAAACGCGAGATCTCAGTACCGAGTTCGAGAATTAAACGCAAGAACTCAGTACCGAGTTCGAGAATTAAACGCGAGATCTCAGTACCGAGCTCGAGAATTAAAAGCGAGAACTCAGTATCGAGTTCGAGAATTAAACGCGAGAAGTAAGTACCTAGTTCGAGAATTAAACGCGAGAACTATGTACCTAGTTCGAGAATTAAACGCGAGAACTCAGTACCGAGTTCGAGAATTAAACGCGAGATCTCAGTACCGAGCTCGAGAATTAAAAGCGAGAACTCAGTATCGAGTTCGAGAATTAAACGCGAGAAGTAAGTACCTAGTTCGAGAATTAAACGCGAGAACTATGTACCTAGTTCGAGAATAAAACGCGAGATCTCAGTACCGAGTTCGAGAATTAAACGCGAGAACTAAGTACCTAGTTCGAGAATTAAAAGCGAGAACTAAGTACCTAGTTCGAGAATTAAACGCGAGAACTAAGTGCCTAGTTCGAGAATTAAAAGCGAGAACTAAGTACCGAGTTCGAGAATTAAACGCAAGAACTCAGTACCGAGTTCGAGAATTAAACGCGAGATCTCAGTACCGAGCTCGAGAATTAAAAGCGGGAACTCAGTATCGAGTTCGAGAATTAAACGCGAGAAGTAAGTACCTAGTTCGAGAATTAAACGCGAGAACTATGTACCTAGTTCGAGAATTAAACGCGAGATCTCAGTACCGAGTTCGAGAAATAAACGCGAGAACTAAGTACCTAGTTCGAGAATTAAAAGCGAGAACTAAGTACCTAGTTCGAGAATTAAACGCAAGAACTCAGTACCTAGTTCGAGTATTAAACGCGAGAACTATGTACCGAGTTCGAGAATTAAACGTGAGATCTAAGTACCTAGTTCGAGAATTAAACGCGAGAACTAAGTACCTAGTTCGAGAATTAAACGTGAGAACTACGTAAATAGTTCGAGAATTAAAAGCGAGAACTAAGTACCTAGTTCGAGAATTAAACGCGAGAACTAAGTACCTAGTTCGAGAATTAAACGCGAGAACTAAGTACCTAGTTCGAGAATTAAACGCGAGAACTAAGTACCTAGATCGAGAATTAAAAGCGAGAACTAAGTACCTAGTTCGAGATTTAAACGCGAGAACTAAGTACCGAGTTCGAGAATTAAACGCGAGAACTAAGTACCTAGTTCGAGAATTAAACGCGAGAACTAAGTACCTAGTTCGAGAATTAAAAGCGAGAACTAATTACCGAGTTCGAGAATTAAACGCAAGAACTCAGTACCGAGTTCGAGACTTAAACGCGAGATCTCAGTACCGAGCTCGAGAATTAAAAGCGAGAACTCAGTATCGAGTTCGAGAATTAAACGCGAGAAGTAAGTACCTAGTTCGAGAATTAAACGCGAGAACTATGTACCTAGTTCGAGAATTAAACGCGAGATCTCAGTACCGAGTTCGAGAATTAAACGCGAGAACTAAGTACCTAGTCCGAGAATTAAAAGCGAGAACTAAGTACCTAGTTCGAGAATTAAACGCAAGAAATCAGTACCTAGTTCGAGAATTAAACGCGAGATCTCAGTACCGAGTCCGAGAATTAAACGCGAGAACTCAGTATCGAGTTCGAGAATTAAACGCGAGAAGTAAGTACCTAGTTCGAGAATTAAACGCGAGAACTATGTACCTAGTTCGAGAATAAAACGCGAGATCTCAGTACCGAGTTCGAGAATTAAACGCAAGAACTCAGTACCGAGTTCGAGAATTAAACGCGAGATCTCAGTACCGAGCTCGAGAATTAAAAGCGAGAACTCAGTATCGAGTTCGAGAATTAAACGCGAGAAGTAAGTACCTAGTTCGAGAATTAAACGCGAGAACTATGTACCTAGTTCGAGAATTAAACGCGAGATCTCAGTACCGAGTTCGAGAAATAAACGCGAGAACTAAGTACCTAGTTCGAGAATTAAAAGCGAGAACTAAGTACCTAGTTCGAGAATTAAACGCAAGAACTCAGTTCCTAGTTCGAGAATTAAACGCGAGAACTCAGTACCGAGTTCGAGAATTAAACGTGAGATCTAAGTACCTAGTTCGAGAATTAAACGCGAGAACTAAGTACCTAGTTCGAGAATTAAACGCGAGAACTAAGTACCTAGTTCGAGAATTAAAAGCGAGAACTAAGTACCTAGTTCGAGAATTAAACGCGAGAACTAAGTACCTAGTTCGAGAATTAAACGCGAGAACTAAGTACCTAGTTCGAGAATTAAAAGCGAGAACTAAGTACCTAGATCGAGAATTAAAAGCGAGAACTAAGTACCTAGTTCGAGAATTAAACGCGAGAACTAAGTACCGAGTTCGAGAATTAAACGCGAGAACTAAGTACCTAGTTCGAGAATTAAACGCGAGAACTAAGTACCTAGTTCGAGAATTAAAAGCGAGAACTAAGTACCGAGTTCGAGAATTAAACGCAAGAACTCAGTACCGAGTTCGAGAATTACACGCGAGATCTCAGTACCGAGTCCGAGAATTAAACGCGACAACTCAGTATCGAGTTCGAGAATTAAACGCGAGAAGTAAGTACCTAGTTCGAGAATTAAACGCGAGAACTATGTACCTAGTTCGAGAATTAAACGCGAGATCTCAGTACCGAGTTCGAGAATTAAACGCGAGAACTCAGTACCGAGTTCGAGAATTAAACGCGAGATCGAAGTACCTAGTTCGAGAATTAAACGCGAGAACTAAGTACCTAGTTCGAGAATTAAACGCGAGAACTAAGTACCTAGTTCGAGAATTAAAAGCGAGAACTAAGTACCTAGTTCGAGAATATAAGGAATAATTATGAGTATATTCTATACTCATAATATTTCCTTATGGCAAATGGCATAGCCATTCCATGAATTCCTATAAGGAATTACGAGACATAAGGGTACAAATTGTAGACAAAGGACTATGTAAAGTATAGTACTAGTTGTATTGATGAGTATGGCGTAGAGTGGAGAAGGGAACCCTGTAACATTAAAGGACCGGGCATAAACTTCCTAGCATTCCTATTTATTAACAAAGGCAACCTAAAATACATATAAACCCCCAAGGGTTAACCATAAGGGCATAAAAGAGACCGAGTCCCACACTTATGAACTAGTTGAGGGATCCGGGTATTAAAATGAGACAGATTAGACTAATTGGTAGTGGAGCCGGTAACCTAAGGCTCAATAGGAAAAATCCTCGAACTTCTTTAAAGGGAAATTAGAAGCAAATCACTTATCTTAATCCGTCTGGAGAACCTTCTAATGTTAGTTAAAGGGAGACGAGACCTATAAAAGGCTCGTCAAGTCCATTCATTCTTATTGTGTAACTGAAACTCTGTCCGATTGATTATCGTTTTTATATTTCTTTTTAAGAGTAATTTTGAGAAATTATTCTTAATTTCTCATCTTTCCAGTCTAAATTCAGCCGTTTATTTCGGGTAAGGTTTTCCTACAATTATTATTTCCTTGTTTCGAATTCATATATTTCCAGGGAATATAAATAGCATTACTCCATTTAATTCCCTATTTATATTTTATTTATTAACTGTCTTGGATAGACTAAATTTAGGCTTTAGTCTAAACTTTGGAGCGATTGCCTCTAAGGGCCCCTTTCCATAACGTAGCGGCTACTGAGGGTTTAGTTCCGAGAACCGGTCCTTCGTCTTCGCTCTTCCGGTTCCCTGAGTCCAGTCCTTCGAGTCCTTACGGGTTTTCCTTCGTCCACGTCTACACGTCTCAAGGGTCTCGAGTCCTCGCTGTCGTCTACGCCTTGAAAGGTCAAAGGTCTGTCAACGTTCTTTATCGAGGGGTTAAAAAGGAGGACTCCCGAGAGTACTGCGGTAGTCGGGGATACTCGAGTCGAGGTCACTGGCTATCGTTTAGTAATTGGGGGGTCCGCCTTGGTAGACTTTATGGGTGTTTAAGGGGGGACTTTATTTATGGTTAGGAACCTTATAACGTGTACTCCCATGGTTAACTCTCCGGTTTTGGTATTAATTTAGTATGTGCATTGGTTGGCTCAATAGTTTAATGTGGTATTTAATTGCGATAATTAGATTAACTCTCTTGGTTTAATTGAGTTTGGTTTACTAGTTAAGTTGATTGGGTTTTACGGTATTTTCATAATTAATAGTAATCACTTTCTCGTCTTAAAGTTTAATAAATCCCTCCAGTGTCTTGTCTTGAGAAAGATTAATTAATTCCGATTAGTCCATAATTTCTCATTTATAATTATTTCATAATTATTTGAAGCATAATTAATTCATAATTATAAAGGACTCGGCCCTTGACCCGAAATGGTTTGGTAGCTTCAACCGGTAATAGGAGCTAATACATTTGGGATTTAGGAGTCATAAAGGGATAGGCAATTATTGATTATTTACGTAGCGGATAATTTCCATTTTAACGGTTTTTGGTCCTTGCAGTCCCTCATCCCCACCGTAATTCATATATTAGTAGCTTTCGCCTTTTTAAATCCCCTATAACTGGTGACCCCGAGTTCTTTTTATAATTAAAAAGTTTACACGCAGCATTATGGCTTTATTGTAGTGGGAAACTACAATTAAGCCTTTCATTATTAATTTTTTTTATTAGGGTGGTTGTTGTTATCGAGGTGATAGCAGCTTCGAATTAGGGTTAAAGCGTACAAAATTTTTGTATTTTTTTTATGATTTCGAAAAATCAAACTAAAAAATACAAGCATTTTGGTGTATCACTTGTTAGGTAAATAACGCAGCGTTAGCGCTGCAGCAGCGTTGAAAGGCGAAATTTTGATTTTTTGGATCTCATTTAGCCGGGGGTTGAACTTGACTAGAAGGTTCTTCTCACTTCACCCCACCCGCCTAAATTTTTTCTATCTACCAATATTCAGCTTGGTTTAGCATTGAAATTTCGTTTTGCAAAAAGCCGCGAAAACCCTAAAGTTTAAATTTTAGGATTTATTTTTACGTCCAACTCTGTCAAAATTACTTGAAAAATCCTAATTTTAAATCACAAATAACTATTTAAAAGTTCATTATTTACAATCCTTCATATCAAAATTAAAATGAACGTGTTTCGTTCTTTAAATCTTAATTAAATTCATAGTTTGAGTTCAAAACCTTTCAAAGTTCCCGATCCATTATTTTTTCAATTGAGAATTCGGAATTGAGAAGTTCAAAGTTTGAAGTTGTTGTTGCGGAGCATTTCACATTTCACATTCGTCATTAATTGTCATTGGTCATTTACAATCTGTTTTGATTTTGTTTCATTTCACGTTTGGCATTTGGACATTTTTGTAATTAATATTCCCTATGCCCTATTCAATGTTCGTTTCATTTTGTGTTTTGGTTCTTTCTGAATTTGGAATTGTTGAGCTATCAGGTCACAGGTAGGGTTGAGTACAGGTTATTGAAGTTTAAAGTGTCCAATTCCATATTTTGTATTTACTCATCATTTCACATTTTTGCATTTTGAAATCAATATTCTGTATTCATCCTATTGTGTAATTCCAAATTCGGTTCTGGTTAGCGAACTGGGATTTCGTATTTCATATTTTGTATTTGATATTCCATAATCCATAGTTCATTTATTTAATATTCTATATATTCATGTCATTTTGTAGTTCTGTCTGAATTTGGAAATTAATTTTGAATTGATTGGTGGTTGGTAAATTGTTTTTGGACTTATAATATATTCAATATTTCATATTTTGTATTTGGTGTTTCATATTTCATATTTTGGTGTTTGGATTTCGTATTTGTGAAATTCGAAATTTGGAATTGTGAATTCAAATCGTCGTCGTTTATCGCTTGAAAGATCATTTCACATTAACCATTGTCATTTAGTATCTGCTTTTATTTTGTTTCATTTCTTTCATATGAGAGCTAAGTTGTAGTTTGTATTTTATTTGGTATTCGTTCTTGATTTATCATTTGTCATTCATCGTTCCACATTTTATTCAGTTTCTAAATTCAAAATTAAAAGAATTCATTTCTCTCGTTTCTCGTTTTATTGCACAAATTTGTAGAGAGTGGTAATTCCATTAATTGTCATTCATTTATCATTTCACATTACATGTTGTATTTCATATTCAATATTCGGTATCTCAAGGTCAAAGTTATCCTGCAGTTGTAGTTCATATTCTGCATTCAAGCTTACATTTTTGTAGTTTTGTCTTACTTGGCATGTGTGAATTTATTCCGTATTTCATATTTAATATATTAATTCAGTGAGTGACAATTAGTATTTCATAACAAATCAATAAAAAGTATTTTGTATTTGATATTCAATTTTGATATTCATTTCAATTTCACATCTCAGTGTTTTATTTTGTATTCCATATTTCATATTTAGTATTTGTATTTGATATATATCATAACCTATATCATATATAGGTTAAAATCAATTAAAGAAAATTAGATCCTCCGTTGCAATTCACAATTGCAAATTATTCTCTATTGAGTATTACATATTGTGCATTTGGTATTGAGTATATAGAAAATATTTTAAAGAATCATTGATCTAGGTCATTCTCATTGAGGTAATTTAGGCATTCATTTCCTCTCATGTTGCATTAAGGCAGAAACCTCAGTTTTGCTAAAGTGCTGTTTTTGAGTTCGGCATTTTAAAACATGGTTTATTTGTAAACATCGCAAAGTCGTTTCTAGACAAATCCCCGGGGAGGATTTCAATCCGGAATTTCCTTGAATATTGGACATTAATAGATCAAAGTACAAATCGATCTTTTGCAAATTAAAATATAAAGACAGTTTAGAGGTTTTGATCCTTAAAACACCTGAACTTGTCCGATCGCATTACATTGCCAAGTGGTTGTGGATATAGGTACGATATTATTATTGCGTAAAAACACAAACAAAAACACAAAGTAGGTTGTAGTTGGGTTTGTATTTTGTATTCGTTCATGATTTATCATTTACAATTTATCATTTCACATTTCGTATTGTGCATTGATATTCCATATTCAATATCATATACTTGGTATTAATTTCATTTTGTATTTTATATCTAGTATTGTAATTAGTAATTCATTTCACAGTTGCAGTTCGGTAGTTGTTCGTTTGCAGTATTGTATTTCATATTTTGTATTTTCATTTGTATTCTGGGTATTTCATACTTTGTTTGATATTCCGTGCTCTTGGGGTTCTTGTATTTCTTCAATCTTGAATCATTAATCCTAATTCCTTAGTCAAAAATCTATTTTTTTTAAATTCTCCATTTATTTCCCAACTTAAAGTGTCATATTTATATTTATTCGGTAGCACTAAATCATATTTCCAAATTCCTATCCTGTAAGTCTGTATTTTTCATCTATTGATTGCGTTTAGATATTGGATTTGTGTAATTGTTTTGTGTTATGGGTTGGCTGTAATTTACCTCTAAAAACTAATTCCGAATTCGAGTTCATCTCCACAACAAATTAGATCACGTAGACGTTCAAAATTCCGTTCGGGTTATCCATTTGCACTTCGTCATACTTTGTATTTCATATCACATATATTTCATAAGTTGCCAGGATTCGAAAAAGGAAGGGTTTTTTAGCAGGAGTTAAACACCACTCTAGCTGGGTTTTTATAAAAAAAAAACTCTTCGAATTAGGGTCCCAAATTTTAAGCGTTTAATTAACTTTAAATTTAAAATAGTCAGAATAATAAGAAAACATATACAATTGAACTGTAGTAATATCTTGGTTATATGTTTGTCTAAATCGACGTGTCTGTGAACGACTTGCTATAAATTTATTTCAATTCATTGCCTATTAATTGAATTTAGAAAGGTTATCTGAAATTTATTGCAAATTAGAAGGTTGTATGAAGTGAAAGTAGAATTACCGTAAAAACCTAATAACACGTTCCTAAATAACAAGGTAATAATTTAAAAATCCATAAAACCAAGTAAACCAACTCAGGAATTTAAGAGAGTTAATTTACGCGTTTATGCTTTCTGCTTGTAAGGTTGAGTCAAAAAAATAAAAGACTCGTGCTTGTGTAAAATTTATTACATAATCTAAGGCATACAATTGAGTACAACTTGCTTGCTGCTAAATCCGTGGATAATTAAAATAAATAAGAGGGTCCTTATAATTAATGGTAAAAGTCTGAAATACTCTTAATTACATTCAAACGAACTAACTTGGTGATTAATTCTCTAGAAATTAAAGTAAAATAAAATAGAGTTGTGAAGTACTTCCAGAATTGGTTTCTGTCAAAATTAAAGTTTGTCTTTGAAACAAAGAAATTATAAGTGCCAGAGTTTGTCACCTTCATGAATCTAGGTAGTACTACTCGCGAAGCATTTTACCAGGCGTTTTTCAGTATTAGACCTCAATTTTTACATCTCTCACTATCTGAGGAATTCTTAAACGAATTAGTTATCAAAAAAGTAATTAGCAGTCAACAAAAGCATTTTCTAGTACTGCATAGTAAATCTAATAAGTTAACTTATGGTGACGACGTCGTTGTGTTTCCACCAAAACCAGTTTACTATAAACATATAAGGATTCACATTTTGGTTAACGAGATTCTTTACCAAGGACTAGGTTATCCTAGCTTCGTCCGTTTCATTAGAAATAGAAACATAGCCAATTTGAGTCAAGAGGACCTAAGGTTGTTTAGAAATTTTCACTCAGCTTTAGAGTTAGCAATTGCCGAGTATCCAGTGATTCGTAAGTATTTGAGAAATAGCAGTAGTCGATCTGGGTAACAAACATAGGTAAATCATGGCAAATTCAGGAAGGATAGATTATCAGCAGCCACCGTATATATCGGCTTCACTTCCGGCTACATACAGGGCACCTCCTGAGAATTGGAACCTGGCTAGTTCTCATCAATTAGGGAGTTACGAAGCTCACAATGCATACAACTCAGTTTCGCTTTCTAGTATGTTAGATTCGGAATATATGGAGTATGCGCCAACAAATTTTTCTGCAACACCGGATACAATGGCTTGGCAAATCCCTAGGGTCTACGGAGCCAGAACCATACCATCCTCGTCGCACGCGGCTCAAGGGTCAATCTGTACATCCAGAGCTAGCTGCAATTGCTGTGATGGAATGTATCAGGGTCCTTATACCTATCAAACTCAGGGTTACGAACCACAACGTCTGGTGTTTCCAGCATCATACCCCTCGAGTCAAGGATATCTCCCTCAACATCCATACACAAATCAGGGATACCCTCCTCAACGTCTGCACGGTCCTCCAGGGGCAAACCACCATCATCAACAACCAGCAGAGTTTGACCATCCATCGTCATTTCCAGCGGAAATACAGTCACAGGATCAGGGTCCAATTAACTACCGTCCAGCTTACAGAGTTACGAATGGTCCTAAGTCACAACCAGATTGGTCCAATCAACGTCAACAATATCATGACCAGGGTAGTGGTTTTCCTTATAGAGAACAAGCGACCCAACGTCAACAATATCATGAACAGGGTAGTGGTTTTCCTTATAGAGAACAAGCGACCCAACGTCACCAATATCATGGACAGGGTAGTGGCTTTCCTTATAGAGAGCAAGCGACCCAACTTCAACAAGATCATAATCAGGGTAGTGGCTTTCCTTATAGAGAACAAGCGACCCAACTTCAACAAAATCATAATCAGGGTAGTAGTTTACTTTGTAGAGAACGAGATACCCATATTCAGCAAGAGCATGATCAGGGTAGTGGTCATCATCCTCGACAACAACCTTCTCAAAACAGTGAAAACCGACAGTCATGTCAAAACTTTCACTCTGACCAATCAAGGCAGATCCCGTTTTCGGAACCTCGTTCAACACGAACAGAAGAACAAGAGTCTTCAGTTCCAGCAGCGCGTCCTGATACCACAGAGACTTACGTAGTTCAAAGCGGAAGGACCTCTTCATCGCCAGGAATATCGTCTTCAATAAGGAGGCCGTGTTTGCGTTGTAGATCGACAGAACATTTTTTCCACAACTGTCCCAAGATTAATAGGTCTTCAAGGGTTTCGGTAAACAATAGGCCCCAGCCTGGCACAGAGACATCACAGGTTGAATTAGGATATCCAATAATAAGGGACTCAAATATTAAAGGAAGCAGGTTCACAAAGAGGCGTTCGGCTTTTATTGAAAGCGGTGGTAGTTGTCCCGTAATTAATAATGAGCGTGTTCCCCTTCTTAGTCAGAACAAAGTGGAACGGTCAGAACCTCCAAATAGTATAAGACTTTTAGAAGAACTGGATCATCTTAGAAATATGGTTTCAGATCAGAATTTAATGCTTTTAAGAATACAGTGCCTAAATCAATATGAGATGGCAATTCCTTTAGCACGAGGAGGCTTCTCTGAACCAGATCTTAGTGTGGCATTTCTCCCAGTAGATAAGGATATCAAACTCAAAACAGGAAACTACGACATAAACGGAAAGGTTGAGGAAGTAGGAAAGTACGAGGCTTGCTTGGTCATACACTCTCCTCTCACTGAAATTCTATCTTCTTCTTGGGTAAAGAGAACAGACTTAGAGCTGCCAGTTCCTCAATCAAATCACGACACTTCAAATTCACAGTTAGTTCCTTGGAAGGATTGGTTTCCACTACAGAAGATTGGAGAAATTCAACAACAAATAAAACCAAAGGATACATTGGAAGTACACCACTCCTTAGAGAACGACGATCAGCTCTCTTATCGGTTTAGTCTGAATAATGTCCTTGTTTCATTGATTCAATTATATCAGATCGATATTGTTCATAGACAGGGTACTAAGTCGTTTAAAGGAATTCAGGATCTTAGGCGAGTTAAGAAGAGGTATTATTTAAACCTAGGATGCGAATTATTTTGGAGTTTAATTTTAGTCGAACAGGCTCACGATCCTCTAATACAGCAGGGCATTAAACTTTTATTGAAGTCAATTAAAGCTGAGGATAGGGCTTTAGCAAATCGGATAGGGTTAATCTCTGAACGAACATTCATAGCGCCTGATTACATGCTAATGAGTTTTTCCGGAAGTAGTGACAAACCCTGGGATGATCAAATCAATATAAATCCATGCATATACTGGAAGATTTGGCTTCCTTCGGCACTGGTGACAAAATTAATGAAAGTATTTCACGAAACTCCAATTTTGGAACATTTTTGGATGCTCTTGCATTCCATGAGAGAAGACGTAACCAAGTTGGTTCGTATCTGTGTTAAGTGTCAAAAGACACAACCAAATCTGATTCATATGCGACCATCAGTATCAGAGAAGATTTGTGAGAGATGTGGTAAACATTTTGAGGATTGGGCGTTGGCTAGATCATTATGTCTATTAACGGTTACCAGTAAGGAAGCAAGTTGTATCTTAGTTGCTGCGAACGAATCAGAATAAAGACATATTTATTATTTCAAGGAGTTCTTATATTTATAATCTAAACATAGATCACGTAGGCACCTCCCTTAGTTAAATTCACTACAACTGGTGTCCGAAAGAGTTCATAAATCAAGTTGTGATGTGATCTCTAAAAATAGAAGTCATGTGATAAAAATACGCATCACCTCTTTAAATCCCCTATATCTTTAAAATCAGATTAGAAATCACCATATTTGGAATTAAACCAGTTGCGAATTAACAAAGTAATTCTAGATTACGGACATAATTATTGCTGCTGAATACATTTGTATTTAATTGTGCTTTTTGCTTATTTAAGTGGTTTAAATGTATATTTTTCTGATCGATATCTTAATTTTTGTTGAAATGCAAAATAGAAGTAAATAGTAATCGCCTCATTGTATACCAAATGCTCATAATTTCTGCACCCCATAATCGTGAGAGTTAACCGGGAAATTAGTCAAAGAAAACGAATGAAAATGTTATTAATTAGTAATCACAGTTATTAAAACACAAGATAACTTCTGCAATTTTTAAAATTCAGATAAGTTATTGGTAGTAAAATTTGAGCCTAAAGACATTGAGTTCTTAGTAAAACTGAATTCTGTCAAACCAATGCTGTTTAATGTACGTATCAAAATATGATCTTGATCGTATTCAGTTATCTTGATCGAACTTATGATGGGAAAAAAGAGTTAACCGGGGGTTAGAATTTTTGACTCCGTTTATCTGACAGCCATCCCATTAAGGCAGCGTGGATATAAGGAATAATTATGAGTATATTCTATACTCATAATATTTCCTTATGGCAAATGGCATAGCCATTCCATGAATTCCTATAAGGAATTACGAGACATAAGGGTACAAATTGTAGACAAAGGACTATGTAAAGTATAGTACTTGTTGTATTGATGAGTATGGCGTAGAGTGGAGAAGGGAACCCTGTAACATTAAAGGACCGGGCATAAACTTCCTAGCATTCCTATTTATTAACAAAGGCAACCTAAAATACATATAAACCCCCAAGGGTTAACCATAAGGGCATAAAAGAGACCGAGTCCCACACTTATGAACTAGTTGAGGGATCCGGGTATTAAAATGAGACAGATTAGACTAATTGGTAGTGGAGCCGGTAACCTGAGGCTCAATAGGAAAAATCCTCGAACTTCTTTAAAGGGAAATTAGAAGCAAATCACTTATCTTAATCCGTCTGGAGAACCTTCCAATGTTAGTTAAAGGGAGACGAGACCTATAAAAGGCTCGTCAAGTCCATTCATTCTTATTGTGTAACTGAAACTCTGTCCGATAGATTATCGTTTTTATATTTCTTTTTAAGAGTAATTTTGAGAAATTATTCTTAATTTCTCATCTTTCCAGTCTAAATTCAGCCGTTTATTTCGGGTAAGGTTTTCCTACAATTATTATTTCCTTGTTTCGAATTCATATATTTCCAGGGAATATAAATAGCATTACTCTATTTAATTCCCTATTTATATTTTATTTATTAACTGTCTTGGATAGACTAAATTTAGGCTTTAGTCTAAACTTTGGAGCGATTGCCTCTAAGGGCCCCTTTCCATAACGTAGCGGCTACTGAGGGTTTAGTTCCGAGAACCGGTCCTTCGTCTTCGCTCTTCCGGTTCCCTGAGTCCAGTCCTTCGAGTCCTTACGGGTTTTCCTTCGTCCACGTCTACACGTCTCAAGGGTCTCGAGTCCTCGCTGTCGTCTACGCCTTGAAAGGTCAAAGGTCTGTCAACGTTCTTTATCGAGGGGTTAAAAAGGAGGACTCCCGAGAGTACTGCGGTAGTCGGGGATACTCGAGTCGAGGTCACTGGCTATCGTTTAGTAATTGGGGGGTCCGCCTTGGTAGACTTTCCGGGTGTTTAAGGGGGGACTTTATTTATGGTTAGGAACCTTATAACGTGTACTCCCATGGTTAACTCTCCGGTTTTGGTATTAATTTAGTATGTGCATTGGTTGGCTCAATAGTTTAATGTGGTATTTAATTGCGATAATTAGATTAACTCTCTTGGTTTAATTGAGTTTGGTTTACTAGTTAAGTTAATTGGGTTTTACGGTATTTCCATAATTAATAGTAATCACTTTCTCGTCTTAAAGTTTAATAAATCCCTCCAGTGTCTTGTCTTGAGAAAGATTAATTAATTCCGATTAGTCCATAATTTCTCATTTATAATTATTTCATAATTATTTGAAGCATAATTAATTCACAATTATAAAGGACTCGGCCCTTGACCCGAAATGGTTTGGTAGCTTCAACCGGTAATAGGAGCTAATACATTTGGGATTTAGGAGTCATAAAGGGATAGGCAATTATTCATTATTTACGTAGCGGATAATTTCCATTTTAACGGTTTTTGGTCCTTGCAGTCCCTCATCCCCACCGTAATTCATATATTAGTAGCTTTCGCCTTTTTAAATCCCCTATAAGAATTAAACGCGAGAACTAAGTACCTAGTTCGAGAATTAAACGCGAGAACTAAGTACCTAGATCGAGAATTAAAAGCGAGAACTAAGTACCTAGTTCGAGAATTAAACGCGAGAACTAAGTACCGAGTTCGAGAATTAAACGCGAGAACTAAGTACCTAGTTCGAGAATTAAACGCGAGAACTAAGTACCTAGTTCGAGAATTAAAAGCGAGAACTAAGTACCGAGTTCGAGAATTAAACGCAAGAACTCAGTACAGAGTTCGAGAATTAAACGCGAGATCTCAGTACCGAGCTCGAGAATTAAAAGCGAGAACTCAGTATCGAGTTCGAGAATTAAACGCGAGAAGTAAGTACCTAGTTCGAGAATTAAACGCGAGAACTATGTACCTAGTTCGAGAATTAAACGCGAGATCTCAGTACCGAGTTCGAGAATTAAACGCGAGAACTAAGTACCTAGTTCGAGAATTAAAAGCGAGAACTAAGTTCCTAGTTCGAGAATTAAACGCAAGAACTCAGTACCTAGTTCGAGAATTAAACGCGAGATCTCAGTACCGAGTCCGAGAATTAAACGCGAGATCTCAGTACCTAGTTCGAGAATTAAAAGCGAGAACTAAGTACCTAGTTCGAGAATTAAACGCCAAAACTAAGTACCTAGTTCGAGAATTAAACGCGAGAACTAAGTACCTAGTTCGAGAATTAAAAGCGAGAACTAAGTACCTAGATCGAGAATTAAAAGCGAGAACTAAGTACCTAGTTCGAGAATTAAACGCGAGAACTAAGTACCGAGTTCGAGAATTAAACGCGAGAACTAAGTACCTAGTTCGAGAGTTAAACGCGAGAACTAAGTACCTAGTTCGAGAATTAAAAGCGAGAACTAAGTACCGAGTTCGAGAATTAAACGCAAGAACTCAGTACCGAGTTCGAGAATTAAACGCGAGATCTCAGTACCGAGTCCGAGAATTAAACGCGAGAACTCAGTATCGAGTTCGAGAATTAAACGCGAGAAGTAAGTACCTAGTTCGAGAATTAAACGCGAGAACTATGTACCTAGTTCGAGAATTAAACGCGAGATCCCAGTACCTAGTTCGAGAATTAAAAGCGAGAACTAAGTACCTAGTTCGAGAATTAAACGCGAGAACTAAGTACCTAGTTCGAGAATTAAAAGCGAGAACTAAGTACCTAGATCGAGAATTAAAAGCGAGAACTAAGTACCTAGTTCGAGAATTAAACGCGAGAACTAAGTACCGAGTTCGAGAATTAAACGCGAGAACTAAGTACCTAGTTCGAGAATTAAAAGCGAGAACTAAGTACCGAGTTCGAGAATTAAACGCAAGAACTCAGTACCGAGTTCGAGAATTAAACGCGAGATCTCAGTACCGAGCTCGAGAATTAAAAGCGAGAACTCAGTATCGAGTTCGAGAATTAAACGCGAGAAGTAAGTACCTAGTTCGAGAATTAAACGCGAGAACTATGTACCTAGTTCGAGAATTAAACGCGAGATCTCAGTACCGAGTTCGAGAATTAAACGCGAGAACTAAGTACCTAGTTCGAGAATTAAAAGCGAGAACTAAGTACCTAGTTCGAGAATTAAACGCAAGAACTCAGTACCTAGTTCGAGAATTAAACGCGAGATCTCAGTACCGAGTCCGAGAATTAAACGCGAGATCTCAGTACCTAGTTCGAGAATTAAAAGCGAGAACTAAGTACCTAGTTCGAGAATTAAACGCGAGAACTAAGTACCTAGTTCGAGAATTAAACGCGAGAACTAAGTACCTAGTTCGAGAATTAAAAGCGAGAACTAAGTACCTAGTTCGAGAATTAAAAGCGAGAACTAAGTACCTAGATCGAGAATTAAAAGCGAGAACTAAGTACCTAGTTCGAGAATTAAACGCGAGATCTCAGTACCGAGCTCGAGAATTAAAAGCGAGAACTACGTACCTAGTTCGAGAATTAAACGAGAGATCTCAGTACCGAGTTCGAGAATTAAACGCGAGAACTAAGTATCTAGTTCGAGAATTAAACGCGAGAACTAAGTACCTAGTTCGAGAATTAAACGCGAGAACTAAGTACCGAGTTCGAGAATTAAACGCGAGAACTAAGTACCTAGTTCGAGAGTTAAACGCGAGAACTAAGTACCTAGTTCGAGAATTAAAAGCGAGAACTAAGTACCGAGTTCGAGAATTAAACGCAAGAACTCAGTACCGAGTTCGAGAATTAAACGCGAGATCTCAGTACCGAGTCCGAGAATTAAACGCGAGAACTCAGTATCGAGTTCGAGAATTAAACGCGAGAAGTAAGTACCTAGTTCGAGAATTAAACGCGAGAACTATGTACCTAGTTCGAGAATTAAACGCGAGATCTCAGTACCTAGTTCGAGAATTAAAAGCGAGAACTAAGTACCTAGTTCGAGAATTAAACGCGAGAACTAAGTACCTAGTTCGAGAATTAAAAGCGAGAACTAAGTACCTAGATCGAGAATTAAAAGCGAGAACTAAGTACTTAGTTCGAGAATTAAACGCGAGAACTAAGTACCGAGTTCGAGAATTAAACGCGAGAAGTAAGTACCTAGTTCGAGAGTTAAACGCGAGAACTAAGTACCTAGTTCGAGAATTAAACGCAAGATCTCAGTACCAAGTTCGAGAATTAAACGCGAGAACTAAGTACCTAGTTCGAGAATTAAAAGCGAGAACTAAGTACCTAGTTCGAGAATTAAACGCAAGAACTCAGTACCTAGTTCGAGAATTAAACGCGAGAACTCAGTACCGAGTTCGAGAATTAAACGCGAGATCTCAGTACCTAGTTCGAGAATTAAACGCGAGAACTAAGTACCTAGTTCGAGAATTAAACGCGAGAACTAAGTACCTAGTTCGAGAATTAAAAGCGAGAACTAAGTACCTAGACCGAGAATTAAAAGCGAGAACTAAGTACCTAGTTCGAGAATTAAACGCAAGATCTCAGTACCGAGCTCGAGAATTAAAAGCGAGAACTACGTACCTAGTTCGAGAATTAAACACGAGATCTCAGTACCGAGTTCGAGAATTAAACGCGAGAACTAAGTATCTAGTTCGAGAATTAAACGCGAGAACTAAGTACCTAGTTCAAAAATTAAACGCGAGAACTCAGTACCGAGTTCGAGAATTAAACGCGAGAACTCAGTACCTAGTTCGAGAATTAAACGCGAGATCTCAGTACCGAGTTCGAGAATTAAACGCGAGAACTAAGTACCTAGTTCGAGAATTAAAAGCGAGAACTAAGTTCCTAGTTCGAGAATTAAACGCAAGAACTCAGTACCTAGTTCGAGAATTAAACGCGAGATCTCAGTACCGAGTCCGAGAATTAAACGCGAGATCTCAGTACCTAGTTCGAGAATTAAAAGCGAGAACTAAGTACCTAGTTCGAGAATTAAACGCCAAAACTAAGTACCTAGTTAGAGAATTAAACGCGAGAACTAAGTACCTAGTTCGAGAATTAAAAGCGAGAACTAAGTACCTAGATCGAGAATTAAAAGCGAGAACTAAGTACCTAGTTCGAGAATTAAACGCGAGAACTAAGTACCGAGTTCGAGAATTAAACGCGAGAACTAAGTACCTAGTTCGAGAGTTAAACGCGAGAACTAAGTACCTAGTTCGAGAATTAAAAGCGAGAACTAAGTACTGAGTTCGAGAATTAAACGCAAGAACTCAGTACCGAGTTCGAGAATTAAACGCGAGATCTCAGTACCGAGTCCGAGAATTAAACGCGAGAACTCAGTATCGAGTTCGAGAATTAAACGCGAGAAGTAAGTACCTAGTTCGAGAATTAAACGCGAGAACTATGTACCTAGTTCGAGAATTAAACGCGAGATCCCAGTACCTAGTTCGAGAATTAAAAGCGAGAACTAAGTACCTAGTTCGAGAATTAAACGCGAGAACTAAGTACCTAGTTCGAGAATTAAAAGCGAGAACTAAGTACCTAGATCGAGAATTAAAAGCGAGAACTAAGTACCTAGTTCGAGAATTAAACGCGAGAACTAAGTACCGAGTTCGAGAATTAAACGCGAGAACTAAGTACCTAGTTCGAGAATTAAACGCGAGAACTAAGTACCTAGTTCGAGAATTAAAAGCAAGAACTAAGTACCTAGATCGAGAATTAAAAGCGAGAACTAAGTACCTAGTTCGAGAATTAAACGCGAGATCTCAGTACCGAGCTCGAGAATTAAAAGCGAGAACTACGTACCTAGTTCGAGAATTAAACGCGAGATCTCAGTACCGAGTTCGAGAATTAAACGCGAGAACTAAGTATCTAGTTCGAGAATTAAACGCGAGAACTAAGTACCTAGTTCGAGAATTAAACGCGAGAACTAAGTACCGAGTTCGAGAATTAAACGCGAGAACTAAGTACCTAGTTCGAGAGTTAAACGCGAGAACTAAGTACCTAGTTCGAGAATTAAAAGCGAGAACTAAGTACCGAGTTCGAGAATTAAACGCAAGAACTCAGTACCGAGTTCGAGAATTAAACGCGAGATCTCAGTACCGAGTCCGAGAATTAAACGCGAGAACTCAGTATCGAGTTCGAGAATTAAACGCGAGAAGTAAGTACCTAGTTCGAGAATTAAACGCGAGAACTATGTACCTAGTTCGAGAATTAAACGCGAGATCTCAGTACCTAGTTCGAGAATTAAAAGCGAGAACTAAGTACCTAGTTCGAGAATTAAACGCGAGAACTAAGTACCTAGTTCGAGAATTAAAAGCGAGAACTTAGTACCTAGATCGAGAATTAAAAGCGAGAACTAAGTACCTAGTTCGAGAATTAAACGCGAGAACTAAGTACCGAGTTCGAGAATTAAACGCGAGAAGTAAGTACCTAGTTCGAGAGTTAAACGCGAGAACTAAGTACCTAGTTCGAGAATTAAACGCGAGATCTCAGTACCGAGTTCGAGAATTAAACGCGAGAACTAAGTACCTAGTTCGAGAATTAAAAGCGAGAACTAAGTACCTAGTTCGAGAATTAAACGCAAGAACTCAGTACCTAGTTCGAGAATTAAACGCGAGAACTCAGTACCGAGTTCGAGAATTAAACGCGAGATCTCAGTACCTAGTTCGAGAATTAAACGCGAGAACTAAGTACCTAGTTCGAGAATTAAACGCGAGAACTAAGTACCTAGTTCGAGAATTAAAAGCGAGAACTAAGTACCTAGATCGAGAATTAAAAGCGAGAACTAAGTACCTAGTTCGAGAATTAAACGCGAGATCTCAGTACCGAGCTCGAGAATTAAAAGCGAGAACTACGTACCTAGTTCGAGAATTAAACACGAGATCTCAGTACCGAGTTCGAGAATTAAACGCGAGAACTAAGTATCTTGTTCGAGAATTAAACGCGAGAACTAAGTACCTAGTTCAAAAATTAAACGCGAGAACTCAGTACCGAGTTCGAGAATTAAACGCGAGAACTCAGTACCGAGTTCGAGAATTAAACGCGAGATCTAAGTACCTAGTTCGAGAATTAAACGCGAGAACTAAGTACCGAGTTCGAGAATTAAACGCGAGAACTAAGTACCTAGTTCGAGAGTTAAACGCGAGAACTAAGTACCTAGTTCGAGAATTAAAAGCGAGAACTAAGTACCGAGTTCGAGAATTAAACGCAAGAACTCAGTACCGAGTTCGAGAATTAAACGCGAGATCTCAGTACCGAGTCCGAGAATTAAACGCGAGAACTCAGTATCGAGTTCGAGAATTAAACGCGAGAAGTAAGTACCTAGTTCGAGAATTAAACGCGAGAACTATGTACCTAGTTCGAGAATTAAACGCGAGATCTCAGTACCGAGTTCGAGAATTAAACGCGAGAACTAAGTACCTAGTTCGAGAATTAAAAGCGAGAACTAAGTACCTAGTTCGAGAATTAAACGCAAGAACTCAGTACCTAGTTCGAGAATTAAACGCGAGAACTCAGTACCGAGTTCGAGAATTAAACGCGAGATCTCAGTACCTAGTTCGAGAATTAAACGCGAGAACTAAGTACCTAGTTCGAGAATTAAACGCGAGAACTAAGTACCTAGTTCGAGAATTAAAAGCGAGAACTAAGTACCTAGATCGAGAATTAAAAGCGAGAACTAAGTACCTAGTTCGAGAATTAAACGCGAGATCTCAGTACCGAGCTCGAGAATTAAAAGCGAGAACTACGTACCTAGTTCGAGAATTAAACGCGAGATCTCAGTACCGAGTTCGAGAATTAAACGCGAGAACTAAGTATCTAGTTCGAGAATTAAACGCGAGAACTAAGTACCTAGTTCAAAAATTAAACGCGAGAACGCAGTACCGAGTTCGAGAATTAAACGCGAGATCTCAGTACCGAGTCCGAGAATTAAACGCGAGAACTCAGTACCGAGTTCGAGAATTAAACGCGAGATCTAAGTACCTAGTTCGAGAATTAAACGCGAGAACTAAGTACCTA